>OY776112.1:65939730-66539730 GCA_963675035.1 Allygus modestus
TGTCACTACTTAAAATAACACTTTATATTGCGTGAAAGTGAATAAGATAGTTTCACTTTATATTATCAATCTGAAGGCCAAATTATTTAGTTATTAGTTATTAATATAATTTCTTAATAAGCTGTGTAAAAACGCTCGATTTATCACTAAATATGTTTATGATAGGTACTTTTTCTTTTTTTAAAGCCTAAATATAAGTTTAATATTAATTTTAAATATGATATATTTATCGGTAGAGTGTGCCTACTGGTAAAAAACATCCTTCGTGATATTATAACAGTGTTCAATATCTTTATCCGTCGTATCATGAGGCATCAAGATTATTGGTTCTTTAAAGCCTAAGGCCTTCATAAGGTTAAAACACATTTTTTTAATCATGACTGGTCAATATAAATTCAAAATATGTTTACAATATTTCATTATTAATATAAACATCGTGAAAATTATAACACTGTATATAATCAATATAAATATAGATTTCCCTTAAAATATTATACTACGTTATTAAAAAATAGTTGCTCGGTTGTCAACACCATACGTGGATTCCTAGATGGTAATTGTATATATTGTTTACCGATATTTCAGATAGATTCATATTTTCAATATTCTTTAAATTTATAAGACAATTAATGTAATGTACCAAATAAAATTTGTACCAATTGCATCGGCATCTATTATTGGAATCCACGCAAATTTGGTTAAAGGAAAATAGAGATTTATATTTTTTACAATTTGTGGAACTCTTAAAATAAAATTGGTCACTTTGAAGTGGTTCACAATTGAAAATTTGATTTTTCCCATTTTTGTGGAACATCCAAAATATTCAACAAAAGATCATACTCTCCAAAGAACGTTTATTTTACAATTAAGTAATTAAGGGGTGTCTGGCATTTTTTTACACGTGGTAGTATAAACCTGAGCATTACTAACATATAAAAAACTAGTATAATAAGTTTTTCCTAAAATCATATTTACTCGCAAAACCGACTTTTGTGCTAGTTAAATAGCTTAAAACTTAGTTTTTGATTTATATAAAATATGTAAAAGATAATACACAACTAACCATAGGAAATATAAATTTAGGACATATAAAACAGGACCATGTGCCAAATAATCACACTCAATCGAAATAAGCAATTAAAAGAATGCATCTTAAGACTTTTGTTAGTTTACATCAATTGTTGTATTTAAACAAATCTTAAAACTTATTGAATTCATTTTGATAAAGAACCAGACACTATGAATGATCGTAGGTTCGAGTGTAATGAAGATGTAGCATTGCAGGTCCGTTGGCCTACTTATCAACTGTTGTGAACTGGTGTTAAACTGAACTCAAACATACATGAGGTGTTGGTATTATCGTTTATTGTCAACAATACCTTCCTCTTCATGGGTCAAAGATGCGTTTTTGAAAAGGTAGCATTGAAAAGGCATTTATGTCGTTCATAAACACATTTAAGGAAAATTACTGCCTACGTTATCAATACTTTTACAGTCCTGGGAAATAGTAATTTGTTATTACTAAAATAGCACAGGTTGGCCACCTGTGTGTGTAAATGCATTTTTCCCTCCTCTTCCTAAACAAATAAATGCATGGTGTTAACATGTTAAAAAATACATCGACTTTGATAACAAAATTTGACATAAACATATTTTGTATGAGGTTTAGACAAATTGTTCTCATATAATACATGAAAAAGTCAAATGACTAAGCAAATAAAAAATAACCACTTTTAATCAGAACAACGATTTTTATTAAAATCATGCATGTGAAGTTTATAAAATATATAAATTAGATTTTAGCTAATATAAGATTAAAATAATGTTAGGTTATATGTATTGCTTTTTAAGGACAGGTCAAACTTATATTGATAAACTGTAAAATACACGCATTTATTATATTTACTCTTCGTCTAGTTTAATTAGACCAACCACCCCATGCCCAACAGGCAAATGGACAGCCTAGACTTGGAGGGCAGACTAAATATCTCATCTTTCGTGTTAGTGTTTAGTTCAAATTTGTATCGGATACAATAAAAAAAAGGTTTTGCTATGTAAAGATGTATTCGTATAACTAACTAAAACATGATAATGTTGAAGTTATTTACCCTCTTCTCCGTTCTAATCTATCATACTCAATCTTCCCATCATTAAACACAAACAAACTCCTTTTAAAAGAAGAGTACGTCTGTCAATATTTACGGAGTGGTCAGTATGAAAGGGTGTTGAGGCGAGGGTCAAAAGAGGGCTTTTTAAGCTTTCAAAAGAGAAAAGCCACTTTAAAACTGAAAGGCAAGACTGGGATAAGAACACCCCCGACGCAGCAAACGTGTATCATACTCGGCGAATTTACAATGCATGTATATGTTTCTAACTACCACATAAAATCACTTACCAAGTTTCATAAAAATACATTTACAAATAACTGATGTATAGAAGAACGTTATTAATTCTCCATTAATATTAAATTTAAGTCTGAGTACGCAGGTTTGTTGCACCAAGACATGTAAGAAATGTGTTTTAATGTAACTATCAATATAACTTAACCAGGTGAATCTACATGCCAAATTTTATTAATTTATGTTCATAATTAAGGTAGATATTAAACTTTACTTAATCTCCATAAGAATAACCTTAGGACTGAGTATGCAGGTTTGCTGCTAAGGGAACAGTAAAAAAAATTGCTGTGCAAGTATCAATATTCCAGTACTAGGCGAAGCCACATGGCAAGTTTCATCAATATACATGCATAAAGAATTGAGATAACGAATTGTAATTATTCTCCATAAGGATAACGTTGGACAACGTGCTATGTTTAGCACTTAAAATCTCTGTAACGGTCGAAGGTAGAATCATAATTTTAACAACAAAACGATTGTTTTGTAGGGTTTAACTGATTGGTAAAAACAAGTGTGATCATAAAATTAACTGATGTACAACGCTCATTTACAGGTACCAATATCTGGAGCACTGCACTATATTCTTAATTTTGGTTTTGCTATGCCTAACCTAGGCTTCCTTCGGTTATTATTGGCCATGTACTTAACAGTAATCGAAATGAACTACGTTCTCCATTTCAATTGCAGACATTATTTTATCAATCAAGAAATACAAATCTCCTCACAGGTACAAATTCTTCAGCTTTAATAACTATTACTTATACAGGTTATTAAATTTTGTTACTATTTCAGTAAATTAAACTAGTCTTACTTTGACTGTTGACTGTGACCGGAGTATTTCCTATACAATGAGTCCTATATGTAAAGTTTCCCATGCACTGCAACTCGTCTGGAAATAATTCCAAACTAATTAATACATGGAACATTAATTTATTTTCAATTCTTTTAAAGTGTTTTTACACAGAAAAGTTAAGTTACATTCAGAAATAGCACTTATACAAATCTTTACAAACATTTGATTTTTGTACATAATTGTACATGAAAGGTGACATTACACTACAACACACTTACATAGTTATTAACTTGAATTATACAAAGCAATAATAAAACATCTAGCAATCAATTTATTTACATCTATACATATGTGTCACTCATCTGACATATTATTAAATAAATTTTACACTTACTGTGTGAATGTGTATTTTCCAGTTTGGGAATATTCATTTAGTGACTATTAACAAGCTAATTACAATAGAACATTTGGTGACAGCTGATTATTTGGAAAGTATTTATTTTGATAATTACCTAAAAACACATTTCTTAGCTTTCTTATTACAGCAAACGTGCCAACTCAGCCCTAATGTTATTCTTATGGAGAATAAATAAAAATATATACATCGTTTATTTATATATGTATTTATATGAAACTTGGTAAATGGATTTATGTATAAGTCAGATACATTTTATACATCTATTCGACGTTTGCTGAGTATGCAGGTTTTCTACGACGGGGTCTTATATATCAAAGTGTCTATTAACTGAATTTGTTATTTTGGTCGTGCAGTGCTGCTAAAATGCTTAGGGCTATTACATTTACAAACATCTATTTTGTATCTTTAGTAAAGAAATAAACATTTACAAAGATATTGTATATTTTAAATAAACTTGAGAATATACAAATAAAATACCTTGAACCTTAAATTAATTACTAATATAGGTTACAGTTAAATAAATACAAATTATAAAAATGTAATTAATATATTAACCACGTTTAGTAAAATATAATATAATATTATATGTTTGGCTGATTTATCCTTTTATCATTACGCATTAATATCAAGACAAAAGGAGTTTAGGAAGTGTGTCTTTATATTGTTGGGAATACTGAAAACAACGCTTGGACGCAACCCAAAACTCTGAGCAGTGTTGCTGACAGAGACATCTTTTTACAGAGAACAATTCTTTGATTTTCACTGGAAATTAAGCACAATAAATATAGTTATTATTAAAAAATTGCAAAGGTAAGTCTATGGCTTCTCAAAATCTTTGCTTGAACTATAACGGTTTTAAAAATTAAATAAAAATGTATACCTTTGGTAAGTTTGTATTTTTGAAGGACATGCATTTAAAATACAACTTGGTAGTGTCTTTGATTGCGTTTGTACATTGAAGTATTTCAGATGTATTTTTTCACTATCGCGGTTTCTAAGTTATATACATGTTTGATAGTCGCCCGTGTTAAGTTCCGGTCTGGTTTCCTAATGTCAGTCACGTGCGCTATCGGATGAAGACTGCTGACTTACTGTGCGTCGAGAATTGAAAATCAGGACCAAGCTTGATGTACCCAGCTTGAAGCAAGGTTTTTAAACACTAATCTGAAAGTTATGTTTATCGTGTGTATTTATCCCAAAAAGTCGAGCTGGGAAAGGCTGATGTAGGGTTTGTACAAGAAATCATCATTGATGGAAAGAATTATATTACCATAATTTGTGATGACAAATATTAATGTTACATTAATATTTTAAAGCAACTTTTTTACACTAAAATCCCTTTACTATTGAAGCTGATACTGCAACTATAGACTCCTTGAGTAGAAACAATATTTTCGCCATATTTAACATTTAGATTTTAAACTGAAATATTTTATGCAAAAATCAACCCAGATTACAAGGTTATGTAAAACCATAACCAGATTTAGTATAGTTATTTTGATATCCTGTATTTAAACAAGTTAACATGAGTACAATGTAAGTGATAAATAATCATTGTAATTTTCTGTCATAGAAGGTTAGTGAACCTAACATATCAAATACAATTTACAGTCCGTCCATAGACCTGGACACTCTCAAACTACGTTGAAAGATACCAAATGACAATGTTGATCCAGATTAAGAAAAATAAAAGGGTATTAGTGTATCCTGCTATAATAGGACTCATGGTAAAACTTTGCCAGGATGATTCTTATAATTAAATAATTTATTCGTTGTTGGTGATGGTCAGATTACGATAGTTAAAAATTTACTGTGGACATTTGCTATCACCAATTAAAAAATTAGTGTAGCTTTCCCTAATTTGTGATGAGGAATTTCAACAATAATTTATTAAAAATCATAATTTCTCATGATCGGAATAACTTGAGAATCGCTGCTATTAGAAATCTTTAACTACATCTGAATACAACAACCTCATTTGCTTACGTATAGGAAATTTAATTAATTTTCTTTCAGTAAGAAATAAAAATATCAGGATAAAACTAAAAGATGTAGGAATTTATATTACAGACATTTTTATTTTATCACGGCTTTCAGTGTTTGCTTGTTTATGTAATATAATTCATATAGACTATAATTTATTTGTTAGCATGATACGTGTTGTTACAACTAAACAGGATAAATAAAATACGTCTTACAACACTATAGTCATAGACTATAGACACTATAGACTAAATATGTGACATCAAATCATAGGTGATTCTTTTCTTTTTTTTAAATCAAACCTTTTAGATATAACCGTTTCTCTTTATTAACTGATTTTATTGATTGAAAGCTTTTTTTAATAGTATTTCATTTATACTGACATCGATATAATTTTATGACATGGTAACTTTTTGTTGATTGAGCCTTAATTTTCCTGTACAACTTTGTCTTTGACGATTGAAATTAACGCATAATTTAAATGACCTACTATTACAATATTTTGCCTAATTTCTGAATATTTCCCAATCTGAATATTAGGATAAACTGAGTGTTATTCAGAATTGGGCATAGGTTTAAACATGTGTAAGTATAGTTAATTTATAAAATAATGGATATCCCTAAACAAGACGGGTTTAAAAATTGGGGAAAACACAATTTATGAGTGGTTAAAAACACACCGGTTATCCTGGAGGTAAAAATTGTAAAATAATAAAGGAGGAAATAGTGATAACTGTATGGGTAACGTAATTATTTGACTAATTCAATGTGTTTTTACCTAGATTGGAAAATCAAACCTTAAGAGTAATTTTTCTGTTCATGGATTAGCAGATAAGCAATTGGTCTATATTTCATAAAATAAGTCACCCGTTAATATTAAAATAATATAATTCAGTTTACGCTTATGATGTTATCCCACTAGAATACGGGATTGATGTGTATTTGAGATGCCTGATAAAGTGAATAATAAACGAGTTTGCACGCAGCACGCTGACGTGAGGGAAGTGAATTTCCACATAAAAACTTTTAAAACTCAAAATCAGTGCAAAAACATACATTTGTCCAATTTTTATTGAAATCTGAAAACATTGATATTTTGGCTGTTCTGATGCTCCTGGTTTCATTTACCTGCAATGCTGGGAATACAATTTTGTGCATTATAAGGTTATAAGAAGGTCCAGTCAGGCTTTAAAGTAGGCGTGAGGTTACTGGAGACGTTAAAAGTACACCAACAAATGAATAACAGGATTTTCTAATGTAAAACCCCCATAAGACAACGTACTGTGTTTGGTCAATACACATTTTCTTTAATAACTCGGTATATATTTACGCTAGAATGACGAGAGAGGGCTTAAAACTTTCGCCTCTCTAATTGCCATCTTTTTACATGCATTAGGTTTACATCTGGGGCTTTTCTGACCCTTTTTGGGCCCAAAAACTCAAAATTTGAAAGATTAATCCCCAAAAAATGGGTTTCGAATTTTCCGATTGTTTTGCCCAACGAACTTGTCCAACAGATTATAGAAAGGAACGTCCCTACCAAATTTGAAGTAAATCGGACAAAAAATGCGACCGCTAGAGTGCATACACACACATATATATATATACATATATATATATATATATAAAATTTTGAACGACCCCCCAAAACGTGTTCAGGGGGTCACGTTAGGAACTTCTATGGTGGTCCCAGGCTTAATTTTCACCGTGCAGGTCATGCTAATAGTTCACTTTCCAAAGGAAATTCACTAAAAAAGTAATTGCCTCTTAGGGGGCCAAAATAAGGGATTGCAATCATTCTCGAGAGTTAGATTATTAAATTTTAAACAATATACTTTATAAACCACGTACGTACGTATGTACGTTTAACAGTTACGGCTTACATTAAAACAGGTAGGTTAAATCTTGCCATAAAACCATCCAAAATACAGTAACTAATATTTCGTATACATATTATTATGTTTTACTTATTAATGATAAATTTAAAATCTATCTCTATAGGGCGAATACAAAGTCAGAACCCCCCCCCCCGTCTATCTGTTGTATTTTTTTATATAAACCAATATATTTAGGGTAGTGATAGTTACTTAAGGCAGTATCTTTTAACATTAATTATAATTTTGAGTGTTCCCCCAAAATAGGGGACTTTGGGAGGAGCTAAAAAGTGTTAAACGTAACCCCCCATTTTGGTGACCACGCATTTTAAAGAACTGTACAAAATTAAATAAATGTTGAACATTAGAGAACGCTATCACTTTCCTAACCAAAATGGCAGCCAGTAAAAATTCCCAAATGTTGTATTCAAATCAGAAAGGCAAATCTTGGGGTACATTCAACATTTCTAACAGTGACAAAAGATGGTCCACCTGAATTTAATATCACAACTCGAATGTAATCAGTTTATTTTAACTTAGTAGTAAAAGTAAAGAAGATAACACACAACAAATTGCCTTTTAGATATGAACTAGCTGTTACCCGGCAGATGTTGCCATGCCTTTGACTATTACCAACTAAAACCAATATCACCAGCATCACCTGTTCAAGTAAGTATGTCATTAGCTTTCATGTAAACAGCAATATATTTCCATATGGTTGATGTGGGAACTCTTTTGGGCCTCTTGGGAGGAACCCAATTGAGTTAGGACGAAGTGGATTGCTTAAAAACCTTGTCTGTGAAATTTTAAATTTATATACCAAGTTTAATGGCAAACGGTCAAATGGTGCCCGAGTCCATAAACTTCAAATATATATACAAACAAACAAATCAACATCCTTTTTTATAAATATATATAAGAAGAGATAAGATTTTTGGGGGGAATATTGACAGGCTGCCATTTTGGTTAGTGAAGAGATAGCGGTCCCTAATTTTTACCATTTATCTACATTTTACACGTTTTTTTTGTGAGTGGCCACTTAAACGGGGTTTACATTTTAAAATGTCAAATGATACTAATCCTTAAGTTACTATCACTAACCAACAAATATTAGTTAATATTAAAAAATGAAAATGATGAGGAGGGGGTCCTGACTTTTATTCTCCCTGCATAATTGCCTAAAAAATAACAATTACTTAGTTTCCTATTTCAATTACGAATTAATATATGTTATTATGATAAACAGGCCATATGTTTTTATATATACAGTATTAAACACATTACACAAGATAAATCAGCGTTATATTAAGCATTTTGGTAAATATTGGTAAATTCCTACCGTCAGAGAAGCTTGATTTCATGAATACTGCATGACTCGTCTCAATCTATCAAGCCCTCCAAACCGAATTACTGGCGGTTGCGCGATGGGCAACTTTAATAACATTATCTCACACAATCGACTTAATTTCAGTGTGAATATAAACAAATGTGTTTACGTTATAGTCAGTATAGCAATGCAACATGCACCTATTAAAATTAAATATGATGTAATGCATATTTTGTAAAATTATTCTAAAGTTTGTTAACACATGGATCTTTACCTAATATATATATGTATAATTTGAGTAAAACACAAAAAAATTTATATGCTTTTTTTGGTAAAATCTTTACATCAAATAAATTACTGAATACAAATAGTCATTGATACCTTTTTATATATTTTAACCAAATTAAATATACAAATTTGTAGACAATATTAGTTTCACGTTTATGTTATCATACAAATATATATAATTTGTATAAAATAATAAGCGTATTGACTGGTCTCTGCCACCAGTGGCCAGTCAACTAATGGAGTAACGTAGCCTTTAGCCTTTACAACACATGATTCTTGCCACACGTGTGGTAGTTTTAAATGATTTACTGACTACAATCTTTAGTTCATTATTTTTCTACTACTTATAAAATCATCGCAAGAATGATTAATCTTTAATATAAATTTATAATTGTAAGTAGTATAAAAATACTATAAGCCATCCCTTTTACTTAACAAACTATTGACTAACTGGACGTATTATTCATTCATTGATTATTTTACAAACATTGTAGATGATAATGCACTATCGAATCTAGGACCAGTCAGAGATGATCCTAATAGTACGGGAAGGGAAAAACTTTCATGTCACAGGAAATTTAGTTTTAGCTTTGTTGATGAGAAGGACATTGATAATATTATTCGTAGTCTAAAAAATTCTTTCAGTGTAGGGTGTGATGATGTCCCTGTGGTACTCCTGAAAAAGCTAAATCAGTTTTATTACCTCACCTAATAAATTCTTCATTAATATCCGGTATTTTCCCAAGCAAACTAAAGATTACAAAATTAAAACCACTCTTCAAAAAAGGAGACAAGCAAATGGTATCAAACTACCGACCTATCTATTTAAAAAAATTATGAAAAGGTAGTTAATAATCAACTGGTACATTTCTTCGAAAAAACAATCTATTTGAAGTTTGTCAACATGGCTTCCGCTATGGACGATCGGTCATTACAGCTGCCACAGACTTTATTGAATCTCTTAAAACTGAATCAATTAGGAATTAGAAATAATGCATTAAACTGGCTCAAATCTTATCTTTATGACAGAAAGCAGTTTGTCGAAATTGTTCATCACAATAACAAAATCTATAAAATTCCTTACCGTTCTTCCATTACAGAAGTTAAATATGGGGTGCTAAAAACGAATAAAGATATTTTGAATTGAATTGAATTATATTAAATATTATTTATTTTACCTATGCGTCAAATGATGCTTTGTAGTTCAAAAATAACTACAGCTGCTTCGTTCTCGTTGAGCACATCTTTAGGCTACGAACGTCTGCACTCGCAAATCCTGATTGGATGAGTTTGTGATAGTATTTAAAACATGGAAAACACAAAACACGAACAAATACGACACATTAACATTTAATACAAAACAATTGGTCAAGTGAACAAATTCCGTAAACGCGGTGCGGTGACGTTAGAGGAAAGGTCATGACTCTAGGTATTATTTGATCTTTCACCTCTAACATCGAGCTTCTCTAACTTCCGGCTTTGAAAAGTCTTGTTTTAAATTTAAACCAAGTGGCAAATTTTACTCCATACCTTTGATTGCAGAGCCTCTAAAAGCTTTGAGTATTTTTCCGGTAGAGTGTTAATTAAATAATAGAGCGTTCTTTTGGAAATTGTAACCCGTATTTAGTCACTATCTATAGATCAGCCAAAATACTTATACGAAAGAGTTCATAATCTATAATACATAATTGACCCAATTTATGTAGTATCTATTAAGTTTAGAAGAGATAACTAAATAATATACATTACACATGTTGGGAATTGGTATAAAGTAACAGCAGCTCTTTTACCAAATTACAAAATTAAGTACAGAAACAGCTGTAAATATTTAATCACCCGATTTATATTCATGTTGAATTACTATACCATTTTAACTGCGATATTAAATTTCAAATTCATTGTAGTAGTGAAATGTTTAAACTACCAGTTTATTAATTTGGTTAACAATACGTATGTTTATGTATGGTTGCACAGGACAAGTTATTAATTTATTATTTCAAAACATGAAACAAACTATAAACTGTATTAAATTTATAACCCAAATTAAGAACATACCTAATTTGATTAGGTAAATCAAAACTGTATTACATATATCTGTTTATTTAACTTAAGACATTTATGCAGTTAAAATGTTGGAACATAAGTTTGTCTATTGTTGCCCCTTGGTTTAGCACCACAAAACGTCGCATGAGGACCATTATTAATGAATTGTCTTCGAATTGAGGATCAAAAGAACCAATAGCGTAGTTTTGCGCTCAGTTTAGTACCAGTGCACAACAGTTGTCAAGTGGGCCAATGGACCTGCAATGCTGCAATGTCTCCATTAAACTTATAACCATTAAACATGATGTTTATTTTCATTCATAACTTCCTGCACTTTTTGTGTTGTAAAAATTAATGCGAGTTCTCTTGAGGCAAACCACAGATTTTAGATGATTTAACAGACTTCATATTTTGAAAGGTGTTCCTTAAACAATAGATAACATTATCAGGGAACAATTTTATTTGTTTAATCGGCTTAACATCGATTTTAAAATTATAGGGTTCTAATCTGCGAATAAGGTAGCCATAACGAATTATTTTAATAATAAATATGCCAATATCTGAATACCCAATATTCGTAAACTTATAAAGTAAAAATTATATGCAAATTAATTTCATAACATTTATCATCAGGAACATGTATATAATTTAGGACAAACTAGCCATGTATAGTTTTGCTTATTGAAGTAAGTAATCGAATTCTGAAACCAAACATGCATTTTATTGGGGTGAATTAGGCCTATTTATCCTTCAAGTAGCTAGTTGGATTTTTTCAGATGACGTAGTTAACATGATAAAATTAAATAGAAACATAAAATAATAAAATATTAAATTATTGTTTTTAAATTTTAAATAGGTTCATAGATATAATTAATATAACGGATAAAGGTATTTGTTATTATTTAATTAAAGGATTGTGTTTTTTCCAATATAGTTAGAAAAACAAACTTATGAGATAATACATAAAAGGTGATATATGAGATTTAGAATTCAACTATACTTTAAACAAATTATCAAAAAAAGGCATAACTTTTTACCCAAGGTCAAAATGTGTAATATACGAACAGAGCAAATATATACCGTATAATTAAATTGTAAATTTACTTATGATTAAAGTTGTTTTTATAATGATGGCATATTTAAAATTGTTATAGTGGATTTCCATTGAGTTTTATGCATTCTAACTTTTCAATAGAAGTAATAAGTTATATTAACAGATTCCTATTATCTCAAAATATTATTTGTATTAGTTATTTCTCTCGAATGTATCTATTTTGAAATACTAGATACAACAAAGAAAATAATTGTATCTTATATGCATCTACTTTATTCAGTTCCATGAAATGTATAACAATCCATCTCTAATGTTTAACAGACGGCTATAATTTTTTTTGGGTCGCTATCATTTTAACATTTTAATTTTATTCTATTTAAAAAAATATACTTTAAACAACACTTGCCTATAGGCACATTTTTCCAACTTCATGATAGTTTTAGGAAACGCTTAGTAATAGTTATATTTCATTTATTGCCGCTTAGGTTTTACTAGGTACGCCCAAAAATATACACTTTTTTCGGCACTTAAAATGTAATATAAATTATTAAACCCAAACTTGAATAATCAGTTTATGGTGATTTTTAAAATAAGTAAATAAATTACAATTGATATTGCACTAATATTTTACTATTTTTGAACAAAAAGGAGTTTTCCCTGACTTTTATGTTAATAAGAAAAATAATGTTAATAATACTTTTCAGGCATATCCCGCATTTTCATGCAAAACCGATAGTAATGCACCAAACCTTCTTGGGTAGAATCGTTTTAGGTCCAACAAAAACTTACAACTCTTTTGTCAAAATGCCAACTTTGGATATTGCAGCAGATTTTATCTTTTAGTAGCGCCTTGTAAACCCAATGCGTTTATACTATTATCAACTCTAATATAGCTCTATAGCCATTAAATGGCAACAAACTATGTGTAAAACGATTAAATATCTGTATATTAATATTTTGACACATTTATTTTTACCCACATATGTTGTACATCTATTTATTTACAATGGCATTAACATTGAACTGTCCCATGCTCTAAATTACAAGATGAATGGTTTGTGTTATTATCCCGGTAAGTGAATGACTTAAGATAAATCTCTTTTAGTTTTGTATGCAGTTAGATAATTTCATGAGCAGAAAAATTAATATTTCATAAATCATTAATTATAAATTAGCTTACAAAAGCCTGCAATTAAAATCTATTTTTCCGTAATAAACATATGCTTAACAGCATAACAGTTTCAGTATACTGGTTCATGCATGCATGTTATAATCTCGTTGATAACATTTACTTCGTCTTGGATATTTTATGTTTCGGTTTCTGTAACATTTTTACCATCGTTCAGATGATTAAATTTGGACACTAATAATAGTGTTATATTTGTCTACTGGTTTCAATATCCTTATTGTCATATGATCATATTTACTTTGAAAGGCACCTTTCGTGAAAAATAGGATAAATGAACGATAAAGTAATTTAAATCATTGTAATTTACTAATACATTGATCAGTAATTAGAAGGGTTATCTCATACAACAGTTTTACACTCATTATTTGAAGTTAGGTACATCATTACCAGGTTAGATTCTCACAAGTCTCTGAGTGCGTTATACGGACGTTTAGTATGGAAGATGAGTTTAAACTTAAAACCAGTGTTTATTTGAAAAAGCAATTAGTCAAGGAAATAATCGCTTTCCTCCATGTTCGTAGGTCGGCACGAAGAATGTACAATCTGTACAACAGATAATAGAATATTTCATATGTCTAGATTCAGTTCATTCTATAGACATTTACCAAATTACCTTATTTATGGTAGCTGCATGGCAAAATTTGTTAAGGTAGTAGTGATCATAATGAATTTGAAAATATACTCTTTCAAAGTTCGCTGTAGATTCTTTTTGATAAAACGATTCTTCACATCAATATAACTTGAGCTTTTCTTTACCTAAATATTTATTTTAATTAAACATCACCGTGAGTAATTGGTACGATCTAAGCTAAACAAATTGTGTAATTACAAATAAATATCTTCAAAATCTTTGTTTTTATAATTAATTAAGTGACCATTAGTAAGTAAGCCAACATATAATCATGCAGCTTACAATGTGAATGTGGAAATATGACTGTATGAGGTATTGGTACGAGCGTGAAACTCACAAAGCCTTGTTACTAACTAAAACTGGCTGTGACTTAAGCCGGAATCATAAATTATCCAAATGCTGTACAGCTGATTTATTTTAAAGACTGTGTATTAAGTGAGGATAACACTTAAAAACAAAGAAAAGTACTTTATAATGTAAGAGTTGTTCAAGAGGATTTATTATTCAGCATCCTGGACCACATATGTCCAGTATATGTTTTATTCAGTAGCTGACATAAGTCTTCGTTTTCACCATTCAACCCTCGATGATGTATTCAGAATAAGCTTATGTCATTGTATATCAAATATTTGTCTTGTAAATAATACCTTTTTGATATTCTACATAAAGTACATTAATAACGATTGCATTAAGCACATGAACAAATTACGGTATAATTTTTTCTACATTATGTATGTTTTAACGATGAGATTTTAGAATAAGAGAGTTATACATTTAACGTAAAAATTATATTAGCCAGTCCCCACTATTAAAGATTCTTAAACCTAAATATTTGTCACTGGAAGGATACACTTCGTTTTAATCTAGCACTAGTTAAATAAACAGCAACTTTAGACGCAAAAAGTCATACCAAGAAAAAAACTGTCATGTGGCGTAGTCTTTGAACAACATAAACCTTTATACGTATCCTGATATACAACTAAACTTACTGTGTCATTAATTACGGCTTTTTTATGTTAAAAAATCGTTTACATATTTTATATTAATACATGTACTAAAGAACTGGCAATCAAAATATATCTTTACAAATAATAATAGCTGTTATTATTTTTTTTTATATTGAGACTGAAATATAAACTCAAAGATACAAATAAAAAGCACTTGAAAAGTGTACGAAAACTTGTTTAAATAAAAAAAAAACTATTTATCGTAAATATTAATTATAAATGAATTCAATTAAAACATAAAGTTGTTAATTATTGGAGCAAGGATCTAATTTTGTAGAAGCTTAGCAAATTATAAAAAGGAATTAAGTAATTTACGAAATAGTGGATGATTTTTTTTTTATTTATCTATTTAACATTTATGGAAATACATCAATGTACAGAAGGAAAAACAAAATTAATAATACTATTGCTAATAGTTAGTGGTTCTTGTTAGTGTTTAGTGGTAGCTCTGTTTAGTGGTTAGTGGTTATTTTTGGTTCTGAAAATATTTGTGATGCAAATGAATAGTGCAGCAGTTGATTGAGAACTGCACCTTTGTGACAAAGACTGCCACGTGATGTAACTACCCCCTGGGGGGGGACGCGCTGCTCAACACAAGTTTCGCTATAGCTCAAACATTGCAGAGATCCAGGAGGCTGTGATCCCTTTCAAACTGCAGAACTACTAGGTAACTCTGATATAAAGTAGTTGAGAACATAATTCTGAATATGGAGAGTAATTAAGATTGTGTGTTTATACCTTTTTTTATTTATTTTTGTAATTCATTTTGTTAGAAAAATACCGGAATTAATAAACTTTTAGTTTTAAATATCCTTCAATTTTAACCGGAGTTAAAAAAAAAATTAATTAAAGGAGACATCTTGCTTTTAGAATACATTATTCTTATAATGAAATATATGTAACATGAACGATCCCCGTCACCCGCTAAATGAATCTGGAAAAAGCGAGACAGTTAATGTTCGCCTCCACTCGTGTTATTCCAGCTGTTTTTTACACTGAGTTACTCATCCTAACAAAGCATTTGGCCTGTGTATGGAGGCTTCACGTGCCTACTATTAGTGACTACTTAAATCAAATAAGGAAAATAAATAACAAATAGGTTAATAGCAAAGAGATACATAATAATTTACAAATAAATCAGTTCGACTATATTAAAAATACCCCCGTTGCAGAAAACCTGCGTATTCAGCAAATTTCCAATGCATGTATATGTTTCCCACTACCACATAAGGCCACTTACCAAGTTTCATAAAAATACATAAATAAATAAGCGATCTATAGCATTTTATATATTCTCCATAAGAATACCATTAGGGCTGAGTACGCAGGTTTGCTGCAAAAAGAAAGATAAGAAATATTTGTTTGTGCACTTATCAATATAACCCAACCAGGTGAAGCTACATTCTGTTTTATTAACTTTATTCTTAAATAAGGGATAAATAAAACTTAACTTAATAACATTAGGGCTGAGTATGCAGGTTTGCTGCTACGGGGATAATCAATAAAAATCAATTTTTGTGCAAATATCAATATACTAGTACTACGTGAAGCCACATACCAAGTTTCATCAATATACATTCATAAATAATCGAGGTATCAAATTTGATTTATTCTCCATAAGGATAACATTGGAGAACATTGGACGTACTGTGTTTAACACTTTGAATATCTCTGCAACGGATGGACGATGGACATAGAATCACAAATTAAACACCAAAATAATTTTTTTGTGGAGCTGAACTGATTGCTAAAAGCAAATGTGAGGTTTACATTAAAATGAATTGAGGAAAAGCGTAAAACCTTTTTCCCATAAGATTAACATGGGAGATTTTATGAGCAGGTTTTTTTGGATTTTCTTCGCAACCACTTAAGCTAGGTTAACAATCCAAAATACGATATTATTTTTTTTCTCTATAACATGGTCAAAACCAAAATTAAGTATTTTAAAAATTTTAGGGTGAAAAATGCAAAAAACTGATTTTTGGAAAGTTTTACACCCTATAAACCCCCCTTCTCATGGTCCGATTTTTCTGGTTTTCGAACTTAAAGTCATGAATTTCACTTTACACATTTGAGCCAAATTTCATATGTATATTTTTGAATGAATAGTGTTTTTCGCATCTGGGGACCTCAAAACAAAAAGTTATCATGGTTTCGGGCTGAAGTCTTACCATGAGAACTGCGGTAATAGCTTCTTCCCTATAGGGGAAATTCGCTAATAATGAAAAAACGGGAAAAACAAAAATTTTATTCATTTAATAAATGCTTTTCTTAGATATATGTTAACCATTGAGTTTTTGATCAGCAGTTAGGTTACATTTTCTAAATTAATCCAAAATATCGACATTTAAAAACTGACGTCAGCTCATAGTGAGTTGTTTAGAATGCAATATATGGCTTGTCGGCCAACAAATTTGTCGAGCAGATATTACTGCCTACCGAGCGTTGGCTTTACTGCATTAGTTAACTGATTATTTTCTGAGCGCAACTTCAGCCATTTGTCACTTTATACTGTTTAAAAATCCCTAATTGTGCTGTAGCCAGACCAAACTTAATGACACTCTGGACAGTTCAAATGTGAATTACCTATTGCGGGGTGATTATTTACTATTACTAAATAGTACTGCCTTACCCCTGTAAAAAATTATTGCGATTTATTGCAAATGATGGTCCAACGTTTTAGGTGACCCCCCACTATTTATACCAAATGCCCGTTATTAAATATTTCTTTTGAATAAAAATGACAGAATATGTATATATATATATATGTGTGTGTGTGTGTGTGTGTGTGTGTGTGTGTGTGTGTGTGTGTGTGTGTGTGTGTATGTGTGTGTGTGTGTGTGTGTGTGTGTGTGTAATATATATATAAAACTCTGAAAAATGCAGAATGCTATATCACTAGTAAAAAAATATATAAAAATGTATATAATACCCCCGTAGCAGCAAACTTGCATACTCAGCGAATTTCCAATGCATATTAATTTATCTTAATACCACATAAAGCCACATACCAAGTTTCATCAATATACATTCATAAATAAACGATTTATAACATTTTAATTATTCTCCATAAGAATAACATGGCGGCTGAGTATGCAGGTTTGCTGAAATAAGGAACACTAAAAATGGGCTTTTATACAAATATCATTATAACTCAACTAGGTAAAGCCACATACCAAGTTCTATTAATTTATGTTCATAATTAAAGGAGATAACACGTTAATTATTCTCCATAAGAATAACATGGGGCTGAGTATGCAGGTTTGCTGCCACGGGAACTATCGGGCAAAAAATGGATTTTTGTGCAAATATCAATAGACCACAACCAAATAAAGCCATATACCAAATTTTGCCAGTTTACGTTCATAAATAAGCGAGATATACAATTTTTCTTTTTCTCCATAAGAATAACATTAGACAACGTACTTTGTTTAGCACTTTCAATATCTCGGTAACCAATTGGCGTAGAGCAATGATCAAAATACCAAATTGTTTGTTTTTTAAGCTGAATTTAATGGTATAAATTAAAATTTGATTTAAATTAAAATTACATGTGAAACCCCCAAAAAACACATTTTTGGGGTACAAAACCCCCCAAAAACCCCCCTTTGGATGGTGCGATTCATCTGGTTTTCGAACTCGTTCAAATAAATGGTACTTTACACATTTTTACCAAATTTCATTAAGATCGGACCTTTTTTACGAGAGTTATTGTGCTTACGGACACATATATATATATATATATATATATATATATATAAATATATATATACATATATATATATATATATACATATATAACAATTTGAACGAATGGTGTTTTTGGCATCTGGGGACCTCAAAATGAAAAGTTATCATGGTCTCGGGCTTAAGTCTTACCATGAGACCTACGGTAATAGCTTCTTCCCTATAGGGGAAATTCGCTAAAATAAAATGGATTTGAAAGCAAATTATCTTCACCGCTTATTTGTAAAGTGTAAGCTTCATTTATTAAATAATCATCACAAAATAACAATAATTGCTAACTAAGGACCTTAATATGCAACTGGAGCACAAGTAAAAATCATTCCTTGTTGGCTCTTGGACTTAGATTAATAACTCCGGGTAAATTGTAATGGTTCTTGATTTGTATCGATCACATTAGTTAATATACTTTTATAACAATTATATATGAAATTAGAATGTTTAGACTCTATTATTTTTAACAAATCCGTAGATATTCTGTAGAAATATTCAAACATCTGTTCAATATACTATACAAAGTTGTTTTGTTTAACATATAGTTATTCATATCTCTAATCTTCGAAATCCACTCAGATATAACAAGATATATATTTTTTCTTCTTCGATCACATTTCAACATCAATAAGAAACAAAAGCTATACCGGAAGATTACTAATGGCATGATTGGTGATTCAGGTTTCCGGTGAGAGCCGATATCGTCTCGCCAACGATTGCTTCTTCCATTAGTTCGTTTCCGGTGGAGAGAAGTAAAAGGTCTCAAGCTACTCTTAGCACTGATTATTTCTTTATATCGGGTTTATGTGTTATAATTGACCAACAGTTTAGTTGCCACATTTAAGGTATTTGGTTTTTCATTCATCGTTAACCTTTGAAACTGCTTTGTTTCACTTTAATTTATGCAATGTTGAACTCACTATACGTTTATAAAATGTTATCAGTTTCGGCTTAGAAAGACACAACAAGCTATTACGAAAAATTTAATCGTATAAACGTATAATAAATGAGGAAATAATAAGATATACTTTGATGAATATATTAATTAAATAACATTGAAGTGCTTATTAATTTTGGAAGTGGATTTTATTTCATAATTTATACCCGCTATATAGAAAGGTTTTAACCTATTATATAGATTATTATTGTATTATCTATTTGCATTGTAACAGAGTACAACAAGAACATTTTCTTTAGAATACACATCATAATTTTATTATTTATTATAAAGGGGAGAGTTTCGTTTATCTTTGTGCACTTACCTTGACTTCTCAGTTCGATTGTGAATACCTGCAGACACTAATACAATTCTAAAACCTTTAATTGCCACTAAATTATTGATGAAGATTTAAATGTGTCCTATCATAATTTATGTTAACGTAAAATAAATTATCAATCTTTTGTTTCAAATTATTATACAATTAGTTTTAACAAAATATGACTAGTTTCTTTAAACGAATATGATATCTGTAGGTTTGTAATAAGCTTTTGTTAAATAAATAAAAAGGTAGTTGAGCTCTATAATTGGATTGAGCGAACGAAGTGAGAGAAAATCCTTATACATAACTTTACTGCTTAGACTGGTAAGAGAAACAACTCTAACTGGCGTGTCTGTGACCAAAATAACTCAAAAACGCCTCTACAGATCCACTTCAAACTTTAGAGATAGATTCTATAGTACGAAATTTCGGTCGAGTTCGTTATTGGGAATATTTGGTTAAGTAATAATAAAATTATCTTTAAAACAAATATTTTGTTATCTCATAAGATTAACATTGGGAGCCATTTTAGTGGTACTTGAACCGTTGATATTTAGCCAACGTCTATGTTTCACCTATAGGGTAACGTAAGTATTGCCATAGATTCACTACAGAACTGTAGTTATTCATGTTCATGTTGACTAGGAAAAAACTTCTTTTCGTAACTTGAAACACAAAAACTAAGGTTTCAAAATTATTGGCTTTTAAAAGTTTTATGGCTATTTTATTTTATACTAATTAAAAGATCCATTATTTTAAATACTATCATAATAAATAACTTTACTGGTACCGTACTCTATATAAAAATGGAGGTCGAGCGCTGGACTATGAGACTTTGGCCACTCCAGACTCCAGACTACAAAATAACTGAAAGGAAAGATGTCAACAAGAAAAGTATTAAATTGATAAACCTCCTTCTTACGTGATTAAAGTGATTAAACGCTAATATATGTAATTATTTACATTATAATTTCCATTCATTAACAGTAGAAAGTCTTAATTTGTTGAAACGATTATTACCTCGCTAATAAAACATACGGTAAGTTACCAAATAAAATTATATGTTTTGGTTATTTATATATTTATTGACGGCTATCACCAATAAAACTTTACAATATGACAATAATGAACATTTGCAAGAACAGAAAAAAGAACAAACTATAGCTACTTACATATCGTGCTTTTAACTATGATGATATGTTATTAAATCTTAATGTGGCACATTGGTTTTCACCATATTCTGCGTGTAGCCTATTTCCTTTTTGTCAGATTGAAAACTTAAGTTTAATATAAAGTTATTTTCCTACAAAAATGAAAATTGCATTACCAGAACTACCCTACATAAGTGTTTATTCAAACTCAATAAGTTAGGTCCTTTTTGGAGGTTAATATATTTGTAAGGTATGCCTATCGACTTTATTTTTCTAGGCATAATTTATGGTGTCCATACACCAATGTTTTAATCCAATTTTTGTCTAAATTTCTTCATTTTTATCTAAAATAAACATTTTTCAATATTGTTCCGTAGGGTAAAACTTAGTCTCTGGATAATTGTGCCTTTTGGCACAAGTTCATCCTAGGACTACTTTTCGATTAAAAATGATCAATTTCATTGAACTAACATCATATAAATTTACCTCTAGAGTTTGGAAATCGCATTTGTTTTTGCCATAAAGTGATAAGAATTTTAAATCCAAAATAGGCTATGACTTTTGTTTAACTTACATTTAATTTACCCAGGTGAATCCAATATGGTTTCGATCTTACTTGGATCGGGTATGCTTTCATAAGTGGAACAAAATAAAGAAACAAATGAAATTGTTCGATAGGCTACGGTATATTAATTAGGTTGATATTTTTACCACTGATTAATATTTAATAGCTTGTATGTTTCTAATTACCGTACCTACGTCATTTTGTTTAATTTATATTGTTATTCAATTAGACTTAAAATAAAAATGAAATAAATAAACATAGCATGATAAAGTTGTTCCTGACAATGCATATTTAAAGTAATATTGGAACCAACGTTTGTTATCTGGACAAATTTCAAGACACCTAAACTGAAACATAACATACCGTATCGTAAAACTGGCTATACCCGGACAGGGGGTCTTGACCCGGATACGTACATATTTGTAAACATAAATATTTCTAAACTAACCTGCAGAGTTATTCGTTATAGGTAGGCCTACATTTGTTTAGAGCAGAACATGCTCTAAACGAGGCATGCTCTAATCTTTTATAACTGACGACTTTTCGCAAAAAATAAAATATTATGTTTAACTAAGACATGTAATTGTTTCACGTTTATCCAATTTTTTTCGTGAATAAGGCATATTTTTATTCGAAATGAAACGTGCATAATGCCATGCTTTTTAAATAGATAAAAAACTCATAAGTAAAAATGTTTCACATTTACGACAGGCCTATTTCAGTTTTTACCCATACACTTTATTTATACTCCGTGGATGTGACTCTTGTCAACCGTTACGACTCGTCCCTGCCGTAAACACAGTATTCCCGCCATAACTAATAACAACATTGGGGTTTTTAGCTCTGATACGGTATTGTTTATAAGAGCAGAGGCGAAAAATTATTCTTTGTCTAAATCGACCATAAGTGATTATGTCTGTGGAAAATATAATGGGCCCCATGTTTCAAACTTTATTTTAAACGTCTCTTCCCCTTACGGTTCTTTCTTCAGTTTCATTTTAGTTGCAAAGAATAAGCAGCTGAAACATGACGTAAGAATACCATTTTTCCATCCCTAACCCATAACATTTATTTATTTATTTTACTTTTAAGCCTTTTATTGGTGCAAAGGCATCTGCCGACCTCAAAACACCGTCCAACTTCGGACAGGCGAGGTTAGTTTATACGGTATAACGTTAGTAAGGTGGTTGTCCGGTTCAAGACCGTTTTTGGAGGTTAACCCGGACACTTTTATTTATTTATTTTTTTTTTTTATAATAAAATCCAACATAATAATATATAACTTAGGCTAAAGTTAAATGGATATAGTGAATAGTACTCACACTTTACAATGGTCTGGTTTTATTGGTGACATCGTTAATGGGAAGGCACTATAACCTAAAAATAGTAAAAAAGTGTCCGGGACAAGCCTGTTTTACGGTAGGCCTAACTGAAACCTAAATAACCGAAACCTTAATAGGCCTAACCGAAACCATAACCGAATAACCTAAATAATTGTTATTAATCAATATCGAACAATTTAATTCGGCTTTTTATATCGTTCACTTATGAAAATCTTCTCTGGTTTCGGTTATTTAGATTTCAGTAATATTCGGTCTCAAAAGATATTGTCTTATAATTTGTATGGATAAAAAATGTTGATTTCACTAATACTTAAACATGTATTTCCGGGAACAATCATTGTAAGGGATTTATGGAAATCACACTAAGCACTGAAAAAAATATCCAGTGTTTTAGTCCACCAACCAGTGCCAGTAGAGTAGCCAGTGTATCCAGTGTTAAAGTCCGGGAGCAATTTTGAGGAGCCGTTTGACCAAAACCTTTTCTCAATAACAATGACATGGTGGCTTTTGATGCCACTGGGGCAGAGTCCTGAGGTCTGGAGGAAAAACAAAATAGTACTTATCCACAATTTGTTGGTCCTCTACAACAATATGGTCCGGAGCAGTTTTGAGTAGGCGTTTTCAAAATCACCTGGGACACACACGCACATGCAAAAGCATTACAAGTATAGATTTTTATCAATACAAAATACTTTGAGCTCCCGAAACAGCCCGATTAACATTTTTACAAAATTTGTATGTAAATCTCCTAGCAAAAACTACTGTTCTAATTTTAACTGTTTTCAAAATCTTCAATTTTGACATACACTAATGTCATCAATATCTTTGTTTAGTATAGAAGTGTTGTTTTTAATAAGAAATTTATTTTAACTTTTGGCTCTCATAAGAGCCTATGTTCAAATATCAACAACATTCCTTTTGTAAATCCACTAACAAAAACTAAAGGACCGATTTAAATAGTTTTGATGTGAAATTGAAGCTCCTGTCCTACAGTGATTGGTACTTTTATTTTCAGAAAACATGTTTTTCTCAATGAAAAATTATTTTTAATATTTAACAAGTAAAATAGATGCTCCTTTTTAACATTTTGATCGAATTTAGTTGAACTATTTACCAGAAATTGGAATTATATATGTGTTAATGGACTGTGCAGGACTCACCCTTCCAGGCCGATTATGAAATTCGTTTACTAAGTTTTCTCTAACCTTTTGCGTTGAGTGATCTAATACAATACATTTTAAAAATGGGAGGAAACGTCGTTCCTATCTTGTGTGATAATTTTTGTTTCCCCCAACCTACTTAGTAAAGTCAAATGTTACTCCTTGTAATGAAGGAGTATAGTGCTCCTTTGTCTCCCGTGGAACAAAATCAGCTGACATTTCGCTGCAATCATTAATGCTGCAGCTATAAGGGAATCGAATCAGCTGACTGATATTTCGCTCCAGCTGCAATTAACGTTCCGAATTTAGTTATTGCGCATTACGCAACCAAAATGGACAGCGGTTGTGAATGTGAATACTTATCAATACTTTTGGCTTTTGGGGTGTGTACAAATGTTGTGTGTAAAACTGTCACCCTCGCCTACGGCGTCGGGTGCCAAAAATTTCCCTCAGGGAACAAAGTTGCACTTTACTCCCTTAATACACCATAACTATTGTTTCAAGCAGAAGTCCCCATATTATTTTTTACAGCAAAAAATGTTCATAAATTAAACTTGAGATAGTCAATAATATAAAACATAAGTGGGATCATAATACACCGTTACTTAAAAAGATTGTGATCATAATGTTTTTGGAAACTTAAATGCTACACAGCGTCTATTAAAACTGAACCATACACGTAATCATCAATATCTATAACTAGCTGGTCCAACAGACTTTGTCCTGTCCTAATGCCATTGCATTTGTTTTATTTCAAATACTCGTTCATTTTCAAGATGAGCTCGTTCGCTTCGCTCACTCGCCTCCCGGATTGGCTAATTTGCTATGCCCACTTGAATATCGGAAAAAGAGTTTGAGTTGCCATTCAATTACTTTTTATTTCCAAAATAAGAGTTTCCATTCAAGTAGTTTTTTATTTACATAATCAACATATGTTTATGCCTTTCAAGTATGTTTGCAGCTGCTTGGTGTAACTAACTGAACTTTAATCAAATCAATGGGAACTTTGAAGGCCTTTGGGGCAGAGCCCTTAGGTCGGATTAAAAATTGACTATCATAAGAACCTTACATAAACGAACACAACAAAAAATAATTATTCAATTTAGTGCACTAATTCTCAAGTGATGGCGTGACCAAGGGAAGTAGGGATCCATTTTTATATTTTAAGATGTATACAAAATGTTGGACCTTGAAACAATGACTGGTGGGTTCTAAGAAGTGGGTCAAAGAGTTTTAATTACTAGATTGTATTTAATGTTAGATACTACTTTTCCTTTTTTTAATGGGGCAATTTATTCTTCTTAAAAACGAATTGACGGATGTAAGCCTCATTGTTTTTTAAGTTCTGCATTTATAGGCTATGTATTTGAACAACAGTATCAAGATACGATAACAATGGGAGGCCTGGGGGGCATAGCCCCTCCACTTACATTAAAACGGCTAACGGGTTACATTAAAACCTCTGGATTAGAATTTAAAATATTTAGGCATTCAAAACCAACTGACAGATTTTAAAACGTGTTGTTAATCAAGTTCTGTATTATACATATAAATCTTTACAGCTATATTAAGCTACAATAAAATAACAATCCTGATGGGTGGTCCAGTGGGACCAAAGTGTAAATAACTATTTAAAAACCACGTGCTCTGACTGATTGGGGACCTTTATTGTCGCCAACATATTATATTTTATCAAAATCTGCAGCTAATATTATTATGAGGGCCTAGATGATACAGCCCTCAGTGAGACTGAGGGGTGAGTAACTACTTCATATGCACTTTGTCTGACTGACTGATTGATAGATTTCAGGTCTCATTGTTTGACATGTTATGGATTTGTATGCCATTGTCAAGCTGCAGTTATAATGGGGGCCATGAGGTATATTGTCAATAGAAACATTTTTGTTTTTATTGTTAACTGTGAGCTCAATCCTCATACGCGATATAAGAGCGTACTCCTAGTTATTAATATATATATATATGTATATATATATATATATATGTTATATATATATGTATATATATAAATGAGACATAAAAGATTACATAATGAGTAAAGGTTTAAATCAAGTAAACATAAAAATATACCTTGTATACATTTTTTTAAGTTAGTAAATAATACAACAAATCTTAAATTTATGGCATCGTAGTAAGTTTGACTGATTTATTTCCGTTTCAACGATTGCTTATTTTAATGTATCGGTTCCAATTTGTTTGAGAGCGGAATACATCACGTGTTCAACAAATTTGTCGAGCAGATATTACAACTGGCCCATGCGGGCTTCACTCTATTTGTTTACTAATTGTTTCCTGAACAACATTATTCAATGTTTTCGTTCTCAGAATTATATATTGTACTCCATAAGTAAAATAAACTTTATAGCTTGACTAAATTAAATGTATTACATTGCTGCAAAATAAACGATTCATTGACTGAAATTCAAAGATAGAAATCCCCTACTCTCCAATTAATTAAAAATTCAAAAGTAATTAATTTTGTATTAGATATTCACATCGGCATTGGTTATAAATGAATTGCAGTAAATTACAGTTGATATAACACTTTCATCAGTATCGAGTTTTTCTAAAACTTCCTTTTCCTAAGATATCAATTGAAACTGATTGAATAAAGGTGTTTCTTGAACTTGTATAAGATAGGCCCTACTTATATTATAAATAGAACAATGGTATACAAGTTATTTATAAATATAAATATATATATATATATAAAGGGTACTTTACTAAATAATGAAAATACATCTAATAATATTAGTAGCCCTAATCAACCAATATAACATAATATATATTTATATATTTTGATTTTACTTCAGTATCTTTGATTGAGCTACGAACAATCATTTTATTTGCTTGATTTACATGTTATAAAGGTCATATCTAGCTTAGGTTTAACCTACAACTGTATTAGCTTGAATAATTGTTAATTTGTTTAGCAATATTATTAAAAAAAGATTCCTGGAATCACATGGAAATCACATGGAAATAGTTTTAAAACTCTTTAGAAAAATATAGGCATTAAAAAATATTGGCCCTTCAACATTGCTCTGCTCTTCCCCTGCCATTTTTGGGACAATTTCCTTATCTTTGAAGTATCGTTGTACATTTTATAAAAAATCCCATCATTAAATAACGATCACTCAATTCCAATGCAAAAAATAAAATACATTGTCTATTGTTACATCAAATAATTATTTGCAAAACCAACTATATTTAGTTTCGTTTTTAACAAGATTTTGTAGTTGTAATCACAGGTTACTTGCATTGGCTAAGATTACGCACAGGTAGTTTGCCCATCTATGCTTATTTCCTGCAAGATAATAACTGTACTATACCACACATAACCTACTTACTTTTGTTTACAGCTCCTAAAGTAAGCAGTAATGCCTCACACCTCCAGGACTTAAGTATACTCTAATAAAATAATTTCCCATCCTGGCGTGGTACACTTGGACGTTTGGTAAAATTAAATAATAACAATATTGTCTATTTTGACAAATAAAACTCAAATTAATATATTCTGCTATAATAAATTATACACTTTAATTTCCTAGCTCTCTTTAAATGTTACTCACATTTATTTCAAAAAAACTCATGGCACTGTTAATTCTAATCTTTTAAATTTTTACTAGCGTTAAATTACAAATTCCCATAACTTTAATTTATTTGATAGGATGGATAAGACAGGTTAAGTGATTTTTATAATATAAGAATCTCCGGATTTCAAGAACCCTCATGAAGTCAACTCGGTCAGCATGGCAGACTCCCTCGTCGCGCTCCCGCTGCTGCGACCCTCTGTCCTCGGTCTCTGGTGTCGTACAGACCACGGTCTACTTCGCTCCTGACCCCCTCTCTCTACTTCCACCAACTTACTTGTGCAAACATGATATCTACTTATCTACTCTAAAAACCTGTAGAAACAATAATCCCGTCTAAACGCGTCCCTCTATTAATCTGGTGACTCATCCTTGAGCAAACTATTTTTCAAAATTCCCTACTGTTCTTACTTGAAAAATACTTTTAACTATGTTAATTCTTCCAAAATTTTATTTAATTAAAATTTTCCTAATCATGGTACATCATCCCCCCCAAATTTTGACAATAGTCTTAATTTTTGCCATGTATATAAAAAAAACTACTCAAATAAAAAGATTTACAATGTCTAAAGGTCTTCATTCTTCCCTATTACATTTTATTTATACGAAGTAGAAGTCTTCTATCCACTAAGTAGTGGCTGTCACTGCGAGAAGTCCATCCCTCGCCCAGTGGAGTGTAGTAGCCGGCCGCAAGGTCGTCCATCTTCCAGCAAAAAGGCTCTACGGGTAAGGAAAAGAAAGGATATATTTTGGTTTTGCCCCTTCCCTCCTAACTGTATTTTGGGTTACTGACCCTCAGTCTACGATACATTTTCGTACAGTGAACGCACGTCACTTTGCGCTCTTAAAATAATACGTTTTAAAAGTTACATTTCCTGTATTTATAAGTGTTACCAAACACACAACTAAATTATAAACCTTCTTTACATGTCTCATAACTAATTAAATCTAAACCCTTTGTATGACAAGTGTAAAATCACCTTACATTTCATTTTCCTTGCTTTAATCACAACATAAATCATATCTTGGTTCTATTTTTTTGTTTGCCGTGTACAGCGAAGTTCAGTGAAGTTCTTAAAGTGAAGTGTTCAGTATTCCGGTGTCTGTCTAGTGAAGTGTCAACAAAATTCAGTGTTTACCCCTCCCACATTTATTCTCACATTCGTATCACTTTCAAACACACACACAATAGTACCCCTTAGTCGTGTCCGTCAACTACCGCTATATTTTTGTTTGTTTCTATTACATAACACAAATAAACCTTTTTTTACATTTTTCTTAAACATATTTAATTAACTTAACATTCTCATATTACATTTCGCTCATAAATCACAATATTCATTTTGTTTATTCAACTAATAATTCCTACATACAATAATATTCACTTAAATATTTCCGTAATTAAAAATCTCAACCGCTAACTAGATCGATTAGACCTTTCAAGTCTAGGGTTGTCCATGACTCACTCCCCGATAAGCTTATCGTCCTGCACAATTACTTTCACGTTCACAACGGTCTTCCTCGACGATTCTTGCTTTACAAAATTATTTAATTATAAAACTCCTAAAACTCCTAGTTTTTTTTTTTCTTCAATTACTATATGACAGTACTACATTTATACTTTAACTCATATATGACAACGTCTTTATATTTCCCTCCACTTACTCTCCTACTATTACATCTCTACTTACTTTCCTACTTATTTCATCTCTACTTCGCTCAAAACACTTTGATTTTGCTCATTATTGTTTTGTTACTTTGTGGACTATTTAATAACATATTAAATATCCATTCTTATAATTTAACTGCCTTAGATTTCACGTATTTAAAATACAATCTTCGGTATTTATCTCTTGCATATTAAATAAAATCGACTATTTACTTTGTTACGTAACTTTGTTCTTTGCGCATTTTATTTACAACTCAAATCCACGGGCCCATACTAAATCTAAATAAATCTAAATATATTACACTATTCACATAGAATCTGCATTGTTTTAAACAAACGTCTAAAGTATGACAACATGAGGGTTCTTAATTAGTACAATTTTTAATTGCCAGTGCTTATTTTTAACTGTGATATGTGTGCTCTTTTTATTACATTTGGATCGCTATCTAGTTGAGCTAAAACACTTACAGGGCTAAGAAAATACCTTATTGTGTAGGGTCCCACAAATTTCACATCCATCTTAGCTTGGTAACGCTTTACTTTGTTACTCTGGCTTTGGAATTTTATAAAAACTTTGGTAACTACAGCAAATGGGTGCTTTGAATCAGCATATCTTTGCCTATTTTGATTCCTCTTAACAGCTCGTTTAAAATTTTTTATAACTCTGTCAAATACTTCCATTACTTGTTTTTGTGACATTGTTGAATCAATGATATCCCCTAACCTCCATAAATTGCTTAAATTGTGATTGGGCTGGTGCTTAAACATAAGCTCAAAACTAGTGTAACCTGTGCTTTCATTTTTACAACAATTTATACTGGTTTGAATGTGTTTTACAGAAGTATGCCAGCTAGTCTGACTGTTGTGATGGTACATTCTAAGTTGCTCTTTAACTGTACGTAAATAACGCTCAGACTTGTTACTTTGAGGATTGTACGGTACTATTTTATAATGACTTATTGAATTTTCAAACATAAATTTCTTAAATAACACACTCGTAAAACATGGTCCGTTATCTGAGACTAATTTTTCACATGGGCTGAAATAATTAAATACTACTTCCTGTAACTTATTTATAACAGTTTGTGATGTTGCATTTCTTATTGGTACTAACCACACATACTTAGTAAAATCGTCTACTGCAATTAATATGTTCTTATGACCTCCTTTTGATGTGACTAATGGACCTGCTAAATCTACATACACTTTTTCCATAGCACGCTTAGACTGACCTGATATTAATTCACCTTCATACTGTTTCCTTACTGGTTTACATTTTAAACAAATTTCACATTGCTTAACTTTGTCTCTAATTAATTTAATAAGATTAGGTCTGTAAAAATGTTCTATTACTCGGGACACAGTTCTGTTTTGACCTTGATTACCGCCAAAGTTACTACAGTGGTAATAATTAAACAATAAATCAACTAGACTCTCTGGTACATAAATTTTACCTTTGCAATGGGTTGTTCGCTTATACATCAATACCTGATTTTTTACATAAAAGTTACTCTTGTTTGTCTTATTTTTAATGCTTTCAAAAATCTCTGAGCACTCATGATCAGATCGCTGGTGTTCAGATATTTGTACAAAGGCTAACGGTATATCAGTAACTACATTTAAAATTGGTTTTACATATTTTCGTGAGACACAACTAAATTTCCTACAGACTTTGCTCTTGATAACATTCATAACTACATCTTACATCTACATTTACTATTTCTACCTGTTCCTTACTTATGTTTAATCTGGACAAACAGTCAGCTACTGGGTTTTCCTTGCTTTTTACACTTATTACTTTAAATGGTAAGGCTAAAATCTGCTCAACCCACCTTCCAACCTTACCTAAACGGTGACGATTTTGCAGAACCCAATACAAAGCATGATTATCGGTTATTAAATAAAATGATTGTAGCTTTAGATACATGTAAAGTCGTTTAATACTTAACACTACTGCGAGTGCCTCTTTTTCATAAATAGTCAAATTTCTCTCCGCCTCAGTAAACGTTTTGCTATAATAAGCGATAGGTAGCTTATCTCCCTGTTCATTACATTGCATGATTACACTTCCGGCTGATACCTGAGAAGCGTCTGTAAATAGATAAAATGGCCTCTGAAAATTGGGTATCCCTAATACTGGTGGATTCGTTACCATTTCCTTTAATTTTATAAAACTATTGTTACACTGCTCGTTCCATAAAAACTTGGTTCGCTTTTTCCTTAAATCGTGAATTGGTGCTGCTAACATTGCATAGTCTTTTATATACTTACTAAAGTATGAACACATACCAATAAAGCTAGATACCTCCTTTGCATTCTTTGGTGTGCTAAAATTACGTATCAGTAGATGTGAAATGGCGGTTTAACATCACTTCCGGCGCTTTTTCCCCATGTTATTCTTATGGGGAGCCGTTTTTGCGCCGACGCCAGCTCCCGCCTATAGAGCTCCCGCGCCCTAGCCTATACTATTGTCCAACCCCTGCCTATATTAAATATATTGTCCCCATCCCCATCCCTCCTCTATATTTTTAAAAATTAATTTTCAAATTCAGGCTAAAAAACTATCTTTGGTGTTTATGGTCCGATTTGTCTGCAATTTGGATATGTTATTGTCCTAGGCAAGTGTTTTAATAAATTCCACTTACATTTCCCAAATTCACTATTACGGTCAAAAATATTTTTGAAAAATACTGCCAATTGCCAACTTCTTTATTTACTGTCCGATTTGTCTTCAATTTGGATATGTTATTTTCCTAGGCAAGTGTTTTAATAAATTCCACGTACATATCCCAAATTCACTATTACGGTCAAATTAAAAAATATTTTTTGAAAAATACTGCCAACTGCCACCTTCTTTATTAACTGTCTGATTTGTCTGCAATTTGGATATGTTATTGTCCTAGGAAAGTGTTTTAATAAATTTCACTTACATTTCCCAAATTCACTATAACGGTCAAATTAAAAAATATTTTTTGAAAAATACTGCCAATTGCCACCTTCTTTATTAACTGTCTGATTTGTCTTCAATTTGGATATGTTATTGTCCTAGGCAAGTTGTTTAATAAATTCCACTTACATATCCCAAATTCACTATTACGGTCAAATTAAAAATTATTTTTGAAAAATACTGCCAATTGCCAACTTCTTTATTAAATGTCCGATTTGTCTGCAATTTGGATGTGTTATTGTCCTAGGCAAGTGTTTTAATAAATTTCACTTACATATCCCAAATTCACTATTACGGTCAAATTAAAAAATATTTTTGAAAAATACTGCCAATTGCCAACTTCTTTATTTACTGTTTGATTTATTTAAAATTTGGATATGCTATTGACCTAGGCAAGTGTTTTAATAAATTTCACTTACATATCCCAAATTCACTATTACGGTCAAATTAAAAAATATTTTTGAAAAATACTGCCAATTGCCAACTTCTTTATTTACTGTCTGATTTATTTAAAATTTGGATATGCTATTGACCTAGGCAAGTGTTTTAATAAATTCCACTTACATATCCCAAATTCACTATTACGGTCAAATTAAAAAATATTTTTGAAAAATACTGCCAATTGCCAACTTCTTTATTTACTGTCCCATTTGTTTAAAACTTGGATATGTTATTGTCGTAGGCAATTGTTTTAATAAATTACACTTACATTTCCCAAATTCACTATTACAGCCAAATTAAAAATTATTTTTGAAAAATACTGCCAATTGCCAACTTCTTTATTTACTGTCCGATTTGTTTAAAATTTGGATATGTTATTGTTGTAGGCTAGTGTATATGCACCATCCACATTTTACAAATATTGCGGTTAAATGTTAAAAAATTTTGGAAAAATACCGCCAATCGGCAACTTCTTTATGGTCTGATTTGTTTAAAATTTATGTCATTATTCTAGGCTAGTGTATATGTACCATCCACATTTGACAAATTAACTATAATGGTCAAATTTAAAAAATATACTAACAATTTCAAACTTCTTTATTTATGGATATGTTATAGCTCTTATATAGGTAACAAGACCACACTACCACACGCTCCACTACCCCCATACAATACAGTATTTTGCTATAATCCCAAAACTGACTGTTTATTGTCCGATTTGCCTACACTTTGGATATTGTCCTAAGCATTTATTGTCTGATTTATTTTTTTGGATATGTTATAGCCCCCAACTATTATATCTAAAATTACAATATTATTTCCACCTATAATACTGTTGTTTGTTTTGCTGCAACCTAAAAACTAACATTGGTATTTGTGTTTTTACAAAACTATATTTTGTAAATTACTACCAACAACTCCTTTATTTACATTTCGACTTGTTATATCACCCTATATCTAAATTTACCATATATTTTTTTCCCTTTTAGCGCTGTTTTGTCGTAACCAAACTTTGAATATGACTGCAATATATTACTGGCCATTGCATAAGTAAATACCCCATTTCCAAATTCAATATTACGGTTCGATTAAAAAAATAAATGCAAGCTTATTATATTTGCCACAAGCTTATTATATACATCCAGCTGTTATATTTGCCACATTTCCAATATTGTTGTGACCCTCTCAACTACCTCTCATTGTAATATAATAAGTAATCCACAAAATATTTATGGAACTGCCTAAACTTTGGATATGTTTTAAGCCAATGCAAAAATAAATTTTTAAAACCCAAAACAACTAATCTTTCTTTGTGCTTGTTTGGAGTAGTCTTTATTTTATCCAACTTAATTTTAATTTTGTAGTTAAAATCAAACTTCCCACATTCTAGCTCCCTTTCCAGCCAGTGACATAAAGGTTACGAATATTTTCAAACAATATATCTTTTTCTTCCCCTATGTTGGACTTGTTTAATAGCGCACCATATTCCAAATCCTCCAGTCTACTACATTCTTTAAATTTAACATTGCCTTTAATATCTCTATGTCTTCTTGTCCATTGTTACGGAAACTTTCTATTTTTGGAATCGCCACAAAATGTTGCGGTTCCGTTAAAGCTTGCGGCTGGTAGGTAGATAAATAATGTCCAAATCACCACTGTATGGCAACACGCCTTCCCTATTCTTATTTATCTCTATAAATACAGTTTTACAGACACCTTTAACATAGTATACACACCTCCTTTTCTGCCAACACTCCCACAAACTTGTTTACTACAAACGCATACACATAATGCTCGCAGGAAGTAATCTTTTAATTTATCCCTTCTTTCTTTAGCCAACTGTGCATTCCTCTGCAACAGTATTTTCCACATATTCCAATGTCTTCTAATTCTCTCTCTAAGAAAGGCTTGGAAAGTGGCTCTATTTCTTTAATAGTGTATGGGTACAGTTTATTGGTCCGGCTTCTTAAAACGTAGGGAGTAAGGTTAGGACTTTCCACTAAGAGGTATAGTGGAGAAAGGTGTATTTGATGTGCCCCCAGATTTGATGTAACACTTATGCTTTACACATACGGCATCCTCCTCTATTACCTCTACATAGTTGGTAAACAGTTAAAGCTAAATGCAGATAGAGCATACTTTATTAACTTTTCCCTTTGATCTTTTGGCAGTTTTAGTTGTACTCCAGTTATCTTCCCCCAACATGCATCGTTAAACACTAAACAACAACTGTTTTGTAATTGGCAACTTTCACCCACATGCAGAGGTACAGCATAGAATGGAGCATTTTGAAAGTACCGTTTGTTGTCTTCTATTAGACAAACCCCTTACCAAAACCTCTACAATAGATTGTTGCCTCTAACCTTGCCATTCTCTCTAGCTAGACGAGAACGTTTCTTTTAGGTTTACAAAGTTTATTATATGGTTTCCTATACTTTTAATTACTCCAGGGCTTGTAATCTGGCATATAAATTTATTATATATTTTTACCCTGCTATTTACACCATGTTAAACAGTCTTTACTAACATTATCTACAACAACATTATGGGGGTCCATTCGCCCCCCTGGTAGCAAAAGTTTTCTGTAAGATATTGGCACATTTCCAACCAAATCTAGTGTTATATCGAAATCCATAGTACATTTCTTTTTCCAGATCTTGCAGTATCTTTGGAAGGTCTTCCAACAAATCCTTAATTTTAACATTTGCAAGCTCTATTTTATAGGGAATTGCTATAGGATCATCATACTTTTGTTTAATTTGGTCAATATCTTTCTTTATTATTTGTAACACACCCTCGCTTTGGGAGAATGGTAGTTTGGCCACAACACCATGTCGAGCTAAAGAGAACTTTTTAAATATTCCTCATAAGTAGCTATTAAACGAGCCACATATTTCCTTCTTAACTTTAAATTTATTCCGAACGTCCCCATCACAATCCGTAACATTGGTTATCTAACATTATGTTATCACAAAACGCATCCGTTATAGATGTTATTTAATTTTGGTTCGCCCTCGCAATAGTTTATATTACCTATGTCTGTAAGAAGGTTATTATTACGCAGATTTTCTAATAAAAACCACATACCAAATCTTTCGTTAGTAGGTTTAATACAATTCCCCAATAAATGGCTAACAGAGCACATTTCTTTTATACAAAAGTAGCGGAAACATGTAAACAGGACAGATAGAGGCATATAGAGGTTGTAAATATATATTGTATATAAACATAGGCGAGCGGTAAGTGTAACATGTAAGTGGACACCCACATGCAAATATGGAATACCCACAAATTCGACTAAATAAGTTTATAGTCTCAATATAATTAACATATTAACATTAGTACCCAAATTGTCGAAATTCTATAATTCTATTCTTAGTCCTTAGGTTTTGTACTATTAAACCCAACACCCCATGCAGTAGAGTAATATATGTATTTAATATGCACATTCTACAAGACCTGTACATCTGTTGTATAAGCAGCAGAATAGACATCTCATTGTGTTGTTGTAAAGTAAAACATAAATTGTGCTGGATACAACCGGCCAGATATTAGACAGGAAATGTGTTGGAAGTGTATTGCCAAAGACAAACACCACATAGTGCAGCATGTAATCAATCCATTACTATTTAGACAGCATTGGTACAACATCCGATATATTAGCCAAACCCACAATCAAACTTGGAAAACAAACAGTAAAAGATAAATATTATAGTAACAGAAATAGTAAGAGTATAAGGACATAGTAATATTTAAAGTTTATAAAACAACACAAATGCAGAGACACAATAACACACTCCAACACATTTGGACACAGGCACAGATACTGGTTTACATCCATTTAACACAACTTTACACGTTCTGTCAACCGACACAAAAATAGTTTGTAAATTGTGTAAGAAATATATGTAATATAAACAAATTTAACACAATCATAACATTGTCCACATAATAACCTTCTTACAGACATAGGTAATATAAACTATTGCGAGGGCGAACCAAAATTAAATAACATCTATAACGGATGCGTTTTATGATAACATAATGTTAGATAACCAATGTTGCGGATTGTGATGGGGATGTTCGGAATAAATTTAAAAGTTAAGAAGGAAATATGTGGCTCGTTTAATAGCTACTTACGAGGAATATTTAAAAAGTTCTCTTTAGCTCGACATGGTGTTGTGGCCAAACTGCCATTCCCCCAAAGCGAGGGTGTGTTACAAATAATAAAGAAAGATATTGACCAAATTAAACAAAAGTATGATGATCCTATAGCAATTCCCTATAAAATAGAGCTTGCAAATGTTAAAATTAAGGATTTGTTGGAAGATCTTCCAAAGATACTGCAAGATCTGGAAAAAGAAATGTACTATCTTATGGATTTCGATATAACACCAGATTTGGCTGGAAATGTGCCAATATCTTACAGAAAACTTTTGCTACCAGGGGGGCGAATGGACCCCCATAATGTTATTGTAGATAATGTTAGTAAAGACTGTTTAACATGGTTTAATGTAAATAGCAGGGTAAAAATATATAATAAATTTATATGCCAGATTACAAGTCCTGGAGTAATTAAAAGTATAGGAAACCATATAATAAACTTTGTAAACTGTCCAGATGCGAGACTAAAAGAAACGTTCTCGTCTAAACTAGCTAGAGAGAATGGAATAACAAGGTTAGAGGCAACAATCTATTGTGGAGGTTTTGGTAAAGGGTTTGTCTAATAGAAGACAACAAACGGTACTTTCAAAATGCTCCATTCTATGCTGTACCTCTGCATGTGGGTGAAAGTTGCCAATCAATTACAAAACAGTTGTTGTTTAGTGTTTAACGATGCATGTTGGGGGAAGATAACTGGAGTACAACTAAAACTGCCAAAAGATAGTACACAAAGGGAAAAGTTAATAAAGTATGCTCTATCTGCATTTAGCTTTAACTGTTTACCAACTATGTAGAGGTAATAGAGGAGGATGCCGTATGTGTAAAGCATAAGTGTTACATCAAATCTGGGGGCACATCAAATACACCTTTCTCCACTATACCTCTTAGTGGAAAGTCCTAACCTTACTCCCTACGTTTTAAGAAGCCGGACCAATAAACTGTACCCATACACTATTAAAGAAATAGAGCCACTTTCCAAGCCTTTCTTAGAGAGAGAATTAGAAGACATTGGAATATGTGGAAAATACTGTTGCAGAGGAATGCACAGTTGGCTAAAGAAAGAAGGGAAAGAGAGAATAAATTAAAAGATTACTTCCTGCGAGCATTATGTGTATGCGTTTGTAGTAAACAAGTTTGTGGGAGTGTTGGCAGAAAAGGAGGTGTGTATACTATGTTAAAGGTGTCTGTAAAACTGTATTTATAGAGATAAATAAGAATAGGGAAGGCGTGTTGCCATACAGTGGTGATTTGGACATTATTTATCTACCTACCAACGAGCCACTTGCAAGCTTTAACACTAACGGAACCGCAACATTTTGTGGCGATTCCAAAAATAGAAAGTTTCCGTAACAATGGACAAGAAGACATAGAGATATTAAAGGCAATGTTAAATTTAAAGAATGTAGTAGACTGGAGGATTTGGAATATGGTGCGCTATTAAACAAGTCCAACATAGGGGAAGAAAAAGATATATTGTTTGAAAATATTCGTAACCTTTATGTCACTGGCTGGAAAGGGAGCTAGAATGTGGGAAGTTTGATTTTAACTACAAAATTAAAATTAAGTTGGATAAAATAAAGACTACTCCAAACAAGCACAAAGAAAGATTAGTTGTTTTGGGTTTTAAAAATTTATTTTTGCATTGGCTTAAAACATATCCAAAGTTTAGGCAGTTCCATAAATATTTTGTGGATTACTTATTATATTACAATGAGAGGTAGTTGAGAGGGTCACAACAATATTGGAAATGTGGCAAATATAACAGCTGGATGTATATAATAAGCTTGTGGCAAATATAATAAGCTTGCATTTATTTTTTTAATCGAACCGTAATATTGAATTTGGAAATGGGGTATTTACTTATGCAATGGCCAGTAATATATTGCAGTCATATTCAAAGTTTGGTTACGACAAAACAGCGCTAAAAGGGAAAAAAATATATGGTAAATTTAGATATAGGGTGATATAACAAGTCGAAATGTAAATAAAGGAGTTGTTGGTAGTAATTTACAAAATATAGTTTTGTAAAAACACAAATACCAATGTTAGTTTTTAGGTTGCAGCAAAACAAACAACAGTATTATAGGTGGAAATAATATTGTAATTTTAGATATAATAGTTGGGGGCTATAACATATCCAAAAAAATAAATCAGACAATAAATGCTTAGGACAATATCCAAAGTGTAGGCAAATCGGACAATAAACAGTCAGTTTTGGGATTATAGCAAAATACTGTATTGTATGGGGGTAGTGGAGCGTGTGGTAGTGTGGTCTTGTTACCTATATAAGAGCTATAACATATCCATAAATAAAGAAGTTTGAAATTGTTAGTATATTTTTTAAATTTGACCATTATAGTTAATTTGTCAAATGTGGATGGTACATATACACTAGCCTAGAATAATGACATAAATTTTAAACAAATCAGACCATAAAGAAGTTGCCGATTGGCGGTATTTTTCCAAAATTTTTTAACATTTAACCGCAATATTTGTAAAATGTGGATGGTGCATATACACTAGCCTACAACAATAACATATCCAAATTTTAAACAAATCGGACAGTAAATAAAGAAGTTGGCAATTGGCAGTATTTTTCAAAAATAATTTTTAATTTGGCTGTAATAGTGAATTTGGGAAATGTAAGTGTAATTTATTAAAACAATTGCCTACGACAATAACATATCCAAGTTTTAAACAAATGGGACAGTAAATAAAGAAGTTGGCAATTGGCAGTATTTTTCAAAAATATTTTTTAATTTGACCGTAATAGTGAATTTGGGATATGTAAGTGGAATTTATTAAAACACTTGCCTAGGTCAATAGCATATCCAAATTTTAAATAAATCAGACAGTAAATAAAGAAGTTGGCAATTGGCAGTATTTTTCAAAAATATTTTTTAATTTGACCGTAATAGTGAATTTGGGATATGTAAGTGAAATTTATTAAAACACTTGCCTAGGTCAATAGCATATCCAAATTTTAAATAAATCAAACAGTAAATAAAGAAGTTGGCAATTGGCAGTATTTTTCAAAAATATTTTTTAATTTGACCGTAATAGTGAATTTGGGATATGTAAGTGAAATTTATTAAAACACTTGCCTAGGACAATAACACATCCAAATTGCAGACAAATCGGACATTTAATAAAGAAGTTGGCAATTGGCAGTATTTTTCAAAAATAATTTTTAATTTGACCGTAATAGTGAATTTGGGATATGTAAGTGGAATTTATTAAACAACTTGCCTAGGACAATAACATATCCAAATTGAAGACAAATCAGACAGTTAATAAAGAAGGTGGCAATTGGCAGTATTTTTCAAAAAATATTTTTTAATTTGACCGTTATAGTGAATTTGGGAAATGTAAGTGAAATTTATTAAAACACTTTCCTAGGACAATAACATATCCAAATTGCAGACAAATCAGACAGTTAATAAAGAAGGTGGCAGTTGGCAGTATTTTTCAAAAAATATTTTTTAATTTGACCGTAATAGTGAATTTGGGATATGTACGTGGAATTTATTAAAACACTTGCCTAGGAAAATAACATATCCAAATTGAAGACAAATCGGACAGTAAATAAAGAAGTTGGCAATTGGCAGTATTTTTCAAAAATATTTTTGACCGTAATAGTGAATTTGGGAAATGTAAGTGGAATTTATTAAAACACTTGCCTAGGACAATAACATATCCAAATTGCAGACAAATCGGACCATAAACACCAAAGATAGTTTTTTAGCCTGAATTTGAAAATTAATTTTTAAAAATATAGAGGAGGGATGGGGATGGGGACAATATATTTAATATAGGCAGGGGTTGGACAATAGTATAGGCTAGGGCGCGGGAGCTCTATAGGCGGGAGCTGGCGTCGGCGCAAAAACGGCTCCCCATAAGAATAACATGGGGAAAAAGCGCCGGAAGTGATGTTAAACCGCCATTTCACATCTACTCGTATCGATTCAGTTCTGGATGGATCTATGGTAATGCGGTTTTTACTTATAATGTTGCCTAAATAACTAACCTCTGTGTGGAACAGTTATACTTTCTAGGATTAACAGTCAAATTGTGTTTGCTTAGCCTGTCTATTACTTCTGACAAATGTTTCATATGTTCCTATTTCGTCTTTGAAAACACTAATAAATCGTCTACAAAATTTAACATATAATCAAACTTTATGTCTCTAAAAACCCTATCTAAATAAGAACTCAATAATCCGGATCCACAATGCATACCAAATGGTAAGCGGTTAAATTCATACGATGACACACCATTACTAAAAGCTGTTAAATGTTTGGATCGTTCAGTTAACTCTATTTGATGAAAACTATTTGATAAGTCTATTACAGAGAAATATGCAGCATTTTGCAAGTACAAATAAAATTCGTCAATATTTCCTATGGGATGATTTACTCTTACATTCACTATCTCATTTAACTTAGCATAGTTAATTACTAGCCTGCTAGTCTTATCTGGTTTAGCTACTAAAAATGAAGGACTACTGTAGTTACTTATTGATGGCCTTATTATATTTTGTTTTAACAAATCATTTAAAATACCTTTCATTTCACTCATCTTTGTTGGATGTACAGGATATGGTCTAATATTCACAACCTCATTATCTTTTAGTATAATATCGTATTGAAAGTCTAACGCCCTTCCAATTTTTCTGGTGAAAACATCTGGATATCTTTTAACTAAATGTTCTACCTCATTTGACGTGTCTTTACACCCTATGTCTAAAATACTACCTGATTTAAATACATTTTTCAAACTGCATTCCTTGCTCTGTACATGACTCATAGTAATTTTAACTTCTGGTTTGAAACTAAAATAATATACGTTTTGCTTTAGTTCTAATAACATTCCTGATTCTCTGATAAAACAACTCCCTAAGATTAATCCCTTAAAACTGAAAATTTAACATTCCATGAGAAACCCCTTATTTTTATTTTAACTACACATGTTCCAATTATTTTAATGACACTTTGATTTGCTCCTATACAAGCTGCATTTAATTTTTCTATTTGCTTAGCTAAATTTATACTGCTTAATTTATTGAACAAGTTTTCTCTTATGGCATTTAAACTAGCCCCTGTGTCCAAAAGTGCTGACACGTGGTGCGGTGCTTTTTTGCCGGAAGTGGTGAGTTGAACTTCGACCGTCGGTAGATCCATTGTTCGGCCTACTCTAGGCATACCTAAGCGATACATAATCCGATTTTGTGTCCGTCTTATTTTATTCAAAGCCTTTTTGTCTGAGTTTACTTTATTAACACTCTTACCATTATATTGATTTACATTTTGCTTATGATTTCGAGAAAACCTATTTGAATTCATACATTCCACATTTTTATTCAAACTGATATTATTTACATTTAAAAGGTTTCCCCTACTACTTAGTTTTTTGAGTTGCGGTAACACTTCCTAGCAATGTGTCCCTTCCTACCACATGTATAACATGTTTTTACATTTGATGGAGTACCTACAACATTCCTCTGCACATTGCCTACTACTGGATTACGAACAACGTTTGACATCTCCTGCGCACGTAAGTAATTACTAGCCTCCACGTTTTGATTGTGTATGCAAGCTAACTCGAATTCTTTTAGTGTTTGCAATTTACCAAGACCTGATAAATTTATTCTACATCTCGTATTCAAACCTATGTTTAACAATTCTACTAGCTCTGATTCTTGATACGTGCAATTTAACAAATTGGTAAATTCCTTAACACGATGCACATACATATGCAAAGGTTCATTCATTTCCTGCGGTTTTGTTACATACATTCTTACTAAGTTTTCCCTGGTACAGACTGGAATAAATTTCTTAAAATTTCTGATTTTAAGACTTCTAGGCCTAGCGTTTTACAACGTAATACCACATCTTGAAAGGGGTTTTCGGTTTTACAAATAATTACCTCCATTAATTGTAAATCTGATACACTGGTTTCTTTCTTAGCTTTATATAAAACTCTTAAAAATTGCACTAAATCATCTATTACTAAACCATTACATATTTTTACTTGTTTTACATATGCTTCAAGAGGGTTCGGCAATTTTTGATACAAGTTGGGATCAAACGGTACATTGGGTGAAGCATGGGTTATCTGTTGAGGTGTTGGAACACGCAACCTACTCTGTCCAGCTACGGTTTCCGGAATAGGATAGGTGACATGGGAAACTTGCGTTTGTTCTATGTCTGAGAAAACATCTCCAAATTGCTCCTCCTCAATATTGGTTTCGCTCAATTCACGAATACTTAATTCTAGAGCTACCGGGTCTACCTTAGTTTCGTTAAATATTTCTTTAAGTACCTTATACTTTTCTGCATAGGATAACCATTTGGATTTTTCTGGTTCTACAATTTCACAGTGTGATAAACTATTGATCCTACCACAAGAATGATTTATACGTGCATTTTGCCTAGCAATATCTATAGGTCTACTTTCACTAATTAATTTTAACTGTTTTTCTTCAATTACTGTCAATTTATTTGCAATGGTCTCGAGTTTATCTTTAACATTAATTTTACCTTTTAAATTACTTGACTGAATTGGAACATTTTGCTTTATGCATTGCCTTAATAATTTCCTTAGATCACTAACTGTACTCTCATCGCTTGGATTTTGGTTTCGTAACTTTAACTCGTAGATTAATTCATCTTTTAACAACAAATCAACTTTTACTTCAGCCATTTTGTTTCTAAATTTTTACAGAATATTTAAAAGCAGATTTTTTACTAAATTACAACTTACATTTCTCAATTATTTAGCAGAACATTAAATAGCAGAACATTATTACTCAACAGAGTGGCGCACTTCGTATACCACACATAACCTACTTACTTTTGTTTACAGCTCCTAAAGTAAGCAGTAATGCCTCACACCTCCAGGACTTAAGTATACTCTAATAAAATAATTTCCCATCCTGGCGTGGTACACTTGGACGTTTGGTAAAATTAAATATTAACAATATTGTCTATTTTGACAAATAAAACTCAAATTAATATATTCTGCTATAGTAAATTATACACTTTAATTTCCTAGCTCTCTTTAAATTTTACTCACATTTATTTCAAAAAAACTCATGGCACTGTTAATTCTAATCTTTTAAATTTTTACTAGCGTTAAATTACAAATTCCCATAACTTTAATTTATTTGATAGGATGGATAAGACAGGTTAAGTGATTTTTATAATATAAGAATCTCCGGATTTCAAGAACCCTCATGAAGTCAACTCGGTCAGCATGGCAGACTCCCTCGTCGCGCTCCCGCTGCTGCGATCCTCTGTCCTCGGTCTCTGGTGTCGTACAGACCACGGTCTACTTCGCTCCTGACCCCCTCTCTCTACTTCCACCAACTTACTTGTGCAAACATGATATCTACTTATCTACTCTAAAAACCTGTAGAAACAATAATCCCGTCTAAACGCGTCCCTCTATTAATCTGGTGACTCATCCTTGAGCAAACTATTGTTCAAAATTTCCTACTGTTCTTACTTGAAAATACTTTTAATTATGTTAATTCTTCCGAAATTTTATTTAATTAAAATTTTCCTAATAATGGTACATCATCCCCCCCAAATTTTGACAATAGTCTTAATTTTTGCCATGTATATAAAAAAAAACTACTCAAATAAAAGATTTACAATGTCTAAAGGTCTTCATTCTTCCCTATTACATTTTATTTATACGAAGTAGAAGTCTTCTATCCACTAAGTAGTGGCTGTCACTGCGAGAAGTCCATCCCTCGCCCAATGGAGCGTAGTAATATTATTATGAGAGCCTAGATGATACAGCCCTCAGTGAGACTGAGGGGTGAGTAACTACTTCATATGCACTTTGTCTGACTGACTGATTGACAGATTTTAGGCCTCATTGTTTGACATGTTATGGATTTGTATGCCATTGTCAAGCTGCAGTTATAATGGGGGCCCATGAGGTATATTGTCAATTGAAACATTTTTGTTTGTATTGTTAACTGTGAGCTCAATCCTCATACACGATATAAGAGCGTACCCCTAGTTATTAATATATATATGTATATATATATATACATGTATATATATAAATATATATGTTATATATATATATATGTGTATATATATAAATTAGACATAAAAGATTACATAATGAGTAAAGGTTTAAATCAAGTAACCATACAAATATACCTTGTATAAATTTTTTAAAGTTAGTAAATAATACAACAAATCTTAAATTTATGGCATCGTAGTAAGTTTGACTGATTTATTTCCGTTTCACCGATTGCTTGTTTCAAAGTATCAGTTCCAATTTGTTTGAGAGCGGAATACATCACGTGTTCAACAAATTTGTCGAGCAGATATTACAACTGGCTCATGCGGGCTTCACTCTATTTGTTTACTAATTGTTTCCTGAACAACATTATTCAATGTTTTCGTTCTCAGAATTATATATTGTACTCCATAAGTAAAATAAACTTTATAGCTTGACTAAATTAAATGTATTACATTGCTGCAAAATAAACGATTCATTGACTGAAATTCAAAGATAGAAATCCCCTACTCTCCAATTAATTAAAAATTCAAAAGTAATTAATTTTGTATTAGATATTCACATCGGCATTGGTTATAAATGAATTGCAGTAAATTACAGTTGATATAACACTTTCATCAGTATCGAGTTTCTCTAAAACTTCCTTTTCCTAAGATACCATTTGAAACTGATTGAATAAAGGTGTTTCTTGAACTTGTATATGATAGGCCCTACTTATATTATAAATATAACAATGCTATACAAGTTATTTATAAATATAAATATATATATATATATATATAAGATGTATTTTCATTATTTAATAAAGTACCCTTTATATATATATATATATATATATAAAGGGTACTTTATTAAATAATGAAAATACATCTTATAATATTAGTAGCCCTAATCAACCAATATAACATAATATATATTTATATATTTTGATTTTACTTTAGTATCTTTGATTGAGCAACGAACAATCATTTTATTTGCTTGATTTACATGTTATAAAGGTCATATCTAGTTTAGGTTTAACTTACAACTGTATTAGCTTGAATAATTGTTAATTTGTTTAGCAATATTATTAAAAAAAGATTCCTGGAATCACATGAAAATAGTTTTAAAACTCTTTAGAAAAATATAGGCATTAAAAAATATTGGCCCTTCAACATTGCTCTGCTCTTCCCCTGCCATTTTTGCGACAATTTCCTTATCTTTGAAGTATCTTTGTACATTTTATGAAAATTCCCATCATTAAATAACTATCACTCAATTCCAATGCAAAAAATATATACATTGTCTATTGTTACATCAAATAATTATTTGCAAAACCAACTATATTTAGTTTCGTTTTTAACAAGATTTTGTAGTTATAATCACAGGTTACTTGCATTGGCTAAGATTACGCACAGGTAGTTTGCCCATCTATGCTTATTTCCTGCAAGATAATAACTGTACTATACCACACATTACCTACTTACTTTTGTTTACAGCTCCTAAAGTAAGCAGTAATGCCTCACACCTCCAGGACTTAAGTATACTCTAATAAAATAATTTCCCATCCTGGCGTGGTACACTTGGACGTTTGGTAAAATTAAATAATAACAATATTGTCTATTTTGACAAATAAAACTCAAATTAATATATTCTGCTATGATAAATTATACACTTTAATTTCCTAGCTCTCTTTAAATTTTACTCACATTTATTTCAAAAAAACTCATGGCACTGTTAATTCTAATCTTTTAAATTTTTACTAGCGTTAAACTACAAATTCCCATAACTATAATTTATTTGATAGGATGGATAAGACAGGTTAAGTTATTTTTATAATATAAGAATCTCCGGATTTCAAGAACCCTCATGAAGTCAACTCGGTCAGCATGGCAGACTCCCTCGTCGCGCTCCCGCTGCTGCGACCCTCTGTCCTCGGTCTCTGGTGTCGTACAGACCACGGTCTACTTCGCTCCTGACCCCCTCTCTATACTTCCACCAACTTACTTGTGCAAACATGATATCTACTTATCTACTCTAAAAACCTGTAGAAACAATAATCCCGTCTAAACGCGACCCTCTATTAATCTGGTGACTCATCCTTGAGCAAACTATTGATCAAAATTTCCTACTGTTCTTACTTGAAAAATACTTATAATTATGTTAATTCTTCCGAAATTTTATTTAATTAAAATTTTCCTAATCATGGTACAGTACTTTTCACTGACGTGCTTTTTACTATAATTTTGATAGTATTGAAATAATGAATTTTGCTTAGCAATTAGCTAATTGAGTAAATGTAAACTCACCGTAATTTTGTTGTATTTATAAAGATTCTTTTGTAAAATTGTTCATATATTTTTCTGAAAATATTTGATATTTGGATTTGATTTAAATTAAAGCCTGTTCATCACAAAACAACATTGACCATTTTAATGAGACAAAGCCCTGAGAGAATTTTGGACGTTAACCGAATTATGACATAATTAGTAATCTTGTTGATATTTATATTTGCTAATTGATAGTTTTTGGTAACACCTTCAATCTGGGATCGGCAGGATTCCCATTTGATAATCTACAGGGTGTCTGTTAAGTTCGTCACCAAATTTCATAACATGGTTATTTGATACAAAATAAGCAAAGTGGTTCCTGTGAACATAGGTCCTATCTCGCTTCGTTTTCCGTCTTTCTGTCTGATTGTGTTTTGACTAAATTCGTCTGTTATCTCAAGAACATCTGAAGATATCAACTTCAAACGTGGTACATGTATTACATCTAATAATAATAATTTTTGCATGGAATATAAAGTTTCTACTTTGTACAATTTTAAAATTGCGGCCATTTTTGTTTTTCAAAGCTAAATCTCTTAAAAACCTTAATATTTAGGAATCATCTTCATGTATCCAAACATTTGTGTCATTTTGTCCTGAAATATTGTTATACATATTTTATCTATAGGATTTTAAATAACTGAGAAATTGGGATTTTATAAATTAAATGAACGGTATCAGGAAACTGACACTTACTTTTTCCCTTTTAGCCAAACTTTAATGTAAAAATATTTTTTTATTTACTAAATATACAATATGAAGTACAGATAAATGAATAGAAAATTGTCTAAAATATAATATAATTGTCTAAATATAATAGCTATATTATTATAATAATATATAATAATAATATAATAGCTGTTTTCAAAAATATCTACACAAATCCCTTTTTGGGAGGAACTATATAGTCCGTTGCTACACACAGAGATTTTGAGAGCGGAAATGCCCGCTTGTCCCCCCAAGGATTAAATGGCAACATATTTTGAACATCCTCTGTTGGTCAATGCTAACTTGACCTGCATATCAAGTTTTAATGCAATTGATCAGTAAATAAGAGAGAAATAGTTATTTTTGTATTCCCTCTAAGAATAACATTGGGCAACGTACTGCGTTTACCGCTAAATTAAAATGTCAATTTTCTCCACAACTAGCAATCGTAGAATAGTAATTAAAAATATTAATTTATTTTGTTTTTTTAGCTGTTTTTAATGGTGAATAGTAATCTTTTTTAGCATTTATAATTTTTATGAAAAATCCAAAAAAAGAATTTTGGATGTTTTAAGTCCTGCAATGTCTGAACCCGAATTTTCCAGAAATGCGGGGGGTGTCATTTTGTTGGAAACCTAAAGCTCTACAAACCAATAAAGTTGAATCAAAATCGTTAGAGCCGTTTTTGAGAAATTTGGATTTTACATGTTTTTTGGCGATTTTTGGGGATAATTACCCTTAAAAGTCAAAAATTACAAACAATTAAAAAAATACATGGAGATATCAAGGATTAGTACCTACATACCAAATTTCATAAAAATCGGTCCATTGGTTAGGGCTCTAGCTCTGTACACATCCACACAGACACACACACACACACACACACACACACACACACACACACACACACACACACACACACACACACACACACACACACACACACACACACACATCACGTAAAAACAACTTTTTTGGGTTCAGGGAGCATCAAAACGAATATTTCCACTAACAACTTAAATTCCAAAATTTTGTCGAAAATAATACTTTCTCCTGTACTATGTATAGGGGGAGAAAGTAAAAGTGCTATTTTAGTTCAGGAATTAGAAAAACAGGAGAGAGAAGTAAGCCAACATAAGCTACTAACTTGTATTGATTTAGAAAAACATATTTTTGGTACTTCTAAATTGGGCCATTTTAAACCACAAGTAGTTTTAATTTGTATTATATTAATAATTTATTGAGTAGCATGAAACGTGTTGTTACAATTAAACAGATTAAAATAAACTACGATTCACAAAACTACAAAATATATTTTCATTTACGATTTCCTTACACACAAAACTATGAGTATACACAAAAGATTGTGCGAGGCGATCGATTTCAGTCATCTTACAGCCATTTCAGCCAGTTACACTGGTCATCATCATCAGGCCCAATCAAAGATGTGTCAGTACAGAATAGATATAAATATATTTTGTAGTGTTGTGAGAAGTTGTTTCTTTTTTATCCTGATTGTAGTGTATACAAATAAAATAACTTATGAGTGTTTTGATTGACCGTATTACGCTTAATCTAATAGCAAAATTAAACGGTTCATTATGAATTGTATAAAGTTAACGTTATGCATGTATCAAATTCTTCATACTGACAGTCGGATCTAAATGCCTTTGGGGGAAAGCGTAGTCTCACCGTATATAATATCTCTTGGAAATACAGGACATTTATTACATTACTTTAAATACAATTTCATTTACGTAATGTATCACAAAAATGTATTTTTGACGGAGATAAAGTAATTCTATGTGCGGACAGTACATATTCTATCCCACAATAGGTTATTCTAAGTTTTAACTGTACTGAGCGACGTTATAAGTTTGTTCTGACTGCAGCACAATTATAAATGTACACAATATAAAGTGACAAATGGCTGAAGTTACGCTCAGGAAACAATTAGTTAACTAATGCAGTAAAGCCAACACTGGCAAACTGTAATATCTGCTGGACAAATTTGTTGGCCAACAAGCCATATATTGCATTCTAAACAACTCCCTGAGCTGAAGCAAGCTTTTGAATGTCGATATTAACAATACTTGGCATATCACTTTTTTCCAGGCTACAGAAACATTTCTTAAAGTTAAAGAATTGGTCTTATTTAATAAAAAAAACCTACTTGTCTTTTATAAAAAAAATCTTCTCAGTCAAATTAAATCTAATAAATAAAGCCCATTCCTAAATAAACGTTCAAAATCCTTGTTAGTTTCAATCACCATTTTTTCTTAAACTGTAAATAAAACCTATACTTAATATTTTTCAATACTCAACAATTAAACAATTTACTTATAGTATATTCTTCAGTCAAGCTTTCCCCCACCACAGCTTAAAAGATTTGAATCCCTGGAAAAGAAATAATTAATTACAGACTTATTCCCCTCTTTTTAAAATTGTTTTGAGAAAACCCTGGAGCGATGCAATAAATGTGTTAAATTTGTAAACTATGCCCATACCTTCAGAATGTAAAAAATTCACGTCTCGTGGGTTTCGACATTTCACGTCTTCATGGCCGCAACTTTTTCTGCACTATAACTGTACGAAGAACACCGCAGCAACCGACCGAGACTGGATTGAAAACCTCGGATGATGTAAAAAGAGTCCAGACATGGCGGCCGATACGTGACCAAACTTATTGTACTTTCAGCCCAAGGAAGTATTCAAACACCGCCTATAGTTATATTCCGACCCCCCGGGACATGAAATCGCGATTTTGTTTCGACTTGCAAAACCAACTTGTACCAGCAATTTTGTCTTTCCCTGCTTGTCTTTTGTTCTGAATATCTTCTACAAAAAAGACTTCCACATCACAAAATTATTTCATCATAAAATTATCCTCTAAATTATATAGTGTTTATTAACGATTAAAATGCTTTATTGAATTAATGTAGAAAAATTTATGAAACTATTGGTCTAAAACTCAAATTTTAACATTTCTCTAAGAGAAGGCTTTATTTATTATTGAAAATCTTTTTCCTGATTTAAATTTAGGTTTAACCAAGTAATTTAAGTAATAAAGATAAAACCCTCGTACTACATGTGATGTGTTAGGTTATAAGTTCAACAATAATATGGTTCAGTATTATAGACTGTATTTAGTCTATCAATAAAATATGCTCAACTTATAACCGTTTCCGTTTTTAAACAACCGTTTTTAAGACTGATCTACTGGTTGTAATCACTCATCTATTAGCTACAAATCCAAAAGTGTTTAACATTTATAATTTAAACAATAAATGTAAGACAAAAAATTCTAAGAATTTCCAAGCCTTAGTTTAAATAAAACGAAGACACATTTGCAAAGCTATGTAAATTGTAAAAGAAACTTCCATCCAACAACAGTCGAGTGTAATTTAATTTTCAGCCCGTTGCGATGAGTAATGGGAGATTTCCTGAGGAAGAATCCCGCTCTCGTAGCTGTAAAATTAACCTCAACTCCGCCTCTTTGATTGTCCAACCTGAAACATTTGGCTCATGCAACTGCATACAGCTGTGTATAGCTAATGAATGGAGTAAACAATATTGATGAATATTTTACTAAAATATATTTTTCCTCTCCAATATTAATTTGTATTTGTAACATCATGTTAAATAATAAGAAAAAACAACAAGAAAATTCTAGTAAAATACGTTATCTTTTTTGTAGTTTATATTATTAGTGAATTTCCTATATTATTAGTTTATAATGTAAAGTGAACTATTAGCATGACCCGCACTGTAAAACTTAAGCCCGGTAGCACCATAGAAGTTCCTAACGTGACACCCTGAACACGTTTTGGGGGGTCGTTGAAAATTATATATATATATATATATATATATATATATATATACATATATATATACATATATATACATATATATATATATACATATATATATATATATGTATGCAAAAAATATTTTTCGGTCAAATATTTTGTCCGATTTACTTCAAATTTGGTAGGGACGTTCCTTTCTATAATCAGTTGGACAAGTTGTTGGGAAAAACCCTAAACCCCTTTTTTGGCGATTAATCTTCCAAATGTCGAGTTTTTGGGCCCCGAAAGGATCAGAAAAGCCCTGGATGTAACATTAATGCATCTAAAAAATGGTAATTAGTGAGGCGAAAGTTTTAAGCCATCTCTCGTCATTCTAGTATAAACATTTACCGAATTATTAAAGAAAATATGTATCGACTAAACACAGTAAGTTGTCTTTTGGGGGTTTTACATTAGAAAAACCTGTTATACATTTGTTGGTGTACTTTTATCATTCCCAGCAACCTCACGCCAACTTTTAAGCCTGACTGGACCGTCTCCAAACCTTAGAACGTGCAAATTTGTATTCTCAGCATTGCAGGTAAATGAAACCAGGAGCATCAGAAAAGCCAAAAAATCAATGTTTTCAGATTTCAATAAAATTTGAATAAATGTATGTTTTTACACTGGGTTTGAGTTTTAAATGTTGTGTATGTGGAAATTCACTTTTCTCACGTCAGGGTGTTGCGTGCGAACTCGTTTTAAATATTTCTATGAAAAATGATATAACATTTTATTTATTCAAAGTATTAAGCCATGGTAATATATGAGCTTAAAATTCCCAAAACGCGGACACGGTTCTTTTATGCGTTTACTCTCCAGATATGTCTATATGACAGTTGATGGGACAGAAAAGCCCTGGAAATTTTACTCCTTCAACTCGTCATACCCTCGCATTGACATGGAACACTATACGGCAATAAAAACACAAATCCATTGGTGAACAAACTATTAGATGTGATAAGACATTAAAGTGATCAAGTCGCTCCAGCTAGTTATTCACGTAAGCATGGACAGTAGAGAATTGCTCGTACAATTAGTCCTTAATTAATAATTTCCCTTAAATTTACAAGAAACAATACACAAAAATATGTACCAAAACTTCATAAACTGTTTTCCAAGTTTAAAAACCATAGTTTAAGTTACACACAAGTTATACCCTACTGACAAAACAATCATCAGGGGTGTTTAAGTAACACCACCTCTCCCGACGCAGACTTATTTCCCCCTGTATAACCCCCTTCAGGAGACAGATTGATTTTCTTTAGTATTTAATTCTATTTATCTTATGTAATTATTTCTCATTTAAAATTTTGTGCTTTTAATTTTATTGTACTTATGGACTTAATATTTTTTATTTTCGGTTTATGTTTTCAAAATAGGGTCAGATTGTTAAGCCTTTGATTATTATTAATTAGTTTATTTATAATTATGCCTGTTGTTACTATAAAAAATTATATAAAAGCTACTAGTAGTTGTTATTGATTTAGAAAATTTGTTGTATTATTTATATAATTGATGACGGAACGAAGTGTTGGAATCTATGTATTAGCAGAGGCAATGATTCGCTGTCCGTCAGTATGTGGTCATGTGGTCGTTTGTGTTTGGAATGCAATAACGTAAAAAAGGCTGCACGTATCGTTTTCAGATTTTACTCAACTGTTTTCCAGTACATTTCACGCTTTCAGTTCAAAAATTGAACACATTCGTTAAATAGTTTTTGATTAATTAACATTTTAAAGTTTTACAATAAAAAATGTTTACAATATGGTTTCGTAATTACAAGAAACTACTAAAAAATGGTTTTATTCATATGTTTTATGATTAAATAAATAAAGTACTCTCCGTTTAACATGATTTCATTCAATTTTTCATATGATTTTAAAATTGTTATATTAAAAAACTAATAACAGTTTCTACAAATAAAGGTAACGTTCTCCTATATAATGTGAGTAATGTGAGTGATTTAATAGTTTATCCGCTAGATTGCAGCAGCCATTTATTTCGTATTTACTTCTGCCAGTTGTTTTATTTTGTCAGTTTATGATATTAAACACACCCGTCATAGCAAACCTGCGTACTCAGCTAATTTACAATGGTCCTAGGCAACTTACCGTGTTATTTTTTGTTGAAGAATTTGCACCTCTAATAATATAATATAATTAAGAACGTTTTATCCCATGACCTATAATTAACCAAAATAAAAATAAATATTTTCCTACAGAGTCCCCAGGGCTATTTGTTTAACATTTGGTGATGAAATTTCGGTTAGAACTTACGTTAACAGCAGAAACCTTCATCAACCATTTCTGAGTTTGGTCATCTCATTACGCGAATATTTGAGCGTACTCCTAGTTACTCAACAACCAACTAAGTTGAGTAGGCACTAAGGTGAGTTATTGAGTTTATGTCACTATTGTTACCCTCTTACAACAATACGCCTCTATGGTACATTATTTGATTCCTTGTAAATAATTACTGTTGTTGTTGTATTAATTGTTGTTTCATATTTACACTGTACAATTAATAAATAAGGCAAAAGTAATTTAAAAGGTAAACGATATTATTGGCTTGATTTTAGAACCCACTTTTTCAGAACTCAGAGTAACATTTCAAACTAAATACCTTTTGTAATATCTCTGAACCGGAGCAGCGGTTTTCGATATTGAATTTCCCGTCAAAGAGAATTTACAATAAGCTCAATGTAACTTCCAAAGCCCATCATTAAAAGAGTTTACTTTGTATAAAGTAGTTTATCGTTTTCGATATGATTATATTTGTATCAACTGTGATTTATATTAAAAATAACATTTAATTTTGTTTAAATGTTTTTATTTAATTGTTCACATAAACTGTTAATAGCTTACTACAGTATACATGCCGTTTTCGGTTGCTTCTCTTCCACAACTGTTGTTACAATGCTCCATGGTTATTAAGTTTCACATTATTAGCCCGGGAAAGTTAATGTCGAAATTATTGCGTTCCTAATTAATTTCGAATATATTTGCTATAAGAATTTAAAAAATACAGTAAAAAAATCTATGTGTAATAATGAGTAGCTTGTTCTCTTTTTGTTTTTATCTAAATACCAATTGAGTTGTCTTATCCAAATTGAGATTATTTTATACAGAGCTTATTAGTTGTTTTAATTAACTATGTAAAACCGTCTTTCAAAATTGTAAGTCAAAATTACTATAGGTTTGTTTCAAAACATAAATCATTAATATACAATGCTGTGAAGGCTGGATAAGTTAGGTAAATTAAATTTTACATTAGAATATAAATCATTAACAAAACAAATGTTCAAAACAGTTATAGCTGATAAAAATATTGTTATGATATTGTAATTTTGTATGATAAAAATATCATATTGTTTACTGTAATTTTTACATAATATTTTTGGTGTATATGTATTGTATGTATATTCAAACTGGCATAAACATACTCGGTTGAAGGAATTTATGATTTTAATAAAGGCAATATAAAGCCAAAAACAATATCTTACTTTTTATTTGTGCGATTTTTTTAATTTGAAAACCTATAAATTTCCTTTTAGGTTATTTCATAAGATATATTACATTGCTGTATTTTATGGGGGAGTCCAAGTTATGTAGTACTAGATGGAATTGTTGTGTTTCACCAGAAATGTAGAAAGTAATAAATGTGCATTATTCTAAGTCAGTTCTAGGTCTTATGGGATTGTAAAATTTCTAAAAGTGCAAATGTAACATGGCGGACATTAAAAAAAATAAAAACTGTGGGAAACCAACCATGTTTTTTTACAAAATTTAACATAATCTTTTACCACTTAATGTATAAACTTAAAACTTACACGTATTATGACTGATGAGAACTAATTTTGTACGGAATATCAAGTTTATACTTTGTACCAATTAAAAAGGTCGGTAACCATTTTCCAAAACTAAATATCTTAAAAACCATAGTAGGTGTTAAGGGAAAACTGATAGTATGAAAAAGGTTGTACCATTTCGTCTTAAAAATAATGATATGATAATATTCCCTATAGGATTATCAATAACTAATAAATTGTGATTTTTATTGGTTAAACATGACATTACAGTCTATAAATGGAAAAAACATGTTTTAACTTATAAAAATAACAGTATTTCAGTTATTGATGATCCTTGATGATTTTTAAGACAAAATGGCATAGCTTTTGTGATTATAACAGTTTTCCTTAATATAACGGTTTTTAAGATATTTAGCTTTGAAAAACTAAAATTACCGCGTTTTGAAGTTTTTCAAAGCAGAACCTTGTTATACCGTACCAAATTAGTTCCTATCATTCATCATACGGATACCAAGAATGAAGTTGATACCTTAAGTACCGGTAGTTAAATATTTATGTTAAATTGTGTAAAAACACATACAAACAGACGTAAAGGTTTGTTTTAGGACATATGTCCATAGGAAAATATTTGCTTTTTTATGTGTACGATAACATCCTAAATTATTGGAATGTTTTAACCCTGTAACACCGTGTATATTATTATAACACCGTGTGGTATGTTTTCCGTGTACGCCGGTGTTTTATGAAGTTACAATCACTCGCTGTAATGAAACCGTTCCCTCGGAAGTAATTACAGCGCTTTGTTGTTTGCCTGATGAAGCCGCTGTAATATTATGTATTTACCTTTAGTAAACTAACTGTCATATAATAAAAAATACTTAAAGGAAAATGTGAATTAAATATAATTTTGCTATAATGTTCTGATAACAGCTTATTGTTATTTGTACGTAGGTATGTGTCTCATAATTATGTCGTTACTTCAAAAGTAATCAAGTGCATTTGAAGTTTTTGAATCTTCCAAAGCAAAATATGACTTAGTAGATAATTTTTTGTAATATTTTGAGCTAGAGTAAATAAAAACAAATACTACACAGATTGTCAGCATTGCACCCATTGTTCCTAAACATTAAATCCTGTAACCGGTTATCATAAGTCCACTAGGGACGTTTTAATTCAATTTCGGTTTATTTATTTATACACGTGTAGAGTATTTGTCCCTGTTAGTCGACAGGTCTCATTATTACGTGAGTGTAAATATATTGCGAAGTTGTGATAAACAAACTAACTAGATTCAGAGTCAGAATCAGAGCTTCAGTGTACAATAACAATAAATTAACATAGACACTCATATTCTTCTTTTCCAATTTAAATATTATTCTGGTATTTAGGAGTGTCTTGATGTCAGACAATCTTTCAGCGATGCCTCCAAGGTTCCCAATGAGAAACTTTGTGTGGGCAGTAGGTCGAACAGCTTCTTACCGGAGCGGCGCATGATGTTTTTTCTCATACAGTGTGAAATGGTGGCTGGATATGTAGCCTGAGGCATTCCTGATGGAGTAATTATGGTGGTCAACAACTCCTGTGGTCACCAGTACTATGAAACCTTCACTTAGTTTCACATTTTGTTTCAATCTTTAATGTCAAAGCTGTAAAACATCCAAGTAGATAATTCATATTGAAAACAATAATTTGTAAATATATAACATTTTACATGATACACCACCTGTTATAGTTTATATCTTTTTAATACTTTACACAACTTGCCGTTAGTTAGTCTTCAGTTATTATGTCTGTATAATTTGGTTAGTGTTTTGCAGATTCATTCCACGGTAAAAAAAAAACAACTGAAGTATTATTTGTACACAAAAACATCTTAAATGTTGTTTCGTGTAAAGTATACACACACATTTATGTAATATGATTGTGAATCTGTAATCAAAGATCAAAAATAAAAGTCCTATATTTCCAAAGAAATTATGCAAGGCGAGCCTGCGGGGAATCCAAGGCATTTAGAGATGACTATCAGTGTGAAGTGTTTATTAAAGTATTTCCAGTCTCTCTAAAGTCTCTCTTGCTACTCAATAAATAGCCATTTCTATTTTTAGTGTAGATATGGTATGAATGTTCTAGTTATAATAATTGATTACTGAAGGTAATATGCACAACAGTAAAAATAAATAATGTTTAATATTTAAGCTGTTTTAATCGTTATTAATGTTTTTGTGCTACAACCAAAGTTTTTTTATATATTTTTTTATATATACTCATAAAAAAATTATTGTTGAGCCAATTCATTTTCAGGATAAAAAAAATACTTGCACCGTTTAAAAGCAACATTTTATAGCTTCAGGTTGTGTTTTTATGTTTATTTACATTAAACATATAAACATGCTACACAATATTGCATTATTAATAAAGAGTCATTATATTCTTTTCCACACAATCTCTGTGGTTAGAGTATTTGTAAATTTAATTCATCTTAACCACAATTGGTTTGTATAGCCTATATTTATCTATAAGAATTATTAATGTTTTTAAGTTTTCCTTTTGCCCCCAGAAATCATTATTTTTAATACAATTGTAAAAATAAAAAATATTCCTGCAAATTAAACAACGTAAAAAATACAAACAAAGGTTTTTATGAATACCGTTTACATAACAAGAAAATCAATCATTTACAATTATTGTTCATAGCTTCTTTTAAAGATACTGCGAAGTATCTAATAATAAAGTAAACCCAATGATAATATTTTTCATCTTGTTTATGTCCATCAACATGAGTTACGAATTATTTCTATGAAAAGGTAATAAAAACAACTAATTATGAGATACGAGTAATATATGCGTTAAAGAAAATGCCGTTTTTCAAAATCTGTTCCAACTGTTGTCTTCGAAACTGGACGTTTTAGAGAAACCCCACAATGGGCACGGTCGTATATCAACTGTAAGTACTGCGAAATCCATTTTCCTGATGGAACCAATATCGATTTGTATAATTAACACCAACTTTTAATTTGTAATGAAGCAGTTGGTGTTTTTTTAACTATGTATTTAAATTAAAGAATCTTTTCATATGCAGCATATAAAATACATTTTAATTATGGAGTACAGTATTCAATTCTGAGAACAACACAAATTAACAAATGCCGTTCCGGAAACAATTAGTGGACACATAGAGTGAAGCTCGCATGCGTAGGTTGTAATATCTGCTAGACAAATTGTTTGAACACGTGATGTATTCCGCTCTCTAACAAATTGGAACTGCCACTATAGAAGAATTATCTGTGACACACAAATAATATTCTCAAAATTACAAACAACTGTTATACAAGATATATTTTAACTGTTATTTAATTTTAACACTACATAGATATTTTCTATTTGATTTTGTATGACTCATGTATATATATTTAAAACATTTAGGTAAACAGAAACTGTTGTTTACTTTGCAAGAGTTTATAATGAAGCTACTAATATCCTATCCCACGTCGTAGCCGTACTCCGCCTCTATATATCCCTGATAGACACCATACACCATGTCGCAGAGGTGTGTTGAACTCAGCTGGCCATACACAAGACGTAATACGTCTTAACGTTCACCTATCCACTTTGCAGTCATACTTCACCTTCATATATCCCTGGTAGACACTCTACGCCATGTTACAGAGGATGAACTTGGTTCATGGTGAACTTGGCGGATCATATATACGTCGTAGATGTTTAAAGGGACTAGTAATAGTTTTCCAAAAGTATTAAGAGAAAACCTAACGTCATACTTGCAATATTTTTTATACAAAAAAGAGGTAGTTTTATATGTTTATAAGTTATGATAGAACAAATTTAAATCTTTCTTAGTAATCACAAGGCATTTAAAAGTTTTAGAACAGACTTACGGTTTACTTGGTAATCCCGATGGAATCTATATATTTAATTTCGTAAGAGAATCGGTCCCCACGAAATATCTCGAACTAGGAAGAAGTTAGTTTATGACGATTCATTTTAACGCTTTAAGGCCAAGGACGGTGGGAAAAATATCAGAAATGTCAAAAATTTCGTGGGCCACGCCCCACTAGACTTCAAAGATCCAATGATTTTCTTATGGGAATATCACTACAGTGTGTTTATTAATAAGTAAAATGAACTAATGATCAGCTGTGATTATCCACTTACACAAAAACCATATATTTGGAGCTATAGCCCCTGTAAGCCACTAGTTATTGTGTAAATATACCCATAAGGAATAAACAAGGCTCTATATGATATATATTTTCATTATCAGTCCTATGGATATTTTTAAAACAATCTTCTTTTTTATTATCTGATAATGCAAACTAAAGTGAGCAATACCATACTGTACTACTGGGAATGTGAGTGCTTGTGATCAACTATAAAATCATGAACCCGATATAAAGAAATAATCAGTGCAAAGAGTAGCTTGAGGCCTTTTACTTCCCTTCGCCGGAAACGAACTAATGGAAGAAGCAATCGATGGTGAAACGATATCGGCTCTCACCGGAAACCTAAATCACCAATCCTGTCATTTTTTATTTTCCCGTAAAGCTTTATGATCCTTACTGCTGTTGAAATGTGATCGAAGAATGAAACTATAAACTATATCAATTGTGTTGCTTCGGAAGGTAGGAAATAAAAAATACCCCCGTAGCAGCAAACCTGCATACTCAGCGAATTTCCAGTGCATATTAATTTATCTTAATACCACATAAAGCCACATACCAAGTTTCATCAATATACATTCATAAATAAACGATTTATGACATTTTAATTATTCTCCATAAGAATAACATGGCGGCTGAGTATGCAGGTTTGCTGAAATAAGGAACACTAAAAATGGGCTTTTATACAAATATCATTATAACTCAACTAGGTAAAGCCACATACCAAGTTCTATTAATTTATGTTCATAATTAAAGGAGATAACACGTTAATTATTCTCCATAAGAATAACATGGGGCTGAGTATGCAGGTTTGCTGCTACGGGAACTATCGGGCAAAAAATGGATTTTTGTGCAAATATCAATAGACCACAACCAAATAAAGCCATATACCAAATTTTGTCGGTTTACGTTCATAAATAAGCGAGATATACAATTTTTCTTTTTCTCCATAAGAATAACATTAGACAACGTACTGTGTTTAGCACTTTCAATATCTCGGTAACCAATTGACGTAGAGCAATGATCAAAATACCAAATTGTTTTTTTTTTTAAGCTGAATTTAATGGTATAAATTAAAATTTGATTTAAATTAAAATTACATGTGAAAACCCCAAAAAACACCTTTTTTGGGGTACAAAACCCCCCAAAAACCCCCCGTCGGATGGTGCGATTCATCTGGTTTTCGAACTCGTTCAAATAAATGGTACTTTACACATTTGTACCAAATTTCATTAAGATCGGACCTTTTTTACGAGAGTTATCGTGCTTACGGACACATATATATATATATATATAAATATATATATATATATATATATATATATATATATATATATAAATATATAAATATATATATATATAAATATATATATATATATATATATATATACATATATAAAAATTTGAACGAATGTTGTTTTTGGCATCTGGGGACCTCAAAATAAAAAGTTATCATGGTCTCGGGCTTAAGTCTTACCATGAGACCTACGGTAATAGCTTCTTCCCTATAGGGGAAATTCGCTAAAAATAGACTTTCTATTTTAAATTAATTGTTTTTATATTAAGTAGGTCACAGATATACATACATATACATATTCATATGCACATATACATATAGAGATTAATATAAAACAATGTAGACAAAAACTTATTTCCAAATATTTTAATTGTTGTAAAAGTATACTAACATAAAATGTACCTAGAATTCAGAACAATAACAATTTATAATTTGTCCCCAGGACAATGTAGGTCCAAAATTCTCCTAAACATTTTAGTCAAGTTGATTTTTAGTTGTACCACTTCATTTGTAGGTAATGATCGACCAAGTATTTAAGCTATGTCAATAATAAATATCAAATAAATCCTTGAATTTAAATATAGGATTATTATTTGAGAGTAGTTTTCTAACCTGCAATAGATTATTCGTAGTTTTAACTGTGCAGAGCGTCGTTAAGTTTGTGGTCTGCCTGCAGCATAATGAGGGACTTTTACATAATATAAAGTGACAAAAGGCAGAAGTTGCGCTTTGAAAACAATTCGTTAACTAGTGCAGTAAAGCCACTGGGCAAACTGTAATATCTGCTGGAAAAATTTGTTGCCCGACAAGCCGTATATTGCATTTTAAACAACTCACTGAGCTGAAGCCAGCTTTTGAATGTCGATTGATTAATTTAGGAAATGTCATGAAACTGCTGATCGAGAAGCCTTTTTTATTGAAAAAAGATTTTTTCTTATTTTCACTACTGTTTTATTTTGCATTGCGTTGTCGCAAGTTTCCAGCGAGCGGGAAGTTTCCTGGCCCCCTGAGGTTGTTTTATTGCGCTTGGGATAGGGCTTCAGCCGTCGGTCGGATAGGGGTTTGGGTTCAAGTGTGGCATTATGGCAGGACTTTGTTTTTCTTTGCCTGCTTTCATACCAAAAATAGTAGTTGGAGGGGGTGTATTTTGCCATATGGCAGGACTTTTTTTATTCTTTCTTGGCACCTGCTTTCATGCAAAACTGAAATTAAGGGCAAATATGAGACACTACGGCAGGACTTCTTTTGCCTGCTTTCATGCTTGTGGGAGGCGGGGGAAAGAGGGACACGCTGCAACAGGACTCTATTTATTTTATTTGTTGTTTGCTTATAACAAATGCCTGTCGCATTTGTCTGGGATAGATGCTAGTGGGGGGGGCGTTACATGAGGTTTAGCGGTGGCGGTGGATATGTGTAGGCTACTTATTAAGTTTAACAAAACAGTACAAGTACTTATAACAATCAAACTCTCATACTAAATGCTGTGTCATATAATATATTTGATGTGTTAAATTGCATAGTCAAATTACCAGTAACATATACCAAAGATTAGATTTTCCCTTAGATTAGATTAGATTTTTAAATAATATAAGAGATTTATCAGTCAATTATAATTTGTCTTTGTTAATCTACATGTTACTCTACTTTGCGTCTTCGAATTAACAATGCAGTTTTATTAAAAACGTCAAGCCACCACACTCTAGCCGAATGCTTTGTTAGGATGAGGAATTCAGCGTAAATAATCAGCTGGAATAACACGAGCGGAGGTGAAATATCCATCCACATTCTCGCGTATTTGCCTGGTTTATTTGAGTGGTTGTCAGAAATTAGCCATGATGCATATATTCCTTTTAGAAACAGGCAGTTATTTCACATTTAACATGCTATATAGATTCGGGTTTTAAACAAAACTCCTGTAGATGGAAAGTAATTGGGTTTGAGGTGTCGGCTCTTTGGTTTTGACAGGAGATCTTGGATGTTGATGAGGCCTGTCAGTTTCTCTGCAGAAGTGGAAGCTCATTGCCTCTGTCATTGCTCCTCTAGTGTTTATAACAATTAACTGAGGTTTACTGAACGGACTTTATAAGTCTCTTATAACTAATATTTTGTTTTATATCAACTTACGATCCATATGTGCTCAATAAATATATTTAACGAAGTGACTGCGTACACGTCCAATATAAGGGCAAATTCACTTCGCTACCGCTTAGGTTATGTTGGGTTAGGTTACGTTACGTTATGTTTCGTTAGGTTAGGATAGGTTAGATTACGTTAGGTTAGGAGGTTTTCTGCCTCTCAATTTGTTTTAAAAATCACAGGAAAAGTAACGTACGGTGCATAATTTGGAACGGACGTGAACAGTAGCGGCTCACGTCGGACGTGTACGTAGCCACTGCCTATATTTAATAAGAGGCACCAAATAATGCTAAATGTTATTTATTTCAAAATACATACATTTAAATCTGAAAACAAAATTAGCTTCTTAATTTAATTCCTCAACCATTGGTTTCTCTTAGTTACATATATTCAAGAAATATATCCTATAGTTATTCATGCTATTTGCCTCCTGTATTGATTGTATGACTTCAAAAATAAGGTTACGTACCTTGTCGTCATCAATCCACTAGTTTAAAAGAGTACTAGTTTCGGGACTAGTTTTGCCCCATTGTCAAATCTTGATGTATCACAGAAGAAAATATTGTCATCTTGAGTTTACAATTTCAACACTAAACATAAACTTGTACTGACACAAATACACATTAAACAATTAAAATTCACAATAAGTTTACACGTTATTTCCCATGTGTGGCCGGCCAGGACAAGAGCAGGCTGACTTTGGTCTGATTGAAGACTTTCACATTAAACTGTATAAGGTAGGTTTGGAATTTTTTCTTGGAGGTGTAAGCCATCCAGAATACGTATTTTTATTACAAGCCTCCTAAGCCCAAATAAAAAAATTATAATTAAGTAATTATTTGCTAACCATTCTACCTACTAGAATTCAACTACTAGCATCGTTACCTGTTAGTATTGGACTCATAGATGACATAAAACGTTGAACCTGTCTTTCCTTAACAAACTCCTTAGAAGATAACAGCCCTTACAAGTTAATGACTACCTAAGTTTATTTTTGAAATCAATATCGCTTGGTATTATTTACTGAACTGATTACATACATCAGACAATGATTTCTATACAATGAAGGAATTTTAGCAAATAATGCAGAAAATATACTAGAGTTAAACTATTCGTAGCAAAAATACTTTAGATTTTAACTTTATAAAACGCAGAAAAACTCGTAGTAAACCCAAAGACTTGAAAAATAGAACTAATTTACATTACATACGCATCAAATGTTTTGTTATATATCGTTGAGTTTTTTGTTTTTAATAAGATGAAAAATTACATCGTTTGTACGGACAACTATTCAATATATGGGTGTTATTAACTTGATCTCGCCTTGAAGCGTAGAATATACAAATGGGACTAAAGACGTCTACTGTTTGTTATATAAGACCCAATACCCTCTAGTATTTGTTGGAAGAGATTGCAAACTTCACACACCTAAATTGCTGTTCTCTGTTGTATTCCTAATAAAAAACTAACCATTAAATGTCGGAAATATCTTTGCGAATAAATATTTGGGTTCTCAATAATAATACTAATAGATATAACATTAAATTTAGTTACTTAATTTGGCTAAGCCTAAGCTAAGTTCATTATTGATCACGGCGAGTTTATTTCGTTTAAAAGATTATTGTGAACATGTACTATCATTGTGTCACAAACTGTACTGCTGCTAACAACTGTCATCTTCAAGGTAACCTAAAGACAGGGGTCATATTCAAGAACTCAGTATGTCACGACTCTTGATTTGTTTATTTATTTATTAAGAAAATATATTGTAACAGTTTTAACAAAATTTCACTTTGTACATGTAAGATTTCAATATGCATAGTCAATCACAAAAATATGTATTCAATAACTTGCTATTAGACTTCCTTGTTTTGATAAGTTCCACGTTTTAAAAGGAATCACAGCCGCCTGGATCTCTACACTGTTTGAGCTAAAGCGAAACTTGTGTAGAGCAGCGCCCCCCTACCCCTCCCCTTCCAAGGGGGGTTACAACACGTGGCAGTCTTTGACACAAAGTTGCAGTTCACAATCAATTACTAAACTATCACTTTTTATTTACTAAATGTCTTCAAAATTAAATCCTCTCTTCAATAGTTTTCATTTATTCCACTTAAGATAAAGAACAATTTTATAAACATTTTAGTCACACACTTCTATTGTTATTGATTTTCATCTATAGGTTTATTTTTTCAACTAAAATTAAAATAAGATAAAATAACTAAACATTTTTCAAAAAATGTAAAACCTTTTTATTGATACATCTTTATCCATATTCCTTAAGTTAAAATTCAAATGCTAAATAGATGTCAAATAATGTTGTTTACAATAAACATCAAATATGTGAAACAGTAAGATTAGATGTATACCAGCGAGTAGGCCTATATACATATCTACATTGTACTAAGAAAAGCCAGTTTGGTTTCGTAATTTGACCTAATCTTGTGTGTAAAGCTGATATTTATTTTATCTCAATAAATTAAAACAAATATATCCTTATAGTAACCAATCCATTATCAGGTATGAAACCATTTATTGCAATTATTGCTCAATACAATTTGTTACGCAAAATTTAACAATCTCTAAAACCTAATTGAAAAACCTCTATTCCATAATTTATAATCAGCATCAATCGTACTTAATAAACAAAGTTTAAATTTATTTATATACTGTAATATAGAGTACCAAAAGGATTATGAGAAAAGGAAAAATACTTAATAACTTTTCTATCAATTTTAATACATTTACAAATGATATACCATGACATAAGCTTATTCAGAATACATCAACGAGAGTTGAATTGTGAAAACGAAGACTTATGTCAGCTGCTGAATAAAACATATACTGGACATATGTGTCCCAGGATGCTGAATAATAAATTCTCTTGGGCTTATTGTGCATTACAATGTACTTATCTTTGTTTTAAGTCCTATACAGTCTATTATTTATGATATATTACAGTCTTACTTAATATACAGTCTATCGCAAAAATCAGCTGTACATCATTTGGCAAACTTATGGTTCTGGATAAAGTGACTTGGGGGACTTTAGTTAGTAACAAGGCTGCGTGAGGTGCACACTCAGTCCAATACCTCATAAAATCACTATCTTTCCACATAAACCTTGTATTCTGCACGATTAGGTTATGTCATATTTAATAACGATTAATCGAATTATAAAATCAAAAACTTTAGACCTTAAGATATTTATTTCGAATTACAAAATATCTTTAGGTTTTAAATGTTATCAAACCAGTTAAATAATCTGACATTTAATTTGATTATAAATGGGGAAATTACTGTTATAAAGGCTGAAGTTAAACTAATGTGTATCCCTTTCCATCTGAAACAACCAACAACAAATCTTTAAGGATTCCATTTGCAAATATGTTTGATTTGCTATGTTCACTACTACCTTAGAAATATATCCCATATAGATGTAGGCGATGTTTTTAGGGAGGGACGGGAAATAAACATGTTCACAGGAGACTAGCCTGTAATTTGGGGGACTATCACCCACTAAAAACGCTAGCCTGGTTTATCACATTGTTTCAGGATAGGCCTGCTATAGGCTTGCGCCCTTAGGGCTTAATCCTTTCTGGCCGATAAAAACCTTGTTATGAGTACATCCCACAGGAAACTCATAACAAGACGTAGAGGGAGTCGCTCAAAAAACACAATTAAAATGGCGTTTATTATGTCACTGTGTGGGTTTCGTTTGGGAGTCTCTTATTTTCATGCTATTAGGTGTTATTATTTAGGTGTTATTCTTTTCTTGGAACACTATTTATTTGTGTTCTTTAGGGTCTATGGACGGGTTGTATGGTTGATGAAAACCATTTAGTTTTGATTTTTTGATTTTGTCGTTGTGTCTAGGTATATTTTTTGCATAGAGGATTCCATGCACAGTACCAGTTGCCCCCACCTTCCATCATTGCCAGAGAGACAATAGACAATAGTTAACAAACTTTATTAGTGATTTCTTTAAGAAATACATTAGCGTCAAAAAGATTATATACATTTTTGCTTTACAGTTTTTGTTTCTGTTTTTCTTCTTATTTCCTCAATCGAGGTCAAAGAACTCCTTGATTGAGTAAATAGGGTGTTCTACTAGCCAGTCCCAGAGGTTCTTTTTCAGCTATTTGTCTACTAGGTGCTTTATGTTTTGTGGCAGGAAATTTATAATTTTGCATCCGATGTACGATAGTTTCTTGGTGAATTTTGTTGTGTGATGGATAGATAGGCTGTAGCATAGCTGTAAGCATACTCCTTAGGAGTATAGCTGTAGTCTCTATAGCTGTAGTCTCTTGCTATTCTGAGGTGGGGGGAGTGGAAATGTTCATTCCTGGGAAGATCTAAGCCACTGGTGTACATTACCACTGCATGGATGTAGAGTGATTGGGTAGTTAGAAGCTTTAGGAATTTAAAAGCCTCTTGGACCGTGTCCACCAATAACGCACCAAGGTGTCTTATAACCTCCAAATAAACCAAATTTGGTAGATGTCTATAAGATAAACTGAAATTTTAAACATGAAATAATATATTATATGTTGCATGGATTGGACATTGTCCATTGGTTCCTCGAAAATGTATTAAATGAACAACAACCGGTGATCCATGACAATATAAGGTAAAACTTTCTTTAATAAACAATTTGGTTTACTGTTAAACTCAACTTCTATATAAAAAGTGAATATACCACGCTCAGTAACCTTTCAAAGAATCTAAACTGGGATTGAGTGCATCTGACTTCAAATAATGGATATAAATTAATTTGATTAGTTTCTAGCAATTAATCAACTGAACCATTAGAAAACAGATTGTTATAGAAACCTGAGTGTAAAATATCTAAGACGAGAAAAATTTTATCAACAAGAGGGTTATAGCATGCGTGAAACAGTATTTCAAAACCGTAATATTGTGTTCATCAGGAATAAGCTTCTTTTCTGGCATTCGTAAGCTCATTCATTATTGATGCTTTATAAAATACTAGCTGTTACCCGCAGGCTTCACCCCGCAAATGATTTATAAAAACTTTGACTGTTGTGTGTGATGCATTCTATGGTTAGCCCATGGAACAACCGAGAATCAAGATAAGCTTTTTGTATTTTTGGATTTTCATCAGCTCAAACAAAGATTATTGACCATAGGGAATACATGGGACCTTTTTGGTGGTATCTGGCGGAGTACTAAAGTTAGGTCAAGATGAAAACCATTTAGTTTTGATTTATTCCTAAAGAATCAGTGTATACATTTTAAACTCTCTAGGTGAATAGGAAGTGATGCACTCATCACTCATCACGAATTCTCTCTAGGAGAATTCGTGATGAGTGAGTGAGTGCTTGACCTGTTTTAGGTATTGAAGGTTAAGTATTTACTTTTTATGATACACTTAAGCTGACAATAACACAAAACATTAAGCTTCTAATTTGGGACATGCAGTAATGCGTTGTAAATAGCTCTGTACCGTTGAATAAATAAATTCGATACTTATCTTACTAAAACTTAAGCATGCAGATATTTATAAAATATAATAAAACACGTAATTAGATTAAACATATTTTTAAAAGTTTTTATTTCATCAACAGTTTTATACCACAAACTAATTAGAAGTTAATTTTTCTTTTACAACCTTTTTCATCTAAGTTAAAAATAAATATATTTAATACTCTTGCATTAACAAATTCACCTTTTAAAAATATATTTACATATATTTTTATTAGTTTTGGTACAGTTTTCTGCCTTTTAACAGCAGAATAGGTCAGTTACTAATGGTCCTATCAACGTTGCCAATTACATTGTTACTGAAGCTGGGCCAGCAGCGATAATGATTCCTGACACTCAATACTCACCGCCGGCCGCAGCATTCGGTACTACTGTATATTGAACAAGAGAAAGTTGTAACTTTACTTTAAACTACAAATTAAACAAATCTTAAGAATTTATAATTTAGATCTAAACCAGTATAAATACACAACTCTTTCGTTATTGTATTTGTTTATTAATGTTAAGAACTATTCCAATGCCTAAACTGAAATAAACTTTAACTAAAATTTTCCATACGTATAGTTCAAGTGATTTAAAAACAAACTTTTGTATTTATATAAAAAGCAAACACTCTAAGAAAGCATGATTATTGTAAACAAAGTGGATTATTTTTTAAATGGATCACGCTCTTTCTGTGTTTCTTAAATACTTAAGTTATTCTTTTCTTGGCTTAAATTTGTATAAAGATAAGAATTGGACAATGATTACAGCAACTTATTTTGTAAAAGGTCGTCTGTTGAGAGAAAAATTGGATTCTTAATTTTCAATGGGTGGTTCTAATATTAATTTTTATAATTCTAGTTAATTTAAAATTAGGTGTTATTGTTTATATATATTCTCTACACCACACCTCAAAATTATATTAAAAACTATTTTAGTCTTTACTGTGGTTGTACATTTTTAAGTAATGATAACTTCCAAAAAACATATTTTAATTGTTTAAACATATCTCATATCAATCATGTTCATATTTATCGTATATGTTTAAATGTATAATCATGCACTAGATAATGGTGTCTCTTAATAACTTGGTTATAATTTCTTTGGGTTTGAAAGGCGTTGTTTAAAGATAAAATCTGCTGCAGTATCTCAAGTTGGCATTTCGACAAAAGAGTTGTATGTTTTTGTTGGACCTAAAACGATTCCGCTGATGAAAGTTTGCTACATTATTATTATTTTTATGCTAAAATCAGGGATATTCCCGGAAATAAACTAATCCTATACTCTAATTTAAGTAAGGTTTATTTGCTTGCTTGCGTGGTTGTTTAGTTGCTTGTTTTGTTAGGATATTTGATTTTAAAAACAGCTCCAGCGGTTTCTGTCAAATGTTGAAAATAACTAACGTCTGAGATAGAAATAACTTCAATGCAGGTCTCATCCCCAGGAAAAGTCATATAATGTAAGAAAAAACGGATATGAAAAGTTAAAACATCGCATTGGGCCGATGGAGTTTAAAATCAAAACAAAAGGGTCGTAACAGCTGTTTGTAAACAACCAGTGAATTGTCAAAGTAATGCTCATCTAGTTCAAGAATTAGCATGTGGTTTCCTGAGAAAATTGGTAAGAACCCTGAATGAAAATTACATTTAGAATGTCCATATCCAAAATGAATTAAAGGAAAATTGAGCTAAAATAACAACTGGAGTGACCTTAAACTTTTAGACAAGAGGTGAGTGAGATAAGGATATCTATACTCGTCCGTACGTGGACGTGGTGAAAAATTACTCCAAGTAATCTAAACGAATAACTGACCTTCTCCAAGCAATGCTTATCTCCCAGGTACTAAATAAAGAAATAAACTTTAATTGTTTACATTTCCTGACAGCAGCGATTCCTTAGTCATTCAGATCATGAGCAAGTCCATTTTTTTCAATATCATATTATAAACATTTGCCACCACAAATTAGGTTACGATATCCTCGTTTTACTAATCACTGATTCCAACTGTTCGTCTTAATGTCTTAAACAACACCATCAACAATGTATTCAAAACGAAGAATGTAGATATTCAATTAATTTAAAGCAGTATGCTGTAATAGTTTTACTATGAGTCCAATAGCAGGAAACACTAGTGCCTTTGTTGGTTTCTTAATCTGGAGCAACATTGTCATTTGGCATCTTTCAATACAATTTGAGAGTGTGCCAGGGTCTATGGACGGACTGAAAACTGTATTTGATCTGTTAGGTTAAATAATCTTCTAATACAAAAGATCGGCAATGATTATTTATCATTTGGTACCGATATTACCTGTTTAAATGCAAGTTATCAATATCACTAGGTGTACGCTCAAACTTCCCATAAGACGATGAACAAAATTTTATTTCATAATTATTTTATTTTTTAATACATATTTTACTTGCAATATAATCCATTTAAAAGTGATTACAAATTTTAATACATTCATCGCAATTACAATCTGTTGAAACATATCCAGAGTGCCAACTGCTATGGTATTGCGAGTCTTATAATTGCACTGCCATACAAACCCAAAGCCTTTATAGGGAAGATTAACATGAAAACATGTATAGGCCCTATCAAAATTAGTTGTCAGATTATGTTGTAAAAAATTAATAAACATGGCGTTAAACAAATTTAATAAAAGGCAAAGGCCAGAATTGCAGGTTATTATTCATGCTGCATCAGGGAGTGGCATAAGGATACTGAGGAATCAAATGTTTTATCTGAATTTTTGTTTAATTCAACGGTAACGGAGTAATTTTTTTAGAAATTTCAAAGGACTGTCACAAGGAATATGTTAAATGAATAAGCACAAACCCGAAAATGATATTTGAATCATACAAAAGAATTGTGTTCTGAATCCCACTGAAATGGAAAAACCTTCTTTCTAAAATTGAACGACTAAGACAAAAACTGACAAGAACGAATTTTGTTAGTCATGATATGGTATTGCAGTATGAAGGATGACACTCTACGTTCGTTAAATAAACCTAGTAAAGAACCTAATAATATGTGCTCTCCTGATACTTGATAGGAAAATCATTATTAATTGAGAATTTATATTATTAATTGTGTTGGAACGGAGGGTCGTTGAAGGGTGGATTGAAATCTTGTCTTCAGTAACATTTTGCGAGGAATCCGATTGTTTAATCTTCAATCGGACCTACTGTAACGGAGTTATATTTTTATACCGGTTTCAAAGGAAAGCGAATAGGCCAATTAACGAACTTGACCTTAAAATCAAAGGAAAGAATTCGAGTGCCAAATTTAGTTTTTAATTTGTTGCCATAAGAACGAAACCTCTGACTTTTTGATCTAATAAAAAAAATCCTGGAGGGCTGAGCTTTGCTTGGGGAAGGTCGGTATGTTTCTTTAGATGACTTGGAGTAATTTTGCACCAAGTCCCCTACTTAATTACAGATTAGGGTACACTTTCATATGTCAGAACGATATAACAAACCGAGTGAAATTATTCGATACGGTATATTGATTATTTATGTTATTCGGTTAAGGTTTTGGTCATGGGGTCCAAGGTGGTGGAAGATATCGTTTTGAAATTTGTCCAGATAACAAACGTTGGTTCCACTAATACATTACTTTTGGAACAACCATTGTAACGGATATATAGAAATCGTACTACTATTATGTGCTTTTTAAATGGTACCAGAGAGCTAAATAATAGAAACCTTTGAAATTTGTTTGGTTTTATGTTTGTAAATATTTGTTGTTATATACCGGTAACGTTTATTTCATTTTAATTTTTAGTTGAACTGGGAAAAAACGTTACGTAATAACTGATATACAGACGGTCAAATATTTTACAATCAACCTAATCATATAATCATTTGAATATCGAAAAAGTTCATTCGGTTTTTTTATATCCCTTCGCTTATGAAAGTATCAACAGAGTTCCTTGGGTCATTTGCCTCTTAAACAGATTTTTTAAGGTAACTCCAGTTGTTATTATAGCTCAGTGACCCTTTGATAGATTTTGGATATGACATGACCACACTGTGTTGTCTTCATTCAGTGGTTTTAGTTACTGTTCTTTTAGGAAAACACGTGTTAATCCTACCCTATCCTATACTCTAATATGAGTAAGGTGTGTTTGACTGCTTGCTTGCTTGCAACTCTGATTTCCAACGATTTCCTTAAAAATTGAAATCACCTAATTTCTGGGTTAAAAATAGGTTATAATCCTCAGGAAAATTCCATTTATGTAAAAAAACTAATTTATACATAAAAAATAGGGTTGATGGAGTTTCTAATCAAAACAAAAGTACCATAAAAGCTGGTTATAATTAATCAGTGAACTATCAAAGTACTGTACTATTATTGTATTAATTTCCTTTTATTTTAAATTGGTTTTTATTCTGGATCAATTACAATAAACCATAATTATACCCAGAAAGTTGATCTGAGTGCAGTGACTAAATAAACTAAAATCATAGAATGAAGATTACATTAGAATGGTCATGTCATATCCAAAATTAATCAAAAGGTTAGTTAGAAACCGCAACGGTTTGCCCGGCCACTGCAGTCTCAAACCTCATTGAGTCAAGTGGGACTGTTCAGTGTTCATCCACTAAGGCGCGGCTCCCGCAGCAGTGCTGGCAACCGTAGACTATTATCACTGACCACTTGCGTTCGCAATTAGGCCTAGTGTCTATGGCTCACGCAATTTAATGAGATGGACATCCCATCGCCTTTTTCTTCGTTTTGTAATCAGTTGGTAAGCACAATACAAAATAACAGGGTCCATAGCGTGGAGACGACTGGCCCCTATTGTGTATAGTTTTGGCAAGACTTTGTCCTCCTCTCCTTCGCCGCAACTTTATTGCGGTAGCGACCGCGTGCATAAACAGGGTGTTCTTTTTACTGCAGCTGTGGTAGGTGCGGATCCCGGGGGGGGAGGTCATAGGGCTCACGCGGGGATATAGAATAGACAGGGGCTAGCTCACGCCTTTGATGTGGCGTGTGCCGCACTGAATCCGGTTCCCTCCCCTACTTCCCCACCATGGTGACGTCGAAGCGGTGCTGCCCGCGCCTCCCGCACCGCATCTCTATTCCCACCTGGCATATAGTTTTCCCACCTGACATATGGTTTTTCCCACTTGTTTTTTTTAAACATAACCTTTATTGATCTATTTGTATAGATGGTGTTTGGTAGTGGATTCGTCTTGGGGATTTAGCTAGTGGCTGTTGGTTTTTGTTTTATGATCGAAGAGAATTAAGTTAAATACAGTATGTAAAGATCAGTTTTAATTTTCAGAAAATTGCCAGATTTTTTAAACGTTTGAATTATGAAACAAGCAGAATCAAATTAGTAAATGTCAGTGGGTTATAGAGCAATTTAATTTTCAATCAATTAGACTCGCCAATTGAATTGTATAATCTATTAGTTTTAAAAAAGAATGTAAACAATATTTTACCAATAAGCTCAAAAAACTTCATATTCATCGTATTTAATGGAAAAATATGTTAAATATTTGAATACCAGCAAACAGAAATACCAAAATGCATTAATTCCTTATTAATATTAAAAAAGTGTAAAGGATATATCAAAACATTTAGGGGTATTGCTTTTGCGAATATTCATAAATGTATGTACCTTTCGGTTTATTTATTTGTTTAGAATTTTTATTTCAACTCCACAACACGAATAAACATGTATGATTAAAATTGAAGAGGATTAACCAATGGTTTAAAGCGGGTGTCTTCATGGCTAGAAAATCACTAATTCAAATACCTGTGACCCTGTGACACAGAAAACCTTCCTACTCAGCGTATTTCCGATGTATTTCTATATATATATATGCTCTATATGCAACTAATATACATAAAGCCACCTGCCAAGTTTCATTATAACATATTCACAAATAAGTGATAGACCTATATAAAATTTTAATTATTCTCAATAAAAATTACTTTGAGGCTGAGTACGCAGGGCTGCTACAGGGACCATCGACAATAATTGGGTTTTTGTGTCAACTTAAATAGACCACAGCCAGGTAAAACGACATATCAATACCAGAATACTCTTTAGGATAGGGCGATCTAACTGGTTTTTGGATTTAAATTCATAAATTTTGTTTTAAATGTTTGCACAAATGTCATTAAAATCGGACCATTTTTATGAATGTTGTTGCATCCACGGACATATAAATAGGTACAGTTTTGAACGAATGGTGTTTTTTGGATCTGGGGACCTCAAAACGAAAAGTTATCATGGTCACGGGTCTAGGTCTTACCATGCCGACTACAGTAATAGCGTCTTCTCTTTAGAGAGACTTCGCTAAAATATACAAATATAAGCCTTTAAGCTTTATGCTCGGTTAGCAAATGTTATTAGAATAAGGCACCTTAACAAAAATGTGAAAATAAGCATACAAATAAATAGGACCATAAAATGCCTAAATGGGTATACTCCTCTAAAATGAAAACTGTATGATATGTTACTTTAAGATGCAAAGGTTTTTATTTTGTATTTATACATTTATAGCTTGAAAAACGATACTTCTGTTGTATCGCTAAATTATTGCAAAATAGGTTTATAACACAGACAATAAGAGCAATTTTTAGTTAATTACCATGACACAACAGTACAGTTGACACATATTTTAGGTTTTATCTAAATTAATTATAACCGTTTTAAAAATACGGAATTTGTTACTTTAAATTTAAACCGAATAAAAAGCGCAAATTGTACGCGTAGTTCATTATATTTGTTTAACCACAACATTGATTTGTATTCATTACAATAATTTTGGAAATGCTCATCGTTACAACACCTTGTGAACATATATGAAGAAGTTCATCGATTCACTTGTTTACATCAATCGTCCAAGTTGATAGTGGTGTTAGTGGTGATTGTTATACTAGATGTACGATGAGAGCGCAGTGTCGGCTGAGATCGGTGGCACCGCGTAGACGTCACAGTCCCCCCGCTTCTCCCCGCGACCGGTTCTAATTCCCACCGCTTGCTGAGCTATCCCCTGCCTATTCTATAGCCCGGGGGTCACGACCCCCTCCAAAACCTCAGACCTTTACCCAATCCAATATTCAACGTAGTGGTTATTTTATTTTGACATTTTGATTTTTTTCACTCATAACCCCCCCCCCCCCCGCCCTGAAACGATGGTCTGTATCCGCCACTGGGCTGCGGCCGGGGTGCCGGGCCGCACCGTCAGCCGCATGCATAAACATAGCCTAAACATCTCCAGAAAAGAGGCAATGAGCTAAGACAATCTGCTCATCAATAGCGGGATGTGATGTAATATTACTCCAAGTCATCTAGAAAAACTAAACAGATCTTCCCCGAGCAAAGCTTAGTCTCCAGGTACTGTACTTAAACAAAAACAACAAGAGTCCCTATTACTTTGACAGTTCACTCTGATTATAAATGGCTGTTATTATTATATTTTGTTTTGATTTTAAACCCTATAAGCCCAGTGTTAATTTTTTTTAACTTTTCATAGGCCTATTAGTTTTTAGCGAATTTCCCCTATAGGGAAGAAGCTATTACCGTAGGTCTCATGGAAAGACTTAAGCCCGAGACCATGATAACTTTTCATTTTGAGGTCCCCAGATGCCAAAAACACCATTCGTTCAAATTTTTATATATGTATATATATATATATATATATATATATATATATATATATATATAGATAGATATATATGTGTCCGTTAACACGATAACTTGAGTAAAAAACGTCTTTTGATGAAATTTGGCTCAAACGTGTAAAATGACATTCATGACTTTAAGTTCGAAAACCAGAAAATTCGGACCATGGAAAGGGGGGTTTAATGGGATTTTAAATTTTACAAAAATCATTTTTTTCCATTTTTCACCTTTCAATTTAAAAAAAAACTTAGTTTTGGTTTTAACCATGTTATAGAGCTTAAAAAAACAAATAATTTAGTATTTTGAATTATTAACCTAGGTTAAGTGGTTGCGGAGAAAATCCAAAAAAAACCTTCTCATAAAATCTCCCATGTTAACCTTATGGGAAAAAGGTTTTTGTCTTTTCCTCAGTTCATTTTAATGTAAACTTCACATTTGCTTTTACCAATATGTTCAGTTCCACAAAACAATCATTTTGGTGTTTAATTGTGATTCTACGCCCAACCGTTGCAGAGATATTCAAAGTGCTAAACACAGTACGTTGTCCAATGTGGAGTCCAATGTGTCCAGTGTGTGTCGTTATGGAGAATAAATAAAATTTGATATCGCGATTATTTATGAATGTATATTGATGAAACTTGGTATGTGGCTTCTCGTAGTACTGGTATATTGATATTTCCCAAAAAAATTATTTTTTGTTGATTATTCCCGTAGCAGCAAACCTTCGTACTCACCCCCCATGTTATTCTTATGGAGAATAAGTAAAATGTAATGACTTCCTTAATTATGAACATAAATTAATAAAACATGCTATGAAGCTTCACTTGGTTGAGTTGTATTGATAATTATATAAAAACCCTTTTTTCTGTTCCTTGTTGCAGCAAACCTGCTTTCTCAGCCCCCATGTTATTCTTATGGAGAATAACTAGAATGTTATATAGCGCTTATTTATGATTGAATATTGATGAAACTTAGTATGTGGCATCGCCCAGTTAAATTATATTTATATTTGCATAAAAACCAATTGTTTCTGTTCCTTGTTTCAGCAAACCTACGTACTCATTACCAATGTTATTCTTATGGAGAATAATTAAAATTGCTTTTATGTGAATATATTTTTATGAAACGTAGTTTGCGGCTTTACGTAGTATTAAGACATATATTATGCTTTGGAAATTCGCTGAGTACGCAGGTTTGCTGCAACGGGGGTATTTTTATTATTTATTTTTCCTTGGGATGAGACTTGACTAGAACATATTGTTATACCAGAAATTAGTTATTACAAACCCTATCTTCAAATATGTTGATCAACTCTTAGTTACAGGCTACAATGTAATAAAACACAGTTTTGTTTTCTTTTTTGTTCATTCTCTCTATAACACATGCATTACCAAATTTCCTGTTTTTGAACAAACACCTCGGTTCAACATTGTTTCTATAGCCACAAAATCAGTTGATACTATGATTAATTAGGCCCAATATATCAATAGTAATATGCCAGTTCTTTGAAAAACTTTACATTTGTTACCTGCGGCTCTTGTTTGTTTGTAGGAACTAAATTTATTGCATTTCACATTATAAATGGAACTTCCCAATCGCTTTCGGATAGATTTGTTTACATTTTTTTGTAAGAAGGTATCATCAGAAAAATATTACTTCACTCTGCTGTTACTACTGTAGTAACCATCAGTAGTAATGTTCTTCAGACTCTGGCCAAATGTGGTGGATGAGCGACTCACCTTGTAATTTTAAACTTAAATAATCAGCACTGGAATACCACGAGTGGAGGCGAACTATGCATCCACAGACTCGAGTTCATCTTTGCTCGCCTAGACTTAGCCGTATTGTGGAGGTGGAATAAGAAGACATTATTTTGGGAACCCGTAAACAATAAATAATAAAATTATGTATTAGCAAATTTCCTATGGAAAGTGAACTATTAGCATGACCCACACGGTGAAACTTTAGCCCGGGACCACCATAGAGGTTCCTAACGTGACCCCCAGAACACGTTTTAGGGGTAGTTCAAAATGTTATATATATATATATAGACATATATATATATATATATATATATATATATATATGTGTGTGTGTGTGTTTGCACTCTAGTGGCCACATTTTTTGTCTGATTTAATTAAAATTTGGTAGGGACATTCCTTCCTATAATCGGTTGGATGAGTTCGTTGGGCAAAACAATCAGAAAACTCTAAATCCTTTTTTTGAGGATTAATCTTTTAAATTTCGAGTTTTTGAGCCCAAAAAGGGCAAGAAAAGCCCCGTATGTACAATTAATGCATGTAAAAAGATGGGAATTAGTGAAGCAAAACCTCTAAGCCCTCTCTCATCATTTTAGCATAAATATGTACCGAATTATTAAAGAAAATGTGTATAGACCAAACACAGTACGTTGTCTTATGGGGTTTTTACATTAGAAATGCCTGTTATTTATTTGTTGGTGTACTTTTATCATACACAGCAACCTCACGCCTACTTTCAAGCCTGACTGGACTTTTTCCCAACCTTATAATCCGAAAAAATTGTATTCCCAGCATTGCAGGTAAATGAAACCAGGAGCATCAGAACAGCCAAAAAGCAATGTTTTCAGATTTTAATAGAAATTGGAATATATTTATGTTTTTACACTGATTTTGAGTTTTTAAAGTTTGTTATGTGGAAATTCACTTCCCTCACGTCAGCGTGCTGCGTGCGAACTCGTTAACATTGTTTGATGTGTTTTCAGAGAAGTTACCCTAAAAAATAGGCTATGTTTCAATGAATGTATAATTTTTCCAGTTTTTAATTCGTTTATAGGATTTAATATACCGGTATTTAAATTATAGATTTACTCATTTTTTTTGTAAATTATTTTTACATTTAAAAACATGCTAATTTCCACTACGGTAAAATGTTGTAAAGAGCCTATCAGTTATAATCAAACCAAACCTACAGCCGCAGTGCGCAGAATAATCCCTTCGTTTTACCAAATAAAAGAACAAAGTATAATTGTTCCGTATACGGTAGCCTCTGGAATTTTGTGTTTAGTAGAAGCAATAGATTCATTACGATGTTTAATAACTAATTTATCATAGTGTTTTTCTGCAGATAAGCACTTTTCTGCCATTTTTCACAAATTAAACATACATGGTAACTATCCAGTCTATCTAAGGGGCCCGGTGCAATACTGGGGTAATGGGTGGTGAGAAAGGGTAATGTGATGGGAGAGACAGAAAAATGTAAATTTTTCTGAACACAAGGTAAGCCACGCAACAAATCCCTGCCTGCGGCAACGGGGTTTCGTTAAATTGGAAACTGTAGCAAGGCTATCATTGACAATTTGAATTTAAGATCTTTTAAGAGGGGGCACCAGTGAATCCAGGTAGATTTCTAAACCCATTTAACAGCAATAATATCTTTCAAGTTCCATCCAGCCTCAATGGGTGGTCGGATATTGTTGATTTATGTTTTTATTTAAGGGGGAAAAATAACAAAGCGATTTCAGTGAGCAAAGTTTCGAATTTATTTTTTATTTATTGATAGTTTTGCCTCAAAATACTAAAGGTTAAATCATTTGTATAGGGCCCCATAATTTTATGCTGGGTGCTGGAAGTTAGCAGAACAGCTGTTGTTATGTACGGAGTGAGAACGAGAGCGTGGCTCGCTGATTTGTTACTCACATCTGCAGGGTGGGGGGCTGCGACAATTCTCCCGCCAAACATTTCTACTGCGCGTAGTCGTCACTGCGACAGTTCCTGACTGAAAACTTTCCTTTGTCTCATCTAGAGCATTTCTTCTATTGTACTTATTACGTATACTGTAAGTGATAGCACCTAGTTAAATACACTTGAGAACTGGAATGAAAATCAGCGAGAAAATTAAATGAAAACTATATTTTTACAGGCTTAGAGTGCTGGACTGAATTGTTTTTAAGTAATGTTTATGAATACATTTTTAACAAATGTGGTGTGCAATACGGTCACATAACGCGATATGGCAATATGATATGTATCGCGTGGCACTTATACTGAATTGATTTTGATGCACCATATACATCATTTGAATTTAACCGTTTTCCTCATATAAGCGACCTAAAAGACCCTTAATTTGAAGTGGCAAAGATAGCTTGGCTATAGTTACCATGCTAAAAAAAACTGAATTACCTTATAAAACTTTGCAAAACGTAAACATTGCTATTTTTTATATTGGCATTAAAGATATTTACAAGAAAAAATCTTTAAGTTAACAGTAGAATTTGGTACAGTACAATATGCATAAACCAACCATTCGGATGTGATATATATTGATCTTTAACCTTTTATGAATAGGCTATAATAATACAACGAATTATTATATCGATAATAATATGAGATATTTGGTTTATTAAGCAATATAGGCCTTAACAACTAATAAATATGATAACATTTGCAAAGACAATTTTTTTGGGCTGCCTTCGACAGTGACATTTTGTATTTAGGCCTAACATTGTTAGAAGACCTCTCCAAACCTCTCAAAGCCTTGTGGGCACTCTGGGAATCGAACCCGCGACCTCTTGTACTAATGTCCAAGACGTTAACCGTTAGGCTAGCAAGGCACTTAACACCCTAATTTCGTTACACGATTTAACGTTGTTTTAAACAATTATTGTTCTATAAAACAATAAATAACAATAAGGGTATCACAATGAGAATGATATTAATAGTTTTTACTGCAGTAAACATGATAGACTCCACTGATGCCGATACAAATATTTGACCATTAAAAATAGAAAGTAAGTTATTGGTTTACTGTCCATTTCCAGTAATTCTACTCTTAGAAATTTTAGTTGCAAATACCTTTAAATGACACTCATTTCTGTCATAGGAAAAATAAACATTTAAAATGCTGTATGTGTACAACAATTGTAGGGTGGACAATTCCTATATTTGCTGGAGGGACTAAATTAACAGTTGGGAGGAGGAATAGTAGACTTGCAATAAAAAAGCTAGCAATAGTTTTAAAGCGAGTTACTTTTACAACTTTTGTTGGATCCACAAACACATGACAATATTAATTATGTGAAAGAAGTACCAACCGCACGATTCAATATGAGCATCGACAGCTACTGATGTTATGACGTACAAAGTGATTAATTATTAAGCTTATTGCAACTGCATTGCCGATAAAATACTGAATTAAGGAGCAGATGTGACATCATAAAACAGCTTGTATAGCCTCATAGTCATTTCATGCATAGCTTCATCTGGTATTAGCAGAACAGTGAATTGTAAGGTAAAGAGTTGGGGTTCAATAATGAATACCGCCTTATTTCCAACTGTAATACTTTGATAGAGCTTATATAGCCAGTCATCTATAATAAAACCTAACCAAACAGCCAAAGTATGCTGACAGTGACTTCATGTTATTTAATCCAAAAGAACGAAACAGTAAGCTGAAAAAGAAAGGTAAATAGAACTGTTGGATCCTGTCGCCGCACAGTTGCGACCGAATCATATGTGCAGCAGTGGCTCTTTCCCGAAGTGTTAAGTTACTGCAGCGTGCAAGTGGTTTTATTTCATATTTGCCTGGTCACAAACCTTCAATTCTAAATTCGGAATATTATTAATAATGTAGGTAAGAATATTTCATAAGCTTAAATATATAAAAAACCAAATGGAATTTTTCGATTCGATATATCGAATAGTTTGATATTTTTATCGATTGCAAAGAATGTTATTGTTTGTATGTTATTTATTACGTCACGTTTGTTTTGTTTAGTTTGTTTTTCAATCGAACTGAAAATAAAAATGAAATAAACAAACATGACAATTACGTGACATGATAATGATGTTCCTGGCAACACCAGTTTAAGTAATAGTGAAATCAACATTTGTTATCTGGATAAATTTCAAGACCCCTAAACTAAACATAACATAACCGAAACCTAAATAGCCGAATCCATATCCAAATAACCTGAAGCATCTTTATACCGCATTGAACAATATATTTCGAGTTTATATATCGTTCCGCTTATAAAAGTCTACCGATATATATTTATAGTAGGTAATCTATCGTTGAACTTCGATATACTATCATCAAATATATTAGGCCAATACCATCACCGGTATATCACATCCGAGTATTGGTCGCAACCCGTAAGAGCGCTACATTTTTTACTGTTGTTGGTTATTGTCGATAGTTTATACTGAAATGATACGATTGAAAATACTATTTCACCCTCAAAGACTCTCCTAGGCCTAGGCTAGTTGTCTATGTTATAGGCTATCTCACAAGTTACTGGTACGAGATTAGCCTACCTCTACCAGTGATCAAAACTAGAACCCATACTCCCCTTTAAAGTTTCCCTTGCAAAGCATTGGGACATAGATATATGTAAATACAATATGCAACCTTTTATCAAATTTACCCTTAGATAATGCCTATTTAAAGTTAGAATAAACTTATGACAAGGCTAAAATTAGAATCTGATTATTGGTCTTGGTCAATGTAAGATGATTAACTGGCATGGCTCACTACAGAAAAATTACAGAACAATATCATAGGCCTACATAAATTAAATGGAAGTTAGTCTCAAAGGGTAGTGTTAAGCCTTCATACCTATTACTGCAACTGTAACTTTGAAGACAGATTTTCAAATATATCGTCAACACCATAATTTAGGTTGAAATAGGCCTACTCACATCTTTCTTCTGTTACAAACAACCCTATAAAAGGTACAACAGTATAAATATGCCAAAACTTATGTGATTTTTCTATTTCCAGTGTAATGTTGGCGTCCTCGCCAACTACGACACTTTCATATTATCCAAATTCAAGCACATATAATATTTACAGAAATTTTAAATTTGCGGAAACTATAAATTGATTACTATTAATAAAATGGTTATTGTTAATAGACTCGAAGTCACGTTTTGCATCTAGAATAAAAAGGTGTAGAGCAATTAAAAACAATCGAACTTTACGTAACCTTAAAACTTCAAACAAGAACGATTCAGTTGATGGTTTATTTGGATTAGACTATAATTTGAAAATTTGACAGATCATATGACAGTCGTGAACTTACACTACGTGATTAAAACTACGACTGAACACTGTTCGGTAAAAAAACTAATAATTATTGAAATGTAATAATAATTCGTCAATTATAGTTTATTACAATCATTAAATCATCAAAAAGTTACCCTAAAAGTTTCGTGACAATCCATCAAACCGTTAAAACGGAGTTAGCTTAACCTGAATTCGATTTTCACTAACCTGAAGTACGAGGATTTCACTAACGTTCATCCAATTACACTAAAGCTGGTTGTACAGTTGAACAAAAAGTCGTTGCTGATTCTTAAAACGGATTTACGTTTAATCTAAATGGCTGTTAATTACTGATGAATATATCGTTTGAATACTAGTGGTCTTCTTGTATAGTACTGGAAAATGAGTAGAACAAAATTGGAGTTGCATAAAATGTAATCATAATTTGGTATTAATATTTCATCGCACGTTTTACAAAATAAATGTTATAAATGATTCTTGCTGCTAATAATATTCCCGCCTTATACTTATATTGGCACTAGTTGACTTTTTGGGAGGAATTATGAAAGAAACCCTTTCGGATTAGTATTTAAAAACCCTTATTTCTCATTTTCAATTCTTGCCGCACAGTAAGACAGCAGTCTTCATCCGACACTGCTACGTGACTGACATTAGAAAACGAGTCCGGAACTTAACACGGCTGACTATCAAACTCCTCTTTAATAAGGAGACGGTGAAAGTGAAACGATCCATCTGGATTAATTAAAATTATAGGTGCAATTAAGAATACTACTAAGTTATATTGTAAATACATGTCGTATACAGATACAAACTTACGAAAGATATACTTATTGTTTATTTTATCGTAAAAAAACGTGTAGTTTAAATAAAGGTTTTGATCATTCTAGATTTACCTTTTAGCGAATTTCCCCTATAGGGAAGAAGCTATTACCGTAGTCGGCATGGTAAGATCTAGGCCGGGGACCATGATAACTTTTCGTTTTAGGGTCCCCAGACCCCAAAAACACGATTCGTTTGAAACTGTATATATACATATATATATATAGATATATATGTGTCCGTGGGTGCAATAACTTTCGTAAAAAAGGTCCGATTATGATAAAATTTGGTACAAACGTGTAAAACAGCATTTATGACTTTAAGTTCGAAAACCAGACAGATCGACTTATCCGAAGGGGTATTTTGGGGGGGTTTTGTACCCCAAAAATTTTTTTGGAGTTTTTTACACATAATTTTTGAAAAAGTGAAATTTTATTTTTCTCCATTGGAATAAGCTTAAAAAGTCGCACAATTTGGTGTTTTAATCATTGCTCTAAGTCAATTGGTTACTGAGATATTAAAAGTGCTAAACACAGTACGTTGTCCAATGCTATTCTTATGGAGGATAAGGAAAATTGTATATCTCGCTTATTTATCAACTTATACTGACGAAACTTGGTATATTGCTTTATTTCATTGTGGTCTAAAAACCCATTTTTGGCCGATAGTTCCCGTAGCAGGAAACCTGCATACTCAGCCCCATGTTATTCTTATGGAGAATAAGTAACGTGTTATCTCCTTTAATTATGAACATAAATTAATAGAACTTGGTATGTGGCTTTACCTAGTTGAGTTATATTAATATTTGTATAAAAACCCAGTTTTAGTGTTCCTTATTTCAGCAAACCTGCATACTCAGCCGGCATGTTATTCTTATGGGGAATAATTAAAATGTCATAAATCGTTTATTTATGAATGTATATTGATGAAAATTGGTATGTGGCTTTATGTGGTATTAAGATAATATTATATGCATTGGAAATTCGCTGAGTATGCAGGTTTGCTGCTACGGGGGTATTTTTTGTCTATTGCCTGCTTTGTTTCCTAATATTTTATATTTTATAATTAAATACCATTTAAATGTTACCTAATCACTGTCAAGAAAGCATTTTAAAATACACGTTAACTTCAATCATGATTGAATAACGTAATAGTTACTAGCACAAAATGGTTAAGCCCACATGTTTGCACCAATGTATCGTTTCCAATGTTCCCCAGTAAATGATTAATGGTGCTTGACTTATATAATTTTCGTAATACAATGCATTATTTATTTACGCTCAAGTGCGATTTGGTGGTTTTGCACAGTATCATATAAAATTATCTCTTAGTTTACGCCATCAAGTTTTATCTCTACCTTTGTTAGAAGACTCTGAGGTTATATTTAATATTCGAGAACTTTGGAGTTAGATTTTCTTCTAAGGCGTAAGTTGAGATGGAACTAACCATCACAAATATTTTATAGCACACTACTGTACTAACAATTTTGTGCCAACTTATGTTGAACGCAGTCCAAATATAAAAAAATTCAACGCTGATTTGCACATGACACCCCTTCACTAATAACCAAACTCTTTTGTTATTATTTTACCAAATGTGTAAAATAAGGAAACATACCTTTGTTTCAAACTTGATATAATTTAACATTTTGTTTGGATTATTATTAAAAGTTAAAACAGTTTTTATTTGCAGTAATAACACAGTTTTTATTTGCCTGGAAAACACAAGACCTTGCAGCTGATGCTCGCGCGGATCAATGAACACTAAAGTTTGAATGACTTTCTGATTTAATTAACGTCTCGGTAGACTGTTCCTCGTCCACTTAAACAATGTAAATGATTTGTTATACATATTATGTATGTATTTATTTACACTTTAATTGTTTTAAATTATTTCGATGAAGTAATAATTATCAATATTTTATTAGAATGTAATTGCTGTTTCTTTGTTATAAATAAATGCAATTCATTGTATTAATAACATGCAATAATATTATTATAAAATATTATAAGACTTAATTTTAACAGAATAAATAAACTACGTCGCACTTCACTAAAAAGTGTTTTGTAGTGTTTTGAGACGTAGTTTATTAATCGTGCTTGGTTGTAACAACACGTAGTATCATACTTAAATTATGAATACTTCATTTGCAATATTGGTTCACATTTTAATTACAAGGTAATCAACATCTTTATAACCATCATCCTAACTATTCATTCTATTATTATTTTGTACTCTGCTTCAAACATTTAATTGCAAGTTATTTACAATGTAGGTAGCATTCCCATAACGTTTCCACTAAATTAACAATCAATCTCTATTATTAGCGTCTTAACGTGCCAAGATACAATCATTAAATGAGGGGACTCATCAAGCCAACAGGCTTTGTTGGTGAACATTTTGTGCCTCAGTTGACCTGACATAGAACTCTGGTGGAAATTAAAAACTCCTGATGGTACATGTTATACCATTTAATCTGCGTTTTTTGTGACAAATAAATATATAGTGAAGACAATTTTACTTCTAATCAGCTAGATACGTTCTACGTAAACACGTTCAACAATACAAAACATATAATTCTTCGCCAAATCTACACTAGATTAGGGGATAAGGGGACTCGTTAAGCCGGTGGTGTGCTTTGTGGGCAAAACCTGACTCGATAAAAGTTGTATGTTATAATAAAAGTATTTTTATAGTTTGTTGACTTAAAGTCCGGTGTTTTGATGAAAGTCTTTTTAGTATACAAAAAGGGACACGACATCGATTTTGTACTTATCGCAGTCTGCCCTTTCAGTTTTCAAGTGGCTTTTCTCTCTTAAAAGCTTAAAAAGCCCACTCGTGCCCCTCGCCTCAAAACCCTTTCAATATGACCCCTTCGTAAATATTGACAGAGGTGTTTTACTTTTAAAAATAGTTTTTGTTTTTTAAAGATGGTAAGATTGAGTATGATAAGGATGATCTTAAAAATATAATATGTTTTAATCGTTATTTTTATTAATTTCTAACGTAAAATAACATTTTTTGCTCCTGACTATAAACACAGTAAACACGAGCACGATCTATGAAATATCTAGTCAGTTATCCAAGTGGAGACTGTCCCTTCCCCTGAGCCGCTCATGCTCTCTTGCCGTGGAGCTGCGAGGTGTTTTTACTAATTAAACTAGTTAAACCTGTTTAAGAGTAAAAATACCAAGTGTATCTTTCCAGTTAATTAAACTGTGTAATTTCCTAAGACAATATATCCTAAAACTAAAACTCGTTCTTTTCTAATATCAGCTTAGTAATGGATGTAATTCAAACTAAAAATAGATTATTTTAGTTAACAACGTTGCTGTAATAAGAACTAATTTATAAATCTATCAGTCATTTAACAAATTTATTTATTATATTTTAATTAACTGTTTAAGCCTCTTGCAAAATACGTTTTGATAACATACTTTTTATATAACATAAATTATTTAAACATTTTTAAGACGATCTTCATAACTAAACCTTCAATTATTATACACTAACTGGTACTCACAATTTAGGTCGTGAGGTATTTCTTGATAACTGTCTATTTCTTTGTTTTTTTTTTATCGTTGATAAAACATTTTAGCTCGATTAAAAACAACACCCCATCACGTTAATAATTATAATTCCAAAGTTCATAGAAAAATGCAAATACATTACTAAATCCCTTCTAGAGCTATTCACAATTCAAGTGCTGAAACGCCTGATTCTGGTTGGCAAATCAAAGAGGCAGAGTTGAAGGTAATTTTGTAGCTGCCAATGATAAGGCGAAAATTCTTCTCACAGGTAGCACTTCTCATCGTAACGGTCGGATAATTAAATTGCCCTCGGCTTTTATAAAAAAGTTTTTATAAAAGGAGATAATACTTATATTTTAAATAAAGAAGAGAAATGACTTACTGAGTATTGTTTGAGTGTTCGTTGAAATTATAGATGGAATTTCTTTTTTATAAAATTAGTTCGATAGATTATAACTAAAACATAATAAACCAATTTATTTGATGAGTTTCTCACCTTTACCCATATCTTTATTTCATATGTTTTAACCCGTATTACGAATGGTATATCAAGTCTTAAGTATATAAAGAGGTATTTTACTTTTAAAAATAGCTAGTTTCTATCTTTAATGATGGGAAGACTGAGGATGATAGGGATGGTCTTAAAATAATAATCCGTTTTAATCCGTAGTTGTATTAAATTATAATGTAAAACACAAATGTTCTTTCCCATAGACACGGTAAACACGAACACGAAATATGAAATATATAGTTTGTTGTTCAAGTGGAGACTGTACTTTGGCCTCTTGTCATGGGTCTGCGAGTCATGGATGTTTCGTCTAATTAAACTAATTTAAGATTAAAAATGCCAACTGTGGTTTTTTTCATTTGATCAGAATAAGTTAAAATGTTAATACAAAATATATACCTAAAAATTGGAATCATTCTATTCTAATGTCATCTTACCTCTAAATAATTAATGTAATGTAAACTTCAAATACATGATTTTAATAAACATCTCATCAAAAGGGCATAACAAAAATTCTCAACCCATTAATTTTATAAAAAATACATTTTCACATTTAATGTTAGGTTGAGACGCTCATATGGTTGGCTATATAAAAGATCTTTTTTACAGAGGCGTAGATCTCGTCCACCCATGTCTCACGCACGGATAAGGGTCTGTGTGAAATCTCCAGAGAACAACACCGTGACTCCTCACTATAGTAATGATGTTGTTTCTTATATTCTTTAAGGTGACAAATTTCAGCTCTATTGGTTGAGTAGTTGGTGTGTGACGATTAACACTCTTATATTGAAGGCCAGTGGGGCAGAGCCCATGAGTATATAAGTATCTGGAGTAGGTATATGTTTTCATTGAGCTATCAGATATATGTTTACCGAATTTCAGCTCCATCAGTCCAATAGTAGGTGCAAGATTGTTGAAAGATTGTACTGTATTTTGGAACCCCGGGGGTGAAGCCCTTAAACATTTTCGTAATGGGAATAGGCTTACGTTTTTTCCTGATGTATTAGTTATGGTCCTACCGAATTTTAACTTACAAGAGCCAGTAAAACCCAATACTCTTAAGATTGCCAAACAAATAAATTAGAACCCCTGCTCTACGTTTTTATTCTACGGCCACGCAGAATACCTTCTACTTGAAAGAAAATTTACACCTCAAAGACTGTACTCTCCTTGTGATCCACATACGCTTCAGTCGACCAAGCCATTAACACCAGAGCAACGTGCTCTAATATCAAGCCGTATTAGTTGTATGTATTTTCTCTGGTTATTAGAACATCTCTGACATGTCTCTCCAATTTGTAACTTCATCATGTAATATAATATTGGGAATTATTCTATTGTATTCCGTTCTCTTTCTCACACTCTCCTTTGCTTTTAGGGAAGATAGCATTCTATTTGGAAATTTGAAATATTTTAATTATGTTACTTAAATAGTGCTCAGAAAACTTCATAAAAATAATGGAAACACGTGAATAAATTACGATATAAATGTAAACAAGATTTCATAAACGAATTCTAGTGATCCTTATTGTTTACGCGTTATACTAAATTCAAAGACTGACTCTAGCCTAGGTATTGCTTATGGTATTACAACCAATGGGAAAATCTCATGGAACCAACCCACAGTCACCATCTCGCAGTGTTTGAGGCCTACTCTACCACAGTACAATTTATTTATATAACAATGTTTTTACCTTCTTACCTGGCATACACGTATATACAACTTTGAGTTCTACATGGCACATAATACGTTAGTATAGTTAATCACTTAAATGAACCTCATAAAAATATACCATTGTTTTTATTCTATTTCACGCAAACTGATGCAAGGAAGCCTATACCCAATAAAATTTAATTCATGTTATGATTTTTGTGTATTGTTATGCATGTGTTTACAATTAAATCGCAGAACTTAATGTTACCAACGAATTTACATTATATTTTAATAATTCAGTACAGCAATTCATGTGCTTACATTCAGTGCGATATCTATATTTTGAATTCATTTACCAATAAGTATAAAACAATAAATAATTTGCTGAGCTGCTAGCGTTACAATTGTATGTTATTACATTTTTTACAGTTGTATGCCGTAAACGTTAACGAAGAAAAATTAATTGAAACTAATTGTTTGTCAAATTATAAATATTCTGAAATAATATTTCCCTGTTTTTTCATGAATTCGCTTTGGATATTAAATAAGCCTCGAGCAGAACAGTGTCGTCATAGAAATAACACGCTAAGAAAATATTGATGTCCTTCAAAATATTTATGTTTGTTTAGAAGCAATTTTGTTTTGTTCTTCCCTTAGGTAAAAGAATATAAAAATAATTTAATCTGTTTTCTTACTGATTTGGTTTCCTTTTTTCCTCCCTCTTCACCTGTAAATGTTTCAGTGTCATGTAACGTATAATTACGTTAAATTTTTATTGTATCGGGTCTGGAATGTAAAACTGCAACATTTAAACTATATTAGTATACATGTGTTCGTAATATGATTTACAACTTATAGTTTGCTAAAAGCACACCTTAGTATAGGTATAAATAGTCCCAGGACTACCTTAAAACTGGTTTATACTACTTTTGAGGCTGACATTGGGTACTGCAAATGAAGTTGTCATTATTACATATCGTAAATCTTTTGGCTGTCCATTATGACAAACGTCCCTTTCACCTTTGGTCCCTCCATTTGTAGCGGCTAGGGACAGCATCTTTGGGTTTGGTCCCCAACCTAAGAATGGATTGTCTCTGGCTGTTGTACATGGATACCCTGTATGTTTAGTTGACCAGTTGGAGGGCAGAATGCGAGTCCCCTGTTTGAGAGCCTCATCCCAGCTGTCACAGGGGCACGGGAGTTGGCCCGATGAAGGGTCGATTTGTCTGCCGTCCCATCCCACCCTTTCCTTTCCTGATACATCCTATCCTTCCGGTAACCTGCGTAATATTCCCGCTTGTGGAAGGCGTGCCTAGCAGCTATGCTGGGGTATCCTAATCCATAAAAAATATACATCAAAATGAGTATAAATATATTTTGTTTAGGCGTCAATTGTATTAATGAGTTTAAAAAATATTGTTCACTATACTGATAAAGTTTATTTCTATCTAAAGAGTACTTGATGTGATGAATGATGCAACTTCCATTTTCAAAAATTATAAAGGTAAGAACTAGGCACTACTATTCAATTTAAAGCCTGAAAATTCCATCAATTAAATAAGTAATTAAAGAATGTGATTTACTGGCTTGGTTCTAGATAAGTAAATGATATGTTATATATAAAGTTAAACATTTTATCTGCAGTTTTAATCCTAATCAAAGGTCTGTTGAAGTACGCAAGGTTTTTTTCAAGGATGCCATGACAAATGTATTAAACCGAATGTGTTGTATTTAATCATTATTTACTACAGCTAAAATACATTTTTTACCATGCAAAGTTATTTCAACATTGGTAAAAGGAGTTTAGGTTTTGAAATGTATTTTAATTCTCTTGAAATAATTGCATATGTATTTGTTTAAGGAAGATAACTAATATTAAACCATGTTACAGCTATTATAATAAACAAGCAATACAAATCATTTACATTAAATACAAATACTGTGATTGATATCCGTTGAGAACTAGTTCTAAAGCAATGTTTATTTTAAATATTCAACAAATTTGGTATTTTAATGCTTGCACAATAAAAAAAACAATTTGAACGTTAATAATGTTGTAGACATCATGGGTTGCGCTATAAATAAATTCGTTTAAAGATCATAGAAATGGCTAAAATAGCACTTTATTGGATACACACATAGTTTATTAGCTGTTGGAAGATTCGTTCTCAGGAGGCGAATGAACGTAGAAAACCGAGGAAGAAGAAAGCACCTCACAAATTCCAGCGACATCAATTTGCAGAGCCAAGTTGGGTGGAAACATTTTCCTTGGGGACCAGGGAAGGTAAATTGGGAAACGCAAGTTTTACCTCCTCGTGGAATCTACTTACCTGACCCAACCTCGATATAAACATACAAATTTTTAACCGAGACATTGGTCTTTATAACAGAAAAAATCATAAGAGAACACTAACAATAACTTTCTCTGAATATATTAACAACATTGTTTATGTTTTTAAACCATTTTTAAATACATTGTCATTGTCATTGTTTAAATACAATCAAAATACAGATTTAGTGAAAAATCACAGCATTGATAAATACCCACTACTATAGATAAAATCACTAATTATTTAAAATTATACAATGGCCTTAATCAATTAATTACTGAGTAAGACACCGACGGAAGTAGATCGTATTTTTAAGCGAATATGAATTAATAATGAGTGTAAAACGGGAGAGATTCCTTGAATAGCCTTGAAACTGACTAAGACCGACTGATTCCCTAGACAGGATCGATAATTAATACCCCAATGACCAATGACAGCTGGATCGAATATCGAACCTTATAACACCTTCTCGGGATTTTACTCAGGACCTACTCATAAAATAATCTTATCCTGAGTAACCCTTTGATACATTCGCAGAACTGTTAGTTTAGTTATAGCATTCTAGTCTTATTGAATTTTTAATCGTACATAATATTTAATTATAACTACATTAATAAACGTTTCCAATAAAAAATATATCGTTCTTTGATTATTTCCTAGAGTATTTATGTTCATTTATATTCAGAGTTAGACTCTAAGATGTACTACAGGTATTTGAAGAAAGGTTAGTTTTCCTGCCAGGCAATTTCTCGCTTTGATATTTTGCTTGTCTAGTTTATATTTCTCTAAGGACTTCGGCTAAGAGAACCCACTCACACCGTACTCACCAGAGTGTGACTAGAGCATCGAATCATATGAAGCATAAGCAATGATTTGGAGAGAGAAACCAATAAACATAACAACCAATCACATATAAATGCACATGTTAATAAGTATATATTGTCTTAAATTGCGTTAGACAATCTGACCAAAAACCACCTTATCTTACGTGCTTATCCTTACTTTTAGACATGAACAGTTTTAAAGTTAAAAAACTATGGGTCAGATAGTACTTAAGAATATCAGATTGTAAAAGTTGCATAGAGTTACGCTCATGACGTGTCAATAAGATTACAACCGAAAAAGAAAACATACACATAACAAATTTGCAATATTGATACATAATAACAAGCATAATTACAATGTATACTCTAATTTTGTTGTTAAATAAATTTTAAGCAATAATAACCTATGTGAATGACTTACTGGTTACATTTGGCGACATTTTTATTTTGGTGCAACAGGTTACTGGTTCGATTCCTGGAATGGCCACATAACTGAGAGGTTCGGGTTTTTGTCGGAACAATTGTTATTATTATTATTAGAGAACAACGTTCGTTAACAAGATTACACTCGTATAGACATAGTATATTGTTCATTAATCGATTAAAAAGCATTGAATATATTATTTTTACATAAACATATTCTGCTAAAGGCCCAGCAATTAATACTGCAACAACGTAGGTTAGCGTATAAATTACGCCACTGATTGTTTTTCTTATGCTGTATGTCATACATAACAATATTGGTGGCAGTATTACTAAGGTTGTGATATGTATAATCATTACATTATGAATTTCCCGAGTAAATCGAATGTAATGTCATTATAATTTTGATTTATCTAGTACATATTAAATGTATACATAACTTTGTTACCGTGAACTTATTTACTGAATAAGCACCACTTTTTAAACATAAATTTTAAATAAATTATAATGTTATACAAAATAAAATGGGCATCTATTTCTGTCCTGAAAATAAAATATGATTAAAATAAAGGAACTTTAGAAGTAGGTTTTACTAATGCTCAAGAGTAGTTTAAAAACAAACAATTAATTTATTGCTGGATTTTATTATAAAACTGGATTTCAAACCTGAAAAATAAGTATGGAATAACATCTTACAGATATATAAAATATATATAAAATACAACGTTAATATGCACAAATAAATATGCATAGTAAATTTGTAAACCAATAAAGTGGTCACGGTGGTCTTCATATAGTCCAATGAGGGAGTCATATTTAAAACTGACCAAGAGTTATATTCATATTCATATTCATTGAACAAGTCATAATTTTTACTTTATAATTTTTCAATTCGATTTATATGATTTACTTACTATCCAATGCCATATGCTGTTGCTATGTAAAGTTTTATTCTCTAAAGAGTTTTAATATTTAAAAGTTATACAGTTATTCCAAAACTGTTTAGACGTCTATTATTACACAATAAACGAGTATTTTGGTTTAAAGAATAATTCGAATCCGGTTGGTTTTGAACTATTTTGCAAACTTTTTCAAAATTAAAAGCCTATTAGGTTTCGTAGCCCTGACACTGGAGGACCGAAATAAGAAAACATGCCATCCATTACAAATCACTAAATTTTTTTGGTTTATCAATAATTTAACTACAAAACATTCAAAATTTCATTAATGGAAAATAATCGCAATAATTAATTATTATATACATATATTTAGTTAGTAAATTCCTTTAAACTCTCCAAATACTTTAGGCTTGTCATGTTTACAAGGAGCTGGTGACGGTCACGTCCGCCACGTCGCGGCGTCGCGTCGCGTCGGTAGCTGCTCCTCAGCGTCTTCCCCTGCGGCTCGTTGTCACCCTCGTAATACGAGTAGATAACTTCCACTAACTGAAATATAACCAAAATTATATTTCCTTACGTTATATTTGTTTAAATCATTGCAAATCTAAATGCAATGTTTCTATAAACTTACAAAAAACATAATGGTGAAAATAAATAATGTACGAATCAAAAGGAACCGAGAGAGTAATATTACTTACTACAGATATATTGTAATAAAGTAATACATCAAACATTAGCCTACAAAAACACCAAACATCAAACATTAACCTTGTAACGAAAATGAAATTTATTTTTATTAACATAGACTAATATTTTTAGATTAATAAGATCTTCGAGTTCAAAAGTTTTTTTTTGTATTGATTTGAATAAAATACCTTATCAGTTTATAAATGTTTGATAACAATATAAAAGGAAATGTGCACGCATCTAAAATATATGTACCCTGTATGTATATATTTCAATAGGTTTATATATAATCTTACAACCAATCTAGAACATTTAGTCTAAAGAGCGTCACGTTATTATATTAATTGGTGTTGCCTTTAAACTGTAAAAGCCATACTACGCAACAATGTTTGTAGAAGACTATCCCCCGTTATAAATATTTAATGTGTCAGAACATTTACCAAATTGATTAATGAAATATTCAATTTCATACATCACAGTTTGATACCGGTATTCGTCACACACAACGATCAGGGAATAGGGAAAAACGTTGACTCTGTAAAATACTACCTTCGATGATCTAGGTAAAAAAGGGAGAACTTTTAATAGGACCCTCCCCTAACCTTTTCTACATTTGTTTAAATATTAACTCAGACCACCGCAATTACTGTTGGGTAGTAAGAACTATTTTTAAGTTCAAATCTTTTGTATTCTTCTTGGATCTGCTATATATGATTCAAAGATTTTCTTTTAAATTTAAAGGTGGAGTTGAGACTTATTACTTGGAACTATCTTTTTAAATTTCAAGTCGATGTAGCAACCAGTTTTAATGTTACTTTTAGTTCTTGAAATATTATCACTATTTGTTATTTTAAAGGAAACAATGTTCATAGCATCAGAAAAGAAAATTGACATTTAAAAACTGATTGCGACATTGTGCGCAAGATAGAAAATAGTTTTAAGTGATGGATAACAACTCCACTTTTATATAACTAATCGTATTCAAAAATGTTGGTCGAAAATATTAATGCAGGAAATATCAATTGAACTCCACCCAAATAATAATCGGTGGTGGTTCATGATTGTTAAATGAAGTAACTCTAAAGACAGGGGCATGTTTTAAGTTTGAGGCATTTAAAACTTTCTTCAAAACTAATTTTAAGAGTCCCAATATTTTTAGGGTTTCTTTTACGAAATGCCTTTTTGAGTTCAGAGTAAAAATCAGCACGATCCTTAAATTTGTAAACACTTCTTGAATCAAATTTGAAGGTTCTAAGATGGCGACCGGATATTTTAACTTAAATAAGTAATTACTACCCAACAATATTGGCTGTTGTCCGAGGTTGATATTTTAACAAATGTAGAACAAATATGGGGTGGGGAAATTCACCCTTTACATGGTGAGACAGCTTACTAGATATAAAGTTAAACGTAAAAACTAGGTTTGTTTGAGTTTAACATTATACTAACTGATGACAAAGATTTAAATAACTATTGTATGACCTTATAACGTTACCTTATAAGGGGCAGTTTATCGATTATAGAATTACTGCTCTATTCTTATGGGATGCTAGAAAACAAAATAAAAATTTACAAATTTAGTTGTCATGCAAGGTTTAGTCTTATCTTGCAAGGTTCTTAAGGAAGGCGTTCAAAATTAATTATTTAATTGGATCTTGGAGTGAAATTACTGCTCCTGGTAGGTTCTCATATGTAAACAATATTGATAAACTAAATCACTGCTCAACATGAAAATATAAGGTTACGTTTTTTAATGAAAAATACTTACTATTATGTACAATTGTTTTCATTTAATGACTTTAATGATCAGTTGTAGGTGTCAGTTTAAATTGTATTCTTTAATGCTTATCATTGTTTTAAGTCGAGTCTGTAAATGTATTTGATAGTAAATCAATGTGTTAAATCTAGACAATGTTAATAACTTTTAATAACTTTAGTTGCATATATATCCTCATGATTCTGATTGTTAAGGTAAGTGTATAAGATTTGAAACAATTCTTATATTATGTAATTAAAATAAACCATCTTAGTTTTTAGGGCGTAAAAGGTAAATGGACTTTCTAATCATGGTTTAAATTGAGTTTTAAATTAATATTTCAAATAGGTGGGTTAAAGTTTGTGGAATTACAGACGAAAAATTCATTTATTTATCGACGAGTCATTTTAACGTTATATATTTTAAAAACGTCTATATATTAAAATTATGGTATTTAAATGGTCTGCAGCACTGTTACCAATAGAAAGTAGATACATGACAGTAGCTAAGGATAGATTAACATGGTTGACTGAATAGTTGTAACTCTGCCCTCTCAAAGAAAAGCTAATTTATATATTTTTTAAGTGTAATACAAAATATAAACTTTAAAAGTTGTGAAAACTAATATTTAATATGTATAAGATTAGCTTTTAGTGTTAGTAGTTAAAGTACTTAAACTTATCCTTATAAACAATTGTATATGGAAGCAGATATAAGAATAATTCTTGTAAGGTTCCTACAAGGGTAATTAAAGTGCTCGTTTGCGAAACTCTTGAAACATATCAATTCGCTATAAAGAGAGTTTTGGAATAAAGGGGAACTAAGTCTCCGACATAAATCAGCCTGCCTAACAAAAGCGACACCTTGGAATTTCAATCAGTTTTTATGATATCGTAAAACTGTTCGTGACATTTCTGCTAACATTTACGACCGAAAAGGTATTTATTTTGTTTATTAGTTAAAATCTCTACTACACAATGCTAAAATATTGTACAAGTATGAATTGAAAAGCTTGAAACCTAGCACGATATGTCGCTAACAATAGTGACTCGGACATCAACTGAGTTGCCGCATGGTGGTTACAATGTGGAGCGTCAAGCTGAGAATCGGCCACGATCTACTTTCACACAAGATTATTGCAAAGCATTTTTGTAATATCAATGTAGCTTCGATTCGGATTCAACTGTCACAGTGTTATATAATGGTAGTATTATTACTATTCGGAAAAACTGGTTTTAATTCCGATAACCAGAAATGATGTATCAACATTTTTATTTTCGTTCTTACAGTATTAGTCTTATTGATCAGTTTCCAACGTGGTACATTAAACAGCAAGACAATTTGGTCTGTTAGGGTTTAAATACTTTTGTTTTAGTTTGTTAATTCTCCTTCCTATAAGTAGTATTACTTTTAATGTTCATGTATTGTCCAAGGTAACGTACCTAAAAATAAATTTCATTTCAGTTTTACGGAAACCATTAAACGAAAATGGTCGCTATGAATTCAGTCAATCTAGTATGAAGTTTTACTTTTTAAATTAATTACAGTTAATCCATTTTAAAGCTTATTCTAATAAAACTTAAATGGTTTACGAGCTATACAAATAAAATATTTACAATGACTTTAATCAAATACTTTTTGTTATAAAAATAGATACTTTAAAAATAAATACTTCTTTTAAATATGAATATCCATTATCAAAAATTTTATTTTAACGCTTGACGTTGATAACAAACAAGAGAAAACGTGTTATATACAAAATGCTCACAAAGGTAAGCAGCACAAAATACATCCACTCTCAAACTGCCTATAACATTTTCCAGGTTTGTGTATGTAACCCCTTAGGTGAGTGTAAACTATCTAGTGTGTAAACTCTTTCCTTCGAATGGGATGTAAAACAGAAGCATTTAGATCGGAAACGCGACCGGTAAAGCTGCAATGATATACTGCACTGGTTTAATGTTCCCTTATAATCTTAAAGCTTGCTGGGTATGCTCTTAGGATACGATGAATTCAAACCCTGATTTATTACAAATAAAAACTAAATTTAATTTGAAACCAGTAATCTATGAAATTTAAACAGTACAATAAAATTAGTTACACCTTAATACTCAATCATCATACTCATACTTAATAATCATATTTAATACCAATACAGTCGTCTATCGTTGCATTTATTTTTTAAACCCCTGATCATTAGTGACTGATAAAATATTGACAGACGTCCATTAAAGTGTAGTCCAGTGTACTATGGTAGACTGTGGTTATTACTCTGAGTTTGACCGCATCTAATGGCAATATACATTGTTTGTATCATTGATATATCAGCGTTTATAATGTTTAACTTTGTTACTGAAATAAAACATAAAGTTAATTCAAAGCTAGTATTAACATTTCCATTACGTTATTACTAATTCATAAATTCAATGCTATTTACCATAAGCTAAAACTAATATAGAAGGTGTATACAAACTCCCTGGACACACTTGGCGTAAGATGCAATCGGATAAGAAATAACTGAGTTATTCGCTATTTACCTAATTATATGTCTAATTCACACGGGAAAATTTGAAATAAAAATTAAATGTATAAATTGTTGCCTAAATCCTATAAAAAAAATTATATTAGTTTTAGTAACTAGCTAATAACTCAGATACTTCTAATCCAATTGCAACAATCAAGGTGTCGTTTTGTTCGTCTTACAATTCTACATTTCTTATTACTGGTAACAGCATTTGATAAAACTAATGGTTTTCATGAAATCAGGCGTCAACAACTTTAAGTGGACGCCATTTTGAAGTGATGCGTTAATATTAATCAAATTTTACACACTTGTTGTAGGTTCTAAGATGAACATTGGAACCGAATTTAAACTTTCTATCTTAAATAAAAGCTGAGTTATATAGAATCATTTTTAAATGACAAACAGACCGACAGACTGAAACCTAGGCATTTTAGACCCATGGTGTTTTATAATTGTCTCGACATAAGGAATAAATACACAAAATGTGTCCAAGGATTTTGTTTACACATTGTATAATATAAAGTCTTACATCAAGGTAACGCGTGTCTTCAATAGCGAAGGATCAGGATATGATGTGTAAAATTAATATGCAAGAGCAACCTCGTGCAATGGTTGTACGTCATTACTACAACTTACCATCGTAGGGGATGAAAATACATACTGTCATGTTTGCTGTATGGGTGTGTAGACAATTGCGTTTATTAAACTAAGAACCTATCTTCAAAGTGATTACCGATAAGCTTTTTACACGGTAGATTGAGATGAAACAGGAAGAAAAATGGAGGTCTTAAAAGTCTTTAAACTGATGAACATTTCTGTTGCCTTTTGTTTTTATTTGTTAAGATATTTTTTAGTTTATGCATGAAGTCTTTCTGAAAAGCATTAAAGTTTGTAAAATAAAAAGGATACAAAATGTGAATATACTCTCATTTTAAATCAACATTAACTTTCTATTTTCTATAGATAGGAGGAATATACAGGGTGCCCCGCAAACATTTGATCAAATTTTACAAGGTCGTTCAGCAGGTAAAAAAAAGCATAAAATGCAATATAACATATGTTCTATCTCTTTCCGTTTTCCGTCTGTCGGTCTGTGGTATGTGTTTTTTATAAAACCCGTAAATCTTTGAAATGGTTTCAGATTAAATTATAACATTTGTATGAATATTACCCTAGGTAATTTACAGATTCCATATCATTGTCATTTTAATACAATTATTTGTTGCCTCCTGACATCTTTTCATAAAAATTGTAGATTTGTTTATATTTAACTTTGAAAATTTTAATCCGCCGCCATTTTGAAATGGAAATGTGTATTAAAATTAAAAGTTTATGGAAACTGTAGTTTACCTAGATTAGTATGCGTTTCAAGTTTTATCTCAAACCATTTCAAAAATATTACGGTTTTTTTAACACTTACAGACCAACAGACTGAGAACAAGCAGAGATAGGACATGTTTATATTGTACGTTATGCTCGTTTTTACCTGTTGAACAACCTGGTAAAATTTTATTAAATGGTTGCGGGACACCCTGTATAAAAACATTTCTTTATTTTCAACCTTTTAATGATATAATATGTAACTCGCTTCGCTCGCTGGGGGCTCCGCTCCCAGACCCCTGTGGGGGGCTTCGCCCCCAGCTCGCTGTTTGGCCTCATGCTGAAGTGGTGTTGTTTCAAATGGCCCAGAACCCCAATAAGACCACTACTTTTACTAAGAAAACAGACAAATCAGCAGATATTTAAGTATAAGACCATCCGTTTGGCTGCTAGAACTGTTTAAACAACACTACATTCTGATTGTTTATAACCGTTATTATTTGTTATATTTGTACTAACAGATTTTTAAATATCAGCAAGTACATATCAAACTTATAATATAGAAAAGAGTATGCTGTAGAATTTATTTATTCCTACATACAAGTCTTTTGTGAAACATTTTGTTTATTCCAAGGGTTTAAATCATTACAAACAACCAAAAACATAGTAAATTTCGAAGCTATTGTTTATGTGTAATTCACGTAAACTAAATAAAAAAAGCATACAATAACCTTGTATTAGAAATTTATATAATAAAACCTGGTAAAATTACTACTGCTGGTCTATATACTAAGTGTAAAGTATTATGTGCAAAGAATTAGGCTTCTCACTACAATATTAAAGTAGACAAAAATTTTAAAACTACGAAATAACCGTAGAAGATTCTCCGAATTCGGTCAAAACTTAACCTGAAAATTATGTAGAATATGTGGAAATAAAACAACATAGAACCAGTAAATAACCAGTAATTAGAGCGACAAACAATTCAAAACCACGAAGAGACCATCACAAATAGCCAACATTTGAAAAATGTAGCGTTACCTATTCAATGCAGTGCCACAAATTCTACTTTAAACGAACAATAGTAGTAGCTCGAGCTTTACATAAGGCATCTCTTCGTGGTTTTGAATTGTTTCTCGTCCTAGTATAGTTCTTAGCAGTATACTATCTTGACACACATTATGTGTAAATCGTACTAAGTATTTATCTGCTGTCATACACCCAGTTTTGATGATTTAAATAGCCAACAAAATCCTAATCCTTAAACTTTTGCATATTTGTACAATGATTTTGTTGTATGTTTTGCACATAGTGATCAATCGAATGTAAAAAAATATTCAACATCTCAATCGTGCTATATTTATTTCAGAAGACTTGTAGCATTGCAAAGATGAGAAACTTTTACATATTTGAACATTAATTTTGTTGTATGTTTTGCACATAGTGATCAACCGAATGTGAAAAGACATTCAACATCTCAATCGTGCTATATTTATTTCAGAAAACTTGTAGCATTGCAAAGATGGGCTTATGGGATCATAACTTACAAACATGAAACAATGTTTAACCAATATCAAGCATTTTGTTTTGAGGAGTTGAAACAGTTTAAATTGTTGATTTGACTGTGTTGTTTCGTATAGTACATGTCATCGTATTCAGAAATCGGATACCAAAATATGATACTCCTGGTATATAGTTTACCGATATGTCGTATGCCATTTTTTACGCCACCAGGTACTCTCTAAGTAAAAACACATATAAAACTCACTAAGTAAAATACATAGGCAAATATTAAATTACTATGCTAATTTGACCAAATTTGTATTTAGGGCTTTTTCCACCTGCCATGAGAGCACATCATCCCAAAAGGTCTGAAACAATTTAGAGATTTTAATTATTTCTTGTGGGCTTTTAATAAATAATCTGATCATGTGACTGCTGTTGGTCCTAGCATGTAGACGTGTAGTTTTTTAAGGAATAGGCCAACCCCTATATTACCAAGTGCTTGTGAATAATGAAAATCGTAAACAAATGTTTAACTGTAGTAATATTTTAAATACGATTTGTAAATATTATTAGGGGATAGAACCACCAGTAAAAACCTTAAGTTATTGTGGAAATAAAATATTTAAAAAAATGAATAACCAGTAAATATATTAAAAAACATCATACAACTTGAATAAATAAAATACAGAGTTCCTCAAGGATCTATTTAATGAGGTTAATATATTTAAAGTAAAAAAATTAAGGCTTAGCTTTTTATAGAGGGTTAAGTAATACAAATTGGACATATGCATGCTGCATACTACGTATAGGTCTTTGTATTCAGAAATCGGATACGAAATGATGATATTCCAGGTATAGTTTAAGGCTATATCGTATGTAATTTTTTACGCCACCAGACACTATGTAAATGCGTGAAATAATTTATATCCTTACTTTTAACTGTCCTTATTTGACTACATTTGTGTTGTTAAAGGGAAAAACACTATAATAACATAAAATATTATGTTTGTGCTGAATAAAAGTAATCTGTAACAGATATAACCTAATTCAAGTGGGGCTTTTCACACCGATTACGACCAAAAGAACAAAAAATCCACAACAATTTAGATATTTCTTATGGGTTTTAAATAAATAAAATTGTTCCTATGACTGCTGTTGGCCCTGACATGTAGACTTATTGTGTGTATAGGTATATGCACCCGTATATTATTAAGGGCTTGTGAATAATGAAAATAAAATAGAACATATAATTAAATAGAATTAATAGAATTAATAGTCTTAAAAGAAAAAAACAACCACCAGTTACAACCTTAAGTTAGAACATAGTTTAGCGACTACCAATTCTTTTAAAAATGTTTAAAAATAAATAGGTTTAATATTAAAATAGTTAAAGTGTTACTACAGCATAAGCTGCATACTACATTACCGATATTACCGAAAATATTTTGAAATCCAAATAATGCATTTAAATAACGTAGTTTACGTACTCATAGATTTTATATTTTTGTTATGGTTAATAATTAAACATTGGGTGTTTTTTCAACTTTCCCGATGGTTTATAGTTACAAGCTTCACATGTCACGTTCCTAGCTCATCCGTAAGTGGCCAAGGCAAGTGTACAAAATGTCAGTCCCTAGTTAGTTCATCTAGAAGTGGGATAGAATTCGTATACCTGAGTCAGTTACACCATGAGCCCGAATACAACCGGTCGCAATCTACGATAATATCGTCAATGGCACACACGCACAACCATAGATTAAGTATATCCCTAAGGAGTATGTTTAATTTATGGCACCACTCACCCCCTAGCACAAGCAGAATTCGCCATGCACTGCGCATAGTTGCTAAAAGAAGCAAGCTGAGAATAACCCTAGTCCTAGTAAACTGATCCACGGGTAACGCAAGAAAACGTCATGGCTACCAAAAATACGTAAAAACTGGACAACACATGCAGTTCAAGGGAAATTGTTTACTGAATCATCAAAGGGGGTGGTTGAAACAACAAGTTTTCTTACCAGCGAGAACCTAAAATTATATGTTTCCATGTTGAGCAATAAGTAATCTTGAGTTTATGTAAATATATTTAGTTAGGTTTAAAATTATTAATATTTAATAAAACACACATTTGTTGTGACTGGCTTGACACATAACGCTTACACGAGAAAGCCTATTTAGATTTTTGTAAACTGCATTACCAAAAAGGTTACAATATCGAAATAATGCATGTCGGTAACGTAGTCCACGTAAATAATAGATTTTTAATAACTTTTTTAAAGGTTTAATAATTACAAATTAAGAGTTTTGGCAATTTTTCTGGGAGTTACACGCTACAAGCTACCATCATGCCAAATTTCATGTTTCTAGCTCGTCTAGAAGTGGTCTAGAATTCGTATACCTGAGTTACACATGCGGCTGTATAGTATATTAGATACTGTAGATAAGAGGATTGAGCTCGCTCCTGCTCAATAAACATACCAAAGGTACTGAAAAAGGCTCCAAGAAGCTCGGAAGATAATGGTTCCACACAACTCGACCTGGCGACCTGAACTAAAGTCTGAAAGAGGGGATGCTGATCGAGGCAGGATTTATTAGAGAGCGAGTTAAACGTGATTTCGCCCTCCAGGATTTACAAATCCTATCCGCTCTCTGTGCCCTTTCACACGTCACTGAGACTTTACATTCTGTTAAGATATGCAACTTTGACTTTGACATGTAAGTGTATTTAAACTCAATAATAAAATCTCTTATTTGTCTGTTTTTTAACAATAGCTTTTCACGATTTATAGTACATTTGAAAACAATATAAAATAATAGTTGTAGTAAATAGCTTTTCCTTTTAAATTGTTTTCTGTTTATTATATTAATAATAGAATGAAAATTTACTTTCAGGTAAACACAGATAATCATATAATAAAAATATACTGAGACTTTGATTTAAAAAACCCGGATTTTATCTGATGGGTAAGAAAATACCACAGTCTTTGTACCATGACTAGGCATATTTTAACAAATATGGATAACATAATTAAGCAAGCAACAAAAATCACAAGTATACACGAGCGGTGAATGAACGTTTTCAAAACTTATATTTCCACTGAAGTTCCCAGTGAGGAACCTTTATGGCTTTGGAATGATATCCTGAAAATTGGGAAACTTAAGTATACTATGGACTCTGAAAAGCATGTGTTATTTTTAATTTATTTAACTTTTTTGAAACGCTAAAATATATTGTGGCTTTAAGTCATATATTGTTTTTGTAATAGGAGTTTGTCAGGGTTTTAAACATATAAAATATGCCTCTAAAGGTTTCCTAACTACTAAAAGCTAATTGATTCCGGGATGTATTTTTTTGTGATGGTATTTATATCATCATAAATTAACTCGTTTCTCATCACTAGTATAAATAATTGGTATTCTATATACTCTAGTGATGGTAAACGAATTAATTTATGATTCTACTAAAAGCTACTTGGCCAGACCGACTGACAGAAGTAAGGCGGCTTAACCTTCAGTCATGAGCCGTATATTGGTGTAACTGTTTGTTATCGTTGAAGTTTTCTCAATTCAGTTTACTCTGATGCTGGCTAGACAGGCAAAAGTCTATGAATAATAATAATAAATGTTTTCACACATTACACAATTAGTATTTTAAAATATATACGTCATAGAAATGCTAGATTATTTTACAAACATTATACTACAAAACCTTTTGAGATGACCTTGACTTGTTCAATCCCCTTTCTAAATGAGGTGATATTTATATCTAGTCTTCATCTTATTATGGATACCTAAGTGACTTATATAAGCATAACTAATATGCAAATTAATTTAAATAAAATAATGAAACATTGCATTTATAAGAGTATAAACGTTGACGTAGTAATAAAATAAAGTAGATATCTTGTAAATACGCAGAAGGACATATACGTTGTGGACTGTAAATATAAAACAAAATTAAGTTGCTGACTCTACTTAGTCGAGGTTGTATCACATGTAACATTTATATATGAACGTGAGAAGTCAGCTTTACGGAGTCGCGTCATTCAGTACGTGATAACACCAAAGACTACTAACATCTCCTCTCAGTGAAAGCTATATCTTAGAACAAAAAGGGTTTTAAATTGAAAAGCATATCTTGTATCACCGTGTTTTCACCAAAATTAATCTATTTCAGTTTCGTAACCTATTTATTTTGTTTTTGCTAGCAACATTTCAGTGAGGGGTAAGAAATTTGAAAGCATGATGAATATTTTATACTGTACTTGAAGAAATATGCTGTTGGTATTCGACTTAAAAATTATAAATTGCATGTATTCGTGTTTCAAAACAAGTTTGGTTTCTAGTTCTATATTGCTTTGAAAATGTGCATCCTTCCAGTAGATGTTCACTCCTAAATTATGTTTAAAATTGTCAGCAGTCAATAAATAATTCAGTACGAATTGTAAAGTGTCTAATGTTATAGACAATACATAATTTTTAATAAATAATATCTTGTTATTACAATTTAAAAGTAACGCCTTATAACACTTTATAATTAATTTTGTTTTAGGAGAAACTACACAATCCATTGTTTCATTGAAAACTTGAAACATACCGTCCAATAGTTTGGAAGTTATTAAATGCATTACTGAGTATGACGTGTTCAAATACAAAAAAAAAATGGAACTGTTTCCACTAATTGCCCCTCCTAAAACCAAAGAACATTTAGACCTCAATCGTCATAAGATTGAAACGTAATGGAAAAGTGTCAAGTATAAATCAGTATTTGGTCTTCTATAAGAAGAGTTGTTGGTTTTTAATTTGTTACGTTTTTTCAACTTCTTCTTAGAACCAGCCGAACTGGTCATTATTTATAAACCAAATTGCTTGGATAATTTAAATAAGAACCCCTAAAAATAATACAATGTTTGCCAAAAAATAAATGTGTAACAAAAAATATTTTGTAAGAGGGGCATGGTCTCTTTTCCATTTGGATTAAAATCGTTTAGGATGTACGCAGATAATTATTAATGTTAAGTTAATTATCAACTAATTACCTCCGTTTCTGAATCGTAAGTTTATATAAAGAAATATAAAGTTAAAATTGTGAAATGTTATTCGCAATATTACAAAGAGGCCCTTAGGCGGGTCGCGATATGATTGCACCAGCTCGAATAGCTAGCTCGTAATCCCTGGACCACTAACACTTATAATGCCAATACTCCTATATAACCGTGATATTAGGACTCGATGATCAAATAAAAGTAAAACGGGTCCTGGAATTAGATTTTGGCCCCATTAACATAACAATAAAAGTTTATAGGTCACTGATTACCGACGCGGTCATTGGTTTTATTCGTCTCCTTATTAACGGTATAAAATTATTTAATACGCCACAGCAAGAGTAAAAGAGGTTATGATTAACGTAAACAATTTAATTTCTTTTGTACATTTTCCCATATAAAATATATTTAGTAAAGTTCATGTATTTGGAAAATGTATTGTTTATTTTTTCTATTTTTTACTATTACAGGCGTTGAGTTAGTGGTGAGAAATATGTGTTGTGGATATTCTTGAACTTAAACAAATATTTTGTGGTTATGAACGTAGTAAGTTTCTAATCTTGGGACTTGGGTAAAATAAGACAGCTGCCCCAAAACTAATGATAAATAATTAAAGAATTTAAAAGCACTAGAAATGTTTAAATTAATTATATTTCAGGCTAGGCAATGAGTCAACAGCTGCAGTGTGGAGCTGTTATTGGCTATAACCCATCTATATTATTTCCCACTACCAAGAATAACCTTGCATCTATTAGTTTGAAGATATGTCATTCGGGGGTTTGAAGTTTTTGAAAGCTAACATTAAACTCTCAAAGTATAAAAACATGCTAATGTTAAAATAGGTTTGATCAAGTGATTCTAATTGACTCGCATCTTTTTTGTTGACGTATAATCTTATGTTAATGAATATCTTGTAGTCGAAGTGATAGGGCCCAAAAAGGTATAATTTTCTTGCCGGCAATATTATCTGATGTCTGACAATATTATCTGTGTATGGCTTGGTTTTCTATTTATTTAATAAAATATGTAAGAATTACAGGGCATTAATTGCTTTAAACCAGTATATCTCCTAAACTGTACATTTTATTTGAAATACACTAATAATATAAAAGATAGAATATATTATAAGCTTTACTATGATATATAACGTAAGGGGGTGTAAATTACATATGCAAATATAAGAGGTGCAGAACTGCTGGATTGCAGCGCTCGGTGCGATGTGGTGACGCGGGCCGGCCTCAGAATAGTCCATGGCGTTAAACCGATATTATTTCACGTCTGGCTATTGGTACCAAATTTGGTTCGATGTTTCTTCATCTAATTAACTTTTAAAATCCGCTGGGAGACACTCTCTCAGAGCTGCCTAACCCCCTGAGTTGACCTCATCAATATGGCGGACTGGAAACTATACGGGGTTTGCTTTAAACGTTTGTAACTCCTTTACCTGTTGCTTGATTTGGACATTTAAGGTGTCAGTTTAAAGAACATAACCTATTTAACATTCACCGTTAATATCAAGATCATTAAGTATTTTTTAGTTTGATTGTTCAAGTTTAATTCTACAAAATTCAGATTTCTTTCGAATCACTCTGCAAAAAATATGCTATTACTGTACTGTAATCAGCACCGTAAGACTTGGAGCCGTGACCATAATAACTTTAGTTCAAACCAACCTAGCTACAATAAATATAATTTTTTTGAACTTGTATCTGTAGATTTTGCATATGACCCTTCTGTAAATGTACAGCTTTTTTAGATCAAGGCCATTTACACTGAATCTTTTAAGTAACCCTTCTATTTTGAATAAATTTAGTATGAACATGTGAGACAGTATTTACTGTCGAGTTTGAAAACCAGAGAAACTGGATCAAGGGAAGAGGGTTTTACTGTGTTTTAAAGATTAAAAATATCCTTTAAATTTTACGGATTGACATTAAGCCAATTTTATTATAATAAATCAAAATCTTTGACTTTTAAATTGTATGTTTTAAGCAAATCCGTTTCCGAGTTATTGAAATTGCTAAGCACAGTACGGGTGTATAATGTTATTTTTATGGAGGATATATAACATGTTATATATTTTATGTATCTAAATAAATTTTGATGTAACATGGTATTTTTGATGAAGTTGCGGTTTAATAATAGTTGCATAAAAACTTATAATTTATAATCTCTATTCCAGTAAATCTACAAACTCAGCCCTTATGTTTACCCAAGGAGAATGAAAAAGTTGTTGCATCTAGCTTATTAATGAATAATGTTAATGGCCTTTGGCAAGACTTTTGTTGTGGTAGTGAGGTAACATATTTATAATAACCAAATATAAAAAAAATTAAAGGCAAAATAAATTGCTCTTTTGAGCTAAATTAGTAAAACCATATCTTAAGTCTTCATTAAACACTTGTTGTAAAAACGCTTTATACCTATTCCCCATAAGATTAACAGGAATAATATTTTGAATAGGTTTCCTAGATTTTCTCCTCACCATAATAAAATAATTGCAAATACCAAATTCTTTAGTTTTTAATGCTCTGTTTTAAAGCAAAAATTGTGTGCATTAAAAACTTGTATATGAAAAATCTAAAATTGTAATTTTTAATCTAATTAAAACACCATAAAACTCTCTTCCCTTGATTCAATTTCTCTGGTCTTCGAACTCAAGACAGTAAATACTGTCTCACATGTTCATACTAAATTTATTCAAAATCGAACGGTTACTTCAAAGTTTCAGTATAAACGGTCTCGTATCTAAAAAGAAACTGTACATTTACAAAAGGGCCATATACAAAATTATACATATACAAGTTCTAACAAAATGTATATTTACTGTAGCTAGGTTAGTTTGAACGTAAAGTTATTTTATTGATGGAGTTTAGCCTCCGGATTACTGTATAATACTTAAAAGTGATTTATATACCTGCATTTAACGAATCCAATTTGTTGTTTCATGTAACCGGTTTCATCTCTGTGGAGTCATCATCAGGCCGTTGGTACAACGATAAAACAATCTCTTAATTTGAGTGTCGTCATGACGTTCATCACACAAACGAAAACACATACGGACATCGAACGGAAAACGGACACGGACATTTAAGAAACCCTAAACACAAAAGGCACCATTCACCATTAATTAGATGAAGAAACAACAAGCAAAATTTGGTACCGATAGCCATATGTGAAATATTATCTAGACTTCACTTCCGCCTGGTACGCGTCGCACCCCCGTTTTGTGTTAAGTGTTTTTTAAATGTCCGTGTCCCTTGTCCGTTCGATGTCCGTGTGTGTTTTTGTTTGCGTGATGAACGTCATGACAACATTCAAAGAAGAGATTGTTTTATCGTTGTACCAACGGCCTGATGATGACTCCACGGAGTTGAAACCGGTTGTATGAAGCAAAAATTGGATTACTTAAATGCAGGTATATAAACCACTTTTAAATAAAGTTATTAAGGTCACGGGTCCTAGTCTTACCGTGCCGACTACAGGAATTGCGTATTTTTTGCAGAGTAATTCGAAAGAAATCTGAATTTGTAGAATTAACACTTGAACAAACAGACTACAAATACTTAACGATCTTGATATTGATGGTGAATGTTAAATAGGTTATGTTCTTTAAAATGACGCCTTAATTGTCAAAATACAGCGACTGGTAAAGGAGTTACAAACGTTTAAAGCAAACCCTGTATAGTTTCCAGTCCGCCATATTGATGAGGTCAACTCAGGGGGTTAGGCAGCTCTGAGAGAGTGTCTCCCAGCGGATTTTAAAAGTTAATTAGATGAAGAAACATCGAACCAAATTTGGTACCAATAGCCAGACGTGAAATAATATCGGTTTAACGCCATGGACTATTCTGAGGCCGGCCCGCGTCACCACATCGCACCGAGCGCTGCCATCCAGCAGTTCTGCACCTCTTATATTTGCATATGTAATTTACACCCCCTTACGTTATATATCATTGTAAAGCTTATAATATATTCTATCTTTTATATCATTAGTGTATTTCAAATAAAATGTACAGTTTAGGAGATATACTGGTTTAAAGTAATTAATGTCCTGTAGTTCTTACATATTTTATTAAATAAATAGAAAACCAAGCCATACACAGATAATATTGTCAGAAAACTTTATTTGAGGAATAAAATTATCTACACAACAATAAAAAAGTTGGCAAATTTGGAGAAATAATAACCGAGATATGACTAATTTATTAAAAACGTAAATTCGCCATCTTTAAATGGCCGCCATCTTGTTAAACTCCAGTTTTAAAGTTTATAATTCCCATTGTTGTCATCCTTTGGGACATCTAATTCAGCTGTATTAGTTTCAGGCCGGCAAGAAAATTATACCTTTTTGGGTCCTATCACTTTGACTATTGTATATTTATATCATTATAATAATTTATTGGTTATAAATTTCTACCTCTAAAACTATTTGTTTGTATTATTATATAGTAGCAATCATAATAAATGCTCGCAATATACCTTTTGAACTTTTCAAATTTATTTTAAGTTTACAACTCTACTCAAAAGACTTTATAAGATCTATTTGTAGATTTATATAGATAATTTATCTTATTATACTAGTCAGCTGATTATCTATACACAAACGTGCACTGAATAGACCTTATAAAGTCTTAATAGAGCCAAACAATAAAGCCATAACCCACGGATACTAGAACAGAAACGATAGTGCTATAAACATAAACAGGTGGTGTCAGGGGATCCGTATAAACATAATTTTTTACATAAATGGTTATGTTTGTTTATATGACTAATTTTATCGTCTGTGAAGATAAAGAGGAACAAAATTGCGTTTTGACATAACTATGTGTAAACGTTTACATTTAATCCACGTAGCCTACGTTATTTGTTTTGTTTATGGGCCTTAACGTTTTTCTAGTATCAATGCCAAAATCAAACCAGAATTAACTCAAATTTAGCAAAACATTTGATTATGTATAAATATAAACTATAATTTAAGTTTTAAAATGTTGAAGAACTTGTAGTTTATTTAATTGCATTATTAAATCGTCCCGAATTACACTGCGCTTGATTTACTGATGAGTCAGTTATTTAACGTTACTCGTGATTATTTTCACGTTTTGGATTTAAAATTATATTAAACGAAAAATAGCTCGACAAATACTGTTGATTCATTTTTTTCTGAAAATAGTCAGCCATGAAGAATCCAGGTTGGAACCACGACTGCATGAGCTTCCGCATCAAATAAAACTTTCAAACCCACTTCATGGTTTGCCGCCTTACTGGAGTAGGAATGGTTTTATGTGCGATGCTATTTCCTCCCTTGACTTAATGTCTTTGACAAGAAACATGTGCCACATCAATAAGTGTATTTTGTAATCTGCATCTGAGAACTACGATTGAAATTTGCTTAATGATTTTACACTGCATTACTTCATACACACAATAGTGTCAATAGATTTATATAAACACACTACATTCACTGAGAACATACGATTTACAATGATTAGTCGGGGGTATTAGGTGAACAAAAATACCGTGTCCTACAATAGTGACGAATAAATGGCAAGTATATAATTAATATTTATTTCTATGTGAGGCATTTCTGAACTACGCTATTAAAAGTGTCCTTAATAATTGTTAACTTATGTAATTACCATTTCAAGTTTATGGTTTGGTGGCTAGCTACTACCATTATACTTATAAAACGCTACATTTTGAAATCTGTCAACTAAAACACCACTGTTAAAACTTTTAAATTATCTAAATACTTTTACTAAATATCTGTTATCTGAATCTTTATTATGATAAGTAATCCAAAATTATTTTCGTGAAAAAACCATTAACCTTATTACACCAATATTTTGGGACCAGCACATGACAGTTTGCGTTTGGTAGACATACGTTTTGACAGCTTGGTTTATACGTTACAAAAACACTCGTTGTTGCTTTAAGATTTACTTTGATCCCAAATTTTTTCTGGGGGTTACGCTTGTTTTCACACCTTTTAGGGTACATTTTCAAACTAACAGTTATATGACAGTTTAAACTGTATTCTTAAATACGTTAATTTTTTTAATATAGTGTTCATTTGATGTGGATATAGTTAATAATCAGTAAAATAATTTAAATAATGAATGCATGTTTATCTGGAAATAACTAAAGCCAGAATCAGATTTTATAGCTATTTCGATTTTTTAATCCTATATTATCTATTACTATATGCAACAAACATATTTAAATACACAAATGATAAACGATCCGGCTAAATGGGTTGGTATAACAATCTATATTTTATTTCCGAATTGTTAATACAAAATAGAAAAGGAATACTGTAGGAAATAAGAACTGAATTCACCCCTTTGGATTTGGTATAAGATAATAATAGTAGGTTCAATTTATGTCTTAGCATATTAATAACCTATAAACATTTTCTTTTTGTATTAAACAAATCTGTACACTTGAAATCAGGTAAAAAAAGTGAACTTAGATAAAATCGTGACGTAGTAATAAGTAAACAGATACATTTATTTAACTCGTGACATACGGACAACGTTCATGATGGTTTTACCACTTTTATAATAGTTTGGCAATGCACAATAGTTCTGTACCAGAGGTCAGGGTTATCATTTGTGTCAGTGTGGCATTGAGATGTGCAATGAGATTAATGTTTCACGGTTCTAAAATTAAAACATAACAAACTAAGCCAATTTCAATTACGTTCAGGTAAATATCAAAATAATTATTAGTGAATTTCCTTTGGAAAGTGAGCTATTAGCATGACCCGCACGGTGAAACTTAAGCCCGGGACCACCATAGAAGTTCCTAACGTGACCCCCTGAACACGTTTTGGGGGGTCGTTCAAAATTGTATATATATATATATATATATATAGACATATATATATATATATATATATATATATATATATATATGTGTGTGTATGCACTCTAGTGGTCGCATTTTTAGTCCGATTTACTTAAAATTTGGTAGGGACGTTTCTTTCTATAATCTGTTGGACAAGTTCGTTGGGCAAAACAATCGGAAAACTCTAAACCCATTTTTTCGGGATTAATCTTTCAAACTTTGAGTTTTTGGGCCCATAAAGGGTCAGAAAAGCCCCAGATGTAAAATTAATGCATGGAAAAAGATGGGAATTAGAAAGGCGAAAATTTTAAGCCCTCTCTCGTCATTCTAGCATAAATATTTACCGAGTTATTAAAGAAAATGTGTATCGGCTAAACACAGTACGTTGTCTTATGGTGGTTGTACACTAGAAAAGCCTGTTATTCCTTTGTTAGAGTACTTTTATTACCCCCAGCAACCTCACGCCTACTTTCAAGCCTGTCTGGACCGTCTCCTAACCTTATAATGCGCAAAATTGTATTCCCAGCTTTGCAAGTAAATGAAACCAGGAGTATCAGAACAGCCAAAAAATCAAAGTTTTGAAATTTCGATAAAAATTGGACAAATTTTTGTTTTTACACTGATTTTGAGTTTTAAAAGTTTTTATGTGGAAATTCACTTCCCTCACGTCAGCGTGCTGCGTGCAAACTCGTTTCTATACAAAAAGTAACCACTCACTGTTATAAATGTCATGTTTTAAATGTCATGTCATGTTTTTTTCCTTGGAATTTCAGTGTGTGTTAAATTATAAAACCTTCTACGGCGTTCCCCTTTATTCATTATATTTAAGGAAATAATTTGTTTTGTAATCCCAAAAACCATTACCTATCCGATATCTAGTTCATTATGCTATTCCCCGAGATTACAACTACTTAATGTTCCGTCTAGAATAACTAAAATAAGTTTTCATAACGAACCCATAACTTGGATTCATAACAAAGGTGATGGTTCCAAGTTTAGGCGAATTTGATCACCTAACATAAAATATACATAATAACCTAATATATGATCAACAAAGCTAATACAGTTTCTCAGGTTTGAGTTTTATTTTGCTTTAGCGAATTTCCCATACAGGGAAGAAGCTATTACCGTAGTCGGCATGGTTAGACGTAGGCCATATATTGCTTATTTATGAATATGCTTTGACGAAAGTTGGTACAGTAAGTTACTTCATGACGTAGTGAGGTACCAATTGAAATTCATTAGGTATGCAGATTTTCTGCAACGGGGGAATTTTGTATTAGTCTATCTTATAATTAACTCGCAATGACTTTTGGGGGGAAAGTTTTTAGCCAAAAAATCGTTGGTTATAGTATAATATTGCTCAAACGTAATGCTTTTAAACTGTTCAGTCTACCTTCTTATATCATAAATACCTTGCGATAGGAAAAGATCCATCACGTAGCCACGTATACCTGCTCTCATTATTAGGTCGTGAAACAGAAACATACGGGCAATAAACGGGAGTCGGGTAAACCTGCAATGACGTCTCGCCCTGTTTTATTGTTTCCCTTGAAATCTCAAGGCTCACTGCGTCTTCGTATTTCTTGCTTTGGTGCTGTCTAAAAGCTTTTTTACGTTTATTTTGACAATGTTATTGCGGAAAGAATGTAACTGCTGTAACAAATTTATTTTTAAATCATTGCCCTTTAAGTTATTACATAAGATAATTTCATATGAATACACCGTAGTTGATGATCGAACGATGTGAGTGAGTCTATAAAATATAAAGATAGTCTAAATTGAAATCACTTTCACAATTCTGTGTTTCCGCGCGATAACTAAAAAAATACTCAAATAATTATAGTAAAACTTGACAAGTATGTTCTTTAGGCTGAAAACCAGGGTTTTATTGAAAATGAAGATCCTACGTAACACAGTTTTCACAATAAAGTGATTTAAAAACACAACTTAATCCCGATAAGAAAACCATTGGATTCGAACCTGTGGAGGAGCGCACTATATAATACTGAAACGTATATTACATTTTCCATATAAGAGGTAAGTTCATGTACGCATTTCTAGATTCTTGTTGATATTCTAGAAGTGTTAAGATATGAAATATTACAAACAAGACATAATAAAAACCTAACAATTAATGATAATATTATTTACCAACTGATATATTTTCAAGTGTCCCTTTTCTAGGTTCGAAACAGATTTTGCAAGTATCATACATTAACTGGCGTTATAAGCGACAAAAAGTCGAGATTTGCTGTGATAGGTTTTTTTAATATATAGATCCTATGTACATATTGTTTACATGGATAAAATATAGTGCCATATGATAGGTCAGACCAATTGCAAACCATGTGTTTTCTTCAATACTATTCTTATGGAGAAATTATTAAGGCCCATTCAGGCTAGAGAGGCAAGTGCTCTCCTCACTGGTGCTCGGTTTTACGTTTTATAATGATTTAAAAATATTATATTTTTACGAGAACTAAAACCGTAATGTTTCTACATCTCTTTTTAAGTTTAAATCTTTAATAATCTTTATTATTTTAAACGTTAGATGTTAACTTGCGCATTCTACATTAAGTAGTTTTCAATTACCACTACTTTTTAAAAGTATTTTTCTACGTATTTATATTTGGTTTAAATATTTCTTTGCAGTAGCTCATCGGTTTATAATATAATATAATATAATATATAATAAATATAATCATAAATTATTATCTAAATAAATTATCACTTGATTACTTATGTAAGATCACTTACACACGCAAATTATTTGTGAGTGTATGATATATACATATATATATATATATATATATATATATTCATGTATGCATATTCCACATACATTTGGACGTATGGTAAATTTGGTTATCAGTATATTAAAACGAAAAGTTGTTATTGATGAGTTAACGAAGTGAGAGCATCTATGTATCAGCATAGTCAATGATTCGTTGTCCGTCAGTGTGTGTATGTGTTCGTAATGCAATAACGTAAAAACAATTGCACGGATCGTTTTTAAATTATACACAACTATTTTCCAGTACACTTTACGGTACCAGTTAAAAAATGGTTCACTTTACTTTAACCATTATTTAATAATTAACATTTAAATATTATACAATTTCCATAAGGTAAAAAAATTACTTATAGGACAAAATATATTAAATTACTTATAGGACTTTAATATATTAAATATAATAAATTACTTATAGGACTTATAGGACTTATTGGACAAAAATTACTTATAGGCGTAGTAAAGTGCGAGATACTAATAAAATATTGTTTCGTAGTGACAAGTAACTACCTTCAAATTATTATATTTATGTTTTATGAATAAATAAGTAAAGTGCATCCCAATGAGTTTATACAATCTGTCAAAGTCTTTTGAAATATTTTGATTAAAAAATGATTACCAGTTTTTATAAGTAAAGACAACGTCCTCCTGTAATGTGAGGAAGTTATTCGTTTTTCCGCTAGATTGAAGCACCCCATTATTTTATATTTACTTCTTACTATCTGTGTTACTTTGTCAGTTTATGAAATTTAATACCCCCGTATCAAACCTGCGTATAGTCAGCGAATTTATAGATACACAATACATATACCTAACTACCCTAACAACATACTAGGTTATTTTTGGTCAAAACGTTCGCACCTTTGATATAATGAGGAGTTTTGAAATTACTATGTTTCAAAAACTATATTATCAAATAAATAAGCGTGGTATTACGATTTATTGAATGAGCCAAGAATAACCTTGATTGATTCAGAAATTTCAGTGGTCATTTGCCTGTTTGTGTACACATCGGGAAAAACTAAAAAACGGTGAAATATTTTGTTTGAGATTTTAATGAGATATTTATGATATCCAAGGGATCTTTTAATGCAGGATTTTCTAGCCTCATTGAATCTGTATGCCATAGTAAACATATTTATTGTTATGTTACAAAACAAATATATATTTAGGATTTAGGATATATATATATATATATATATATATATATATATATATATATATATATATATTTTATCGTAAGACTGAAAATGGACCAAACAAATTCTATAGAGTCCACGTAATCAAAACTATTTGTTTGATATTCATTCATTTTTCGCTTATCCAGTTACGGGAATATTTGAGCGTACTCCTAGTTTTATGTTCATACATATCAATTTGGCAATAAATAGATAAGTATTCGCTCGGGCCATTGAAACTATATGGTTTGTATAATACTTGTTATTTATTTGAAAGTCAAAAGTCTATTATTTATACCTACTCATCAATTGATTGGTTCAATGATGTAAATTAATTCAAACAAATTTAATATCCGATGTAGTAGTTTATACACACGGATTACTTTACGGATAGTTGTGTTGGATACTGCTCAATCAAACTGTGACATGGACCCATCTTTCACAATTGAATTAATTTGTTCTTATCCTTTGATTTATTTCTATATGCAACATTATATATAAACAAATTAGAATTGTATTCATATAACGATTATTCTTATATTACAATTGAATTTAACGACAGCACTTTGAACGTATTTAAAAAGCCGCAATTTAAATATAGAAGCTGTATTTTCTTTTAATTCAATATTAAAAACTTCTATCGAGCGAACATATCTTGAAATGTTTATAACTCATCGAAGTGATTTTAGAAACAAATAAATGCATTTCTTTTAACTTTTGAAAAATAACATATTTTTTCAAAATATATATTTTAAAACGTATATTTAATATTTATAACATACATATTTTATATATATGATTAAAAAATATGAACGATTTGCTAATAGTTGATTTAAAATATATTTCATTAGGTAACTGTTTTTTTTTTTTTTAAATAGTGCATTTCTTTAAATTACTAAGACAACTTTTTCCACGCAAATTGAGACCTCAAGCGACAAGAAGACTCGAGATTAAAATAGTATCGGAAATGTGTCGAGTATAAATCAGTCTTCGGTGTTTTGGGGAGAAAGTAATGTATTTCCTAGAAATGCCGAAACTTGTAATGTTGTTTGTGAATCTCAAGTGCTCTAAATAACTTTCAATTGATATTTGAAGAAGTAACAATAAATATCCTACTACTGCAGGATATCTTTAGTAATGATATTACATATTTATTGCAGAATACAATGAAAAGTATTGTATTGCAGATGTCATCAGTTTACTACTGCAAAAACAAATACCCCCGTCGCAGCAAACCTGCATACTCAGCAAATTTCCAATGGAGATGTAATGTCTTAATACTTCAAAAAGCCACTTACCAAGTTTCATAAAAATATATTCACAAATAAGCGATATATACAATTTTAATTATTCTCCATAAGAATAACATTGGGGCTAAGTACGCAGTTTTTCTGCAACAAGGAACACAAAAAATGGGGTTTTATGCTAATATCAATATAACTCAATTAGATGAAGTCGTATACCAGTTTTTATTCATTTTTGTTCATAATTAAGGGAAACATATCATTTAATTATCCTCCATAAGAATAACATGGGAGCTGAGTACGCAGGTTTGCTGCTACGGGAGCCTTTGGGAAAAATTGTTTTTTTGAGAAAATATCAATAGACCAAAACGAGATGAAGCCGTATACCAAGTTTCTTCAGAATACGTTCATAAATAAGCGAGATATACAATTTTTCTTTTCCTCTATAAGAATAGCATTAGACAACGTACTGTGTTTAGCACTTTCAATATCTCGTAACCAATTAACGTAGAGGAATGATCAAAATACAAAATTGTGGGTTTTTTAAGCTGAATCTAATGGTAAAAATTAATATTTGACTATTTCAAAAATTACATGTAAACAATTCAAAAACCCCATTTTTGGGATACAAAACCACCCAAAAATACCCCTTCTGGTAGAGCGATCTGGCTTTTTTTCGAACTTAAAGTTATAAATGTTGCTTTACACGTTTATACCAAGTTTCATAAAAATCGGATCATTTTTACGAGAGTTATCGTGCTCACGGACACACACACACACACACACACACACACACACACACACACACACACACACATATATATATATATATACAGTTTGGAACGAATGGTGTTTTTGGGGTCTGGGGACCTCAAAACGAAAAGTTATCAGGGTCCCGGGCCTAGGTCTTACGATGCCGACTACGGTAATAGCTTCTTCCCTCTAGGAGAAATTCGCTAAAACCACAAACTGTTGAATCATTCCCTCATTCAAATATACATCATCGATCACGTTCGTTGTTATATTCATACTATCAATGTTGCCAAGGTTTAGGCGTGATATCAATCATTCAAGTCGTTCCTTGTGAAATTTTAAACGGAGTAATAGGTAAAATGCCTTAGACCACAAGAGGCGCTTCAGGTTAATTTTGAAAACTCGTTGTTAGGCTGGCTGTTTATTTTCGTCAGGGAGCTCCTTAGCTTTATTCCAATTAGGGAGAGAAATTCGAAGTATATTGTTCTTTTGCTGATTCATCAGGTAAATGTTCTAACGTTTGTATTGTGCTCATGGATATCTCTCCCCCAAATCTATGGTGTTACCGAGCAGAATGTGTAAACCGACCACTTTATATATCATATATGTAAAGACATGCTAGAGTCAGTAGATTGAGCTCCCTGATTGGATTTTTACACAACCCTCGAAAATGTTGATTGCAATTTAGTAATTCAATTTTGATTGCAATAAGAACCTTTTTAATTTTTTTCTTTGATCTAAGCTACGTTCGGGTCTAGCAGGCTGCAGCAGGCCATATTCAGTACATCTTGTAGCAATATTTTGCTAGGTTGAGAATGGTGTAAATGCCCGACATTACCTTTGAGCAGATAATGTCGCTTTGATCTTCCAAGTTCACGGTTTAATCAGATTCTCAAATTCGGTTTTTTCTCTGAAATTAAACGTCATTTCGTCAGCATAAACATTCTTCTCCCTATGCTAGATTGTCGTAGATTGTCAATACCCCTGATGGAACCCGGGTACTGTCACTTTGGTTGACAGTGTTTCACCAATTTGGATCACAGTGGTTCAGGTTTCCAAGATAGGACGTTAGGCACCTGAGTTCATGGATTCTGTAAACCTCTAACTGGTGTAACAGTGCCTCTTGACGCATAAAGTCAAAGGCCTTAGAAAGTTCTTGAAAAATGCTTAGCTCAGGTTTTTGACTTTCCAAACCATCTAGAACAGTTTTGAATAGTTTTGTCACAGTATAAATTAATTGTTGATCTATATTTCCTAAAACTCATATTTTTCAGGGCAGATTATTTCAAATAATTCGAAGAATTCCACGAGCAGTTTGAGGAAGACTTTTTCATAAGACTTGCTATAAATAAATAACTTAAAGAACTGAAGGATAGTTATAACGAGATCTAACGCAGAACGCTGACGTGAGGGAAGTGAATTTCCGCATTAAAACCTTAAAAAGATCAAATAAAAGGTCAAACACTGGTTACATTTTAAAAAATGTAAACATTTTATTTGTTGGCTGTTTTCATGTTCATGGTTATATTTAAATTAAATAATAGTATGCCAATGTTGTACTTTATAAAGTTAGAAGGAGGTATTGTCGGAATAACAAGTTGGTGTAGGGGTATGGGGGGTGATAAATCGATATTAAGATATGAAAAACAGCCTTTTCCAGTGTAAAATCCCCATAAGACAACATACTGTATTTTGAAATTAAAAATTTTCTTTAATAACTCGGTGTGTAATTGTGCTAGAATGATGAGGGAGGACTTAAAATCTTTAGCCTTTTACGTACAATAAGTTAATGTGTAATAAGTGAAAATTGGGGCTTTTCTAACCCTTTCTGGGCCCACAAACTCAAAATTAGATAACTTAAAAACCCCCAAAAAGGGGGTCGAGTTTTCCGATTGTTTGGCCCAACGAACTTGTCAAACTGATTATAAAAGGGAATGTCTCTACCAAATTTGTAGTGAATCGGACAAAAATTGTGACCGTTAGAGTGCAACATATATATATATATATACATAGCATTTTTAGAGACCCTTCAAAACATGTTCAGGGGGTCACGTTAGGAACTTCTATGGTGGTCCCGGGCTTAAGTCTTACCGTGTGGGTCATGCTAATAGTTCACTTTTCAGTAGGAAATTCACTAATAATGTGCAAAGATGAGTAAATAACACATGATTTTATCGCGTACTCACTTTTAGATAACACCGACGCACGAACATATAAATTTGTTCATCCCTAACGTAAGGTCATATTATAATATGTAAGCTTGGTTCCATATTAGCTATGACACTTATCCTTCGGGAACAGGCATCCAGGGTAACTCTTTCTTTGGTAACCAGGTTCCCGAGTTTTAAAAGATTCTTACTCCTTCAAATAGGTTTCTGAAATTGGGATTAAATAAAACGTCATGAAAACAAGAAAGGTTTGTGAGCACGCGTTGTAAACATTTTATTTTAAAAAATAATACATGTTTACGAAGTTAAGTGAAAGAATATTTTATTTTTATTTTCAGCTTGTTCGTGGGTGAAGCCACTATATTAAGTTCACCTCATTAAAAAAATAACATTTACACTACTACATCAGGTATAAGTATAAACCATTATTAGTGTTGAGTTATAAATAATAAATAATTGCAAAGGTGTTTTTATGTATTTACTATAATTCCCAACAAAACAGACACGTTGTATATTTATTATTAAGTATATTTTACAGTTAATATGTTTGAAGTGTCCAAAGAAATATGATTTATTAACATAATGCATATTTTTAAAGCATATTTTACTAATCTATGTTTAAAATGGTTTCTAGTCACACCAGTGAAAGAAAATACAAAAGAAAATTGAATATATAAGCCTCTACATACCCAATAATACAGGGTGTTCTGAAAGGGCCATTACAAACTTCAGGGGCTGGTAGAACTTATCAATTTGAACAACAAATTTGATATAAATATAGGTCATACAATTTTTCGTTTAGCCGCTAGCCACCATTCTGAATTAAACAAATCTCAAGAAGTATTTAAGCAAAATACACTAAATTTATCACGTGCGTTAAATAACCAAAGAAGCAAATAATAAAAATATTATTAAGGTGTCTAAAATATTTTCATAATGGCGCCTGTTTTAATATTTTAAAGTCAAATAACAAACAAACCATTAATTTTATAAATATTTTACGAGACAAAAAAAGATAATCATTCTTATCACAAATATAATTACACCTTATTCAACGCAATTTGTCAACGTATAAGCAAGAAAATGCACTTTTAAGGTTTGATGCACAAGTTGGGGACAACAATCAGCGCCAAAATGCACCATTTTTTGTCCTCGACTTGTGCAAGCAAACCTTAAAAGTGCATTTTATTGCTTATACGTCGACAAATTGCGTTGAATAAGGTGTCATTAGCTTTGTGATAAGAATGTTTATCTTTTTTGTGCCTTGTAAAATATTTATAAAATTAACGTTATATTTGTTATTTGACTTTATAAAATATTAAAACAGACGCCATTTTAATAGTATTTAAAAAACTTAATAATATTTTTTATTATTTGCTTCTTTGGTTATTTAACATACGTGCTTTAGTAGTTTAGTTTATGTTGCTTGAATAGTTCTTGAGATATTAATTTATTTGTTAAAAATACAAAATGTCTGCTAGCGGCTAAACGGAAAGTTTTTCGACCTACCGTATGTTTATATTAATTTTGTTGTTCAAATTGATAAGTACTACCTGCCCCCGAAGTTTGTAATGACCTTTTCTGAACACCCTGTATAATTCTTGTATCTGATTTATCCTGAAAAAGCGTTGCTTTGTAACAGTTACAATTTATGCTGCTATAAAGTTCAGTTCATAATGATATATTTATACAGTTTTAAATGCCCCAGTTGCAGAAAACCTGCATACTCAGCGAATTTAAAATGGTACTTCACTACATCATGAAGCCACTTACCAACTTTCATCAAAGCATATTCATTAATAAGCCAGACATGAAATTTTATTTATTCTCCATAAGAAAAACATTAGCACTGAGCATGCAGGTTTGCTGCATCAAGGACCACAAAAATTGGGATTTTATGATAATACCAATAGATCACCACCAGATGAAGCAACATACCATGTTTTACCAATTTATGTTCACAAACAAGCGAGATATCCAATATTTCTTACTCACTATAAGATTAACATTATAACTGCTGAGTACGCAGGTTTGCTGCCATAGAGACTACAACAAGTGGGTTTTTATGCAAATATCAGTAAACCCCAACTAAATGAAGTTGCCAAGTTTCATTAATATATGTTCATTAATAAGCGAGATATAAAACTTTACTTATTCTCCATAAGATTCATTGGACAACGTACTGTGTTTAGCTCTTTCAATATCTTATTAACCAATTGACGTAGAGCGATGATCAAAAGATCAAGTTGTTTGGTTTTTAAGCTGATTTCGATAGTGCAAAATAAAGTTTTGCTTTAAAAATAACCATATGTAAAAAGTTCAAAAAAACATTTTGGGGTACAAAACCCCCTTAAAACCCGCTTTATAAAGGTGTAATCTGCCTGGTTTTCAAACTCATGAAAATAGATGTTGATTTACACGTTTTTACCAAATTTCATTAAGATCGGACCATATTTACGAAAGTTGTTGTGCCTACGGATACACACATAACATACACACACACACACACACATACACATATATATATATATATATATATATATATATATACACTATACTATAATCTATAGTATTACTATAACTATAGTGTAGTAGTAGTGCTATAACTATATACTATAGTTTTAGCGAATTTCCCCTATAGGAAGAAGCTATTACTGTAGTTGACATGGGAAGACCTAGGCCCGGGACCACGATATATATATATATACATGAATTTGAACAAATGGTGTTTTTGGCATCTTGGGGCCTCAAAACGAAAACTTATCGTGGTCCCGGGCCAAAGTCTTACCATGTCAGCTACAGTAATAGCTTCTTCCAATAGTGGAAATTCGCTAAAACTATAATAATATATAAATAACGGTTACAAATATGTTTGTGTGCAAATGATTTGTATAAAAAAATACAATAAATCAACATTCTTAAAATGTTTAAATAAGAATATTCACAATGTATGTATAAAACTACAATGTTTACTACGTATGTATACCTTCTACAAGTAAAAATAAAAATAAATGTATGCATCATATAATAGAATACCTTCAAGCGGGGTGTAATATTATGGCATCATCTTCAGTTTCTAAGTAACCCATACACTTCCAACGACACCTAATGTCAGTCCTATGATAACCACGATAAAGTAATTTGCTATCAGTATTTAGAAATTGTTTCAGTGCACAGAATATGACCACTTTTAAACCTACTAATCATCACAAAACCATATCCATTTTTCAATACTATATCTAAGTAAATTTAATTTAATTTGAATACAATTATTCGTATCAATTTGTTAGTAGAATTTTTGTTTAGTTATCAATGTAAGCTACAACATAGAAATTCAACTTTGATTTTATCCATACAAAATATTGATTTAGAACTATTTATAATCGTTCGCAAACTTATAAGCTGGATATTTTTGCTATTTTTGATTAAGTTATTATCAATTTATTTCTCAAAGGCAGGTTTGACCTACGTCATAATAAAACAAGGGTTGAATAAGGGTCAATCTTGTAGAATACTCATGACTCATTGTAAAAATATGCTATTTAATTGTACCCATCCTCTATTACAACTTGAAGAAAGAGCATTTATATTGGAAGAACTTTGCCGTGCAATACAAATCACATTCTATAAATAGTCAGCCAAGTAGAATCCAGGTTGAAACCAAGACTGCAGTAGTTTCCGCATCATATAAAACTTTCAAACCCACTTCATGGTTTGCCGCCTTACCGGAGTGGGACTGCGGTTGGTTTTATGGCAGGGTTTTATATCTAATGGCTTCCTTACCTTAAACATTGACAAAGTGTGTTTCCAACGTCAGCTAGTATACTTCATACTGAATATAACTCACCCATTAACCTCCTTTTATTAAACAAACAGTTAAGTGTCTTGAAAAGATGAAGCGAAGTAAACATAAAGTTGCATCAAATGCTGTAAAGCAATTTAAGGGCAATTTAACCTACAAAGTTAAAAAAATTACAGCTAATTATAGTGAACTAAAGTAAAATATTAAACATTTTGAATGGAACATTATTACGTATCTAATTATCTTATTTCTCTTTATCGTGTTCATAATAATTGCAAAGCAGTTTTAGTTGTTTTACTTATGGGAGCAAATGTTACATAACAAGTAAATAACCTAAGCTAATGTTTTGTTTATTTTCCTTCACCTTTCAATTGTTTAAAATAAGAAATCTTTTGTTAAGACAAACGTTTTTCTATAATGGACATGTTTTAACATTTCAGGTGTATATTTGTGTAGCAGATTTGGAAGATCGTAAACCAAACATACATCCTAGCACAATATTTTACACGGAATGCCCTTACTAATGCTGGGGCTTAACTTGGCCGGCGTCGTCGTTTGTTTCTTAAGCTGCGTGGTTTTAAAAATATTAAATCGGCTTTAACCTAAAATCTCCAAACGGTGCAAGATGGACAAAAGGAGTAAGAACATTAAGGCAAATTTTTTCCGATTTGTATTTTGAGGTACTACAATGCAAAAAAAAACATCGAAAGCCCCTTCTGTTTCAGCGTAAGTTTGTAGGGGAATTAAACCCGGTGAAACATGAAAATAGAGTATTACTCGTATTTTAGACGATTCTTTTATCTTACAAAGGATAAATTGTAAGTATCCTCAAAAAGATAATACCAAATTTTTTCATATGTTTTATATTGTAGACGTATTACAATTTATAATATGCTACATTATAATTTTTTTACCATACAACAGCTTATTAAAATAAAGTATGCTTTAGAGAACTGGTGTTAATAAAGATGTTTTAACATTAACGTGGAATTTCTGGTTGGTAAACAGAACCACAAATCGTTTTTCCAACGACGCTGCGCGCCGTTTAGAGAATATTCTCAAGGGACAGATATTGGCGAGGCACTAAATTGAAAGTCCCCTCCAAAAATATTGGGCCTTACCTTATCGGATTTTTAATTAAAACGAAGCTATTTACCAGCACGTTTATTATTAAACTAAAAACTAAATTACAACTAAAAACTAAAAATACATATATAACTGTGTGTATATTACTGTGTGATATTGAATACATCTTTAAAACCACTTTAAAATTGCACTATTAGCTAAATTGACCTTAATTAAACAAATTATCTTGTGGGACTTTTGAATCTTGGAGAATAAACAGTAGACCCACTTTGACAGCGCTAACCTTGGTTAATTAGACAAATTATTTTGTGGGACTTTGGAATCTTGGAGAATAAACAGTAGGCCTTCTTTGGCAGCGCTACCTTTGGTTAATTAGACAAATTATTTTGTAGGACTTTGGAATCTTGGAGAACAAACAGTAGACCTACTTTGACAGCGCTACCTTTGGTTAATTAGACAAATTATTTTGTGGGACTTTGGAATCTTGGAGAATAAACAGTAGACCTACTTTGACAGCGCTACCTTTGGTTAATTAGACAAATTATTTTGTGGGACTTTGGAATCTTGGAGAATAAACAGTAGACTTACTTTGACAGCGCTACCTTTGTTGAGATTACCACTACAAATCTTGATTTGATAAGTGACGGCATTTTATCTTTCCATTAAGCTTCTGAAAGAGACGTGATAATTAGCATACTTCTTTATTTAGTTTTTTCGGAATTGACCTTAACACTGAGTACCAAGATATTTTGCGTGTATGTTCGTTTCCCAACCCCTATTACTTTATTTATAGTTTATGTTATGAGAATAATTGTTGGATGCGTTAATAACATAACTGTTTCACTTTGAAACAAAATAGGTATTTTATATTAAAACATATAACAAATAAATTGAAAATTATATATAGTATATTAATCGTACAACTTTTGTGTGTTTGGTATTTCTTTTCTAGAGAGAAACAACAAAAGTATCTATGACATTTACAGCCTGTATGTTTATTATTTTATTTAAACAAATAGCTCTTAGACGTTTTTTAGACAACATTATAAACTAGGATCATTAATATTTTTTATAAACAATCCGTGATTAGTTTGGATTCAGTTTTCGATAAGTAATTTTTAGTCGGATATATTTGTAATTGAATTTGATTCAAGCATTAAAGGCAAAGTTAGATTTAAATCCTTTGTATACCACTGATTCAAGTGTTTGTGCTAAATAAATTTTTTATAGATTTTTCTTAAAGTAATAAGTAATAATAAAAAATGTACTCTAATAAAGTAAAACTAAATTCTTTTTACTCTGTTATGTTATGTTATGTTGTTTACTATTATTTGAGGGGTCAGCCATTTTTACCAGTAACCATATGTAGACTAAGGGATTGACTAAGATACATAGTTTACAACAGTACATATAAATGGGGGGAAAACAAAACATTGAATCAATTTTGTTTAGCTCCAAGCAAAATATTAATTCTTAATAAATGGTTTTGACTTAGTAAACTAATTTCATAGCAATAAATACACCCGTCGCAGCAAACCTGCGTACTCAGCGAATTTAAAATGCATATGTATGTGTATCACTACTGCACTTACCAAGTTTCACAAAAGTCCTTTCATAAATTAGTGATATATATCATTTTATATATTCTCCATAAGAAAAACATTAGGGTTAAGTACGCAGGTTTGCTGCAACAAGGAAGATAAAAAATGGGTAATTTTGCAATTATCAATATAACTCAACCAGGTGAAGCTACATACAAAGTTTGATTAATTTAGGTTCATACCTAGGGGAGATATAAAACTTTACATATTCTCCATATCAATAATATGGGGGCCGAGTATGCAGGGTTGCTGCTACAGGGATAATCAACAAAAAGTCAATTTAATGTGAAAATATCAATATACGAGTACTACGTGAAGCCACATACCAAGTTTCATCAATATACATTCATAAATAATCGAGATATCAAATTTTATTTATTCTCCATAAGGATAACATTGGACAACATACTGTGTTTAGCACTTTGAATATCTCTGCAACGGTTGGACGTAGAACAACACTTAAAACACCAAAATGATTATTTTGTAGAGCTAAACCGATAGGTAAAAATAAATTTGAAGTTTTCAGTAAAATTATCTGAGGAAAATCCAAAAACCCCTAAGATTAACATGGAACATTTTATGGACGTATTTTTTTACTTTTCTCTACAACCACTTAACCTAGGTTAATGATTCAAGATACTAAATTATTTGTTTTTTAGGCTCTATAAAATGGCTATAACCAAAATTGAGTGTTTTTAAAAATTTTGGGGAAAAAATTCAAAATACTGATTTTTGGAAAATTTAAAACCCCCATAAAACTCCCATCTCATTGTTCGATCAATCTGGTTTTCGAACTTAAAGTCATAAATTTTACTCTACATATTGTGCCAAATTTAACCAAAATCGGGTGTTTCTTTTAAAAGACACACACACACGTATATATATATATATATATATATATATATATGTATATATATATATATATATGTATATATATATAAAGATTTGAACGAATAGTGTTTTTGGCATCTGGAGACCTCAAAACAAAAAGTTATCATGGTCTCGGGCTTAAGTCTTACCATGCTACCTACGGTAATAGCTTCTTCCCTAAAGGGGAAATCCGCTAAAACATCTTATTTAATTACTGACAATTTGAATTTACTATCACATTACAATATATATCTCTCATTGGAAATATTAAAATTTCAACGAAACAATACATTAATGTATCATTTTAACTGACGTAATGAAGAGCGACTTATAACACTTATAATGTATGAACAATCAATATATATAGTTATTTGTGATTAGGAATACGTTACATGAAATACATATAACAAATTGTACGAGGATATAGTTTACAACAGCTAATAAATTCTATAACGTATTTTACTACTATCCGTGGTTTTAAAATACGCAAGTGCTATTACCAAACACTTTTATTATTTAATGAATAGTTTTATAAATGGAAGATTTTACAAAGTATTTGGAAGTTTCATCAATCAAAGAGAGTTTTCATTTGCTTTTATAAAACATTGCCATTGAAAACAGAATAAATTACATCCACGTTACATCTATATAATATATTTAAATGTGTTGAGGTTTTTGGGTAATCAAGTAACTTCAGTTAATGTTGTTGTTATCAATTATTTATTTGTGAGAGATTTGTAAGGAAAATGATATGCCAAAAAAATCTAATCCTTATAAGTAAAGTGGGGGACATATTTTCACAAAACTTGTTAAAATAAAATAATAAATTAACTTTATAAAATTAATACTGGACCTTTACATAAATATGTGTTATTACGCTCGAAACATAAATATCACAAGAAAACGGGTGGTGTTTTGATTAATCACATACAAACAAAATTATAGTTTAAACTCTAAAACCTACCTCAAACGGCTCATGGATCTTTGTTGGGTGATACAATCTAATAAATTGATTTGGAGATAGCAATAACATTACTTTTTAAAACTTGGATTATAATATTTTGGGTAAATAAGCATGTAAATAGTTTATTTTAAGTTTTATAATAATAATACCAAATAGCGAAATCAGGCTTCGTTTTAGAGAGTGATCCCCGTTGGCCAAACTCCCCAGAAGCAACTAGAATATATAAATAAAAGTAACAATTAAGATATTTGTTATCTGAATCTAATGTGTATTTATTAAACAAAAGTGAACAGATATTTCAAAAGAAAAACAAAAGCGAATAGGTATTTCAAAATAAATATTAAAACTATTGTAAATCATTGCGTCAAAAATAAAATGGAGTCCGGGTTGTGTATTTTTGTGAATATACGTAGGCAATTCAAAAACTCTTATGCACAATATAAACACATAAAATTACATGTCACTCAAAGTGATTTTACCTAATTGTGTCTTGATGTAGGATTAGCATACAGTGCAAAGATTACAAATAAACTTAACTAATTGTTCACACGAACTTGGCACTAAAGTTCTTACGGCGTACAACGTATAAAATAATACTTAAACAGCTTTAGTGAAAAGGTAGAACAGCGTTGTTTGGTTTCCCGGTTGTTTGTTAAGGTAAACGTTAAATCATGTTCAAGAGACGTCTAACAATACAACACGCTTCTGAGGTGCGTTGAATTGGTTCAGCTCATTGTCTGTGTGTAATTGTCTTATCAGCGTCATTAGGTGTTCAGGAATGTGTTAACAAAACAACTGAACAAATAAAGTAACAGTTAATTTTCTATTAAACTTTATATTTGCCATTTTGTTTGACACAATATATAAGTACATATATGTTTGTTACACGCTTTTAAAAGTACAAAAATAGTATTTATTATTTATACAACTGTACAGAACATAATATTCAGTAAGTAAAATCACACACTGGATATGCTGAATTTTGTATTTGTGGGTAACATAAAACATAAATATTTATGTAATATGACAAGGAAAGTATACAATCAATAATGAATGGCTCTTGTGTATGTTGGTGTGGTTAGTCAACTCTTTGACAGCTCTACAAAATTAATAAAGAGTCAGCAATGGTGATTTATACTCTTACCACGTGAGTCCATCACAATATTTTTAACTTTTGTACTAAGAATTGTTAACACATCGTCATACACAAAAATGTCTGCAAACTGTAATTTTTAGTTTATCATAAACCATATTCTTACACTGCGTAACTGCGTTGTAATAAAAGTTCAAATAAAATCAATTTTGATATAAAATTATATACGTTAAACCAATAAGTAATATAAGTAAAGCTAAAAACAAACGTTTATATTCTCCTTAAATAAATATTGTTTCTTTCATTTTGATAATTGCATGTTATATCTTTTGTTTGCCGTTAAAGCCGCTTACGCAAGAATGCTAGTAAAATCACAAAAAGCCTATCTTTATATATAATTCTGTAAGCAAAGATTTGAAGTCAAATTTTGGGTGTTTACTCGGGAAAAATAGCAGTATTTATAAAAAGTTACCAGCAAACGCAAAATAAAGACATCCCCATAAGGAAGGCTTGGGGTTTAAAAACGTCTGCTTTGTTTACATTAAAACATATGATGATGTCTCTACTTTGTTTACAAACTGACATGTGTTCCTATTTATATTATTTTGTTTTCAGCAGGTAAAGAGGAAAGGTAAATCAGAAGTATATCATAAAAAAGTTAGGGCAATGGCCCCTTCAAGCTGCTGTTGTTATATATTGTCAAGAGTTTAAAAGCAATAAAATCGTTTAAACCTTTTACATTATTAGAAAAAAACGGATTTTCTCTCAGTTGTTTTGCTACACTTTTTTTGCTAATGGTTCTCATACCTACAAACATAAATGTATAAGTTTTATATTTATCATAAAAAACCAAAGAGTCGTAAAATGACAGATTCATAAACAAATTCTGTTCTAAGGGTTGATGAGACAGTTTTTATGGAGGGGTGCTGGGCAATGAATGTTTAAGCAGCAATCTCACTCAATGACAGACGCATTCTCGCTCGAAATGCTGAAAAATGTGACCACTGAGTTTACATCCATTAAATATACAACGTTAAACACCGTTTATAATTATGTGTAAAGCTCCTTATTTGAATAAATACAGCACATCAATATGTCTTACATAATTAATTTCACCACTTGTTTATTAAGGTGATTCAATTAAGGGTCATTATTTCAATTTTCTAAATAATAACACAAACAAAAAATATACAATTTGGTTTTGTTAATTATTAGTTTAAGAAAATAAAACTTTATGATATAGAACAAAATAAAAATTAAAAAATACTTTTGCTAATGGTTATTAAATGGAAGTTTTAATGTCAAGTTTTATTTTAACGTGCTATTTTTTTTTTATTTAATTATTTTGGATTGGAATATCTTTTCTCTCGTTAAGTCAAAATTCCTTTTTGTTATATGTCGAATAAACCAATTTTGTTTTTACTCTTAAAATATTTGCCCCTAATATATTTTGTATAGTACGATACACAAAATCTAGATACAGAAAATTAATAATTCTTTCAGTGGACTTGTTGATGATCGGTTTGACCAATCCAAATTATTGCCTTTATTGCCTTGCACCATCGTATATTCGTTTTCATCTTGTTACACATAGGCCTAACAATCACAAGCAACGTTTAATTGTAATTAAAGTGTTGTACCACATATTTAACTGTATGTTATGAACACAATTTTTTTTAAATTAAGAAATCATTAAGAATATTTTATTTTATCGATTAGGGGTAAACTAGTTTTACAAAATTACAGGAACTGGAATCTAACTCGAGTTTTAGTTAAGAATAATAGCAGTAATAACAGTATTAGTCGCACAATTCAAGTACAAGTAATACCGCCATCTGGAATGATATATTTTATTTTCAACTACCTGGTACCCGGGTCAATTTCTTTTGCGTGGTTTTCCTTGATTACCATGTATTCCTGTTCTTTCTCCATTGTAAAAAAGGATTTTTACCATGGAATTTTAAATTAAATTAATACTCTATAAGGTTAAAATTTATAATTTCACAGTCAAGTAGGTTCACCCCATGAGTCCTAGAGCTTTTCTTAGTAGCTATAAATCTTCCTAGGGTTAACCTGAATGACAGTGCAAAGTTTCATCATAATCGGATGAGTCGTATAAGAGCGCATAACGGATGAACAGACAAAAAACCGGACAAACAGACAGACAGTTTTGATTTTGATATTTAAAGGTGGCTTTGTGACCCATTAGGCCTACTTTGTCTCATTTTAAGTGGCGTTTAAAAATGTTGAACTACTCGTAAGTATATACCACTAAATAAATGCCCCCATTACAGCAAACCTGTATACTCAGTGAATTTCAAATGGTACTTCATTAAGCCATGAAGCCACATACCAACTTTAACCAAAGAATACTAATAAATAAGCGTGATATGACATTTTATTCATTCCTCGTAAGAAAAAAAATAGGACTGAGGTTTGCTGCATAAAGGACCACAAAATCTGGTTTTTATGCAAATACCAATGGATCACTTTCAGATGAAGCATTATTTTTATTTTAAAATTATAGAATTTAATCAATTTATGTTCATAAACAAGCAAGATATCGCATGTTTATTATTCTCCATAAGAATAACATTATAGCTGCTGAGTACGCAGGTTTACTGCTATGGAAACCACAAAATATGAGTTTTTTATGCTAGTAGCATTAAAACCCACCCATAAAAGCCAAATGCCAAGTTTCAGTAAATATATGTTCATTAATAAGCGAGATATAAGATTTTACTTATTCTCCATAAGAATAACATTTTAGACAACGTACTGCGTTTAGTACTCTCAATATCTCGTCAATTAATTGACGTAGAGCGATGATCAAAATACCAAATTGTTTGTTTTTTAAGCTGAAGTTAATCGTGTAAACACAAATTTGGGTTTAAAATTAATTATATGTAAAAAGTTAAAAAAATTGGTTGTACAAAAGCCCCCCAACCCCCCCCCCCCCCTTAAGGTGGTGCAGTCGCCTCTGATGACAAGCTATTCCGCCTAGAGGTCAGACCAATCGCGGCTCACACACACACATGCAGAGCCCTGGCTGCTACTCACACACACGCAGAACCCTCCCCTCAACTACCCAACCCCAACCCCTAACTTTCCCAATTGGTCAAACCACTTTCTCCCAGCTGTCTTGCTATCCGCCCGCTCTGAACGGTGAGCACTTTTTCGCCTACAAAATTTAGAGGTTGTTTGGTCGATATCGAAGAGACGATACCGCAACGTTTCATCAACCGATTGTTCGTTCATTCTACTGGATGATTTGAGATTGCCGACAACCGAGAAGTTAAACTTGGAAATGTAAACCACTGTGGAAGTTCTAAGCTGACTCGACTAGGGCCTTTTGAAGTATAAGTTTGGACATTGGACAATTTGAAATTGAAATACCTTACATCCACTTAATATGGCAAAAGATAAACCTAATTTAAATAAACTTTGTAATGCTAAGTTAATTAAGTAATGTATACAAGGTCTTAAACAGATTAAGATGCCTTTAAATTTACAAATTGGTTACAATCATAAATACAAAGACCCCGAGGAATGTTGGGTGTCTCTAAATTACTTGTGATAAGAGAAAAATTGTTCATAAATTAAACTAGTATGAAATAAAACCCATTCCTTGCCCAAGTAATAGGCTTAATTATAGCTAAGGACTTGAAAGGCGCAGTTATTATGAGTTATATTAACTTTCCATATCCATAATTTAAAGTACCTATAAACTCTTAAACTCCTATAAACCTATAAACTCCTATAAAATCTTCAAACGTTTCAGCTTCATAAAATCTACTAGCGCCACTCATTTCGTATTCCAACAACCACCATTTTTCTTTCAACTTCGAAAACATCTATCTACTATCGTAGTCAACATTCAATCGATAAAACATCCGGTTGGTAAAATTGTTCGATATCGACCAAACAACCTCTAAATTTTGTAGGTGAAAAAGTGCTCACCGCTCTGAACGTCGCATCGTCGCGTCGGGCTCCAAGATTCTGACATTGGCAAATAACAGCACGGAGGCAACTCGACTCAACCAGCCTCTCGGCATGTGTTGCCATATTTATTTGGAATACAACTTTTAGATATCAAAATCATTTAAAAAACAAAACCTAAAATTCGAGTAATTTATAGTTATAATTTAAAACAGTAAAATATATATTACTGTTCAAATTAATTAGAAAACCTTTTAAATAAAAGTTGTAAACGTTCTATTAAGGTAAATAAATTTCACTTTAAAGAAACTGTAAAGATCATGTTTTATTTAAATAAAACAACAAATCATTTCTCCAAAGTGTTTTTATTTTCACATTAAATACACGACATGGTTTTTTTTTCAATGTAACACTCTATTCAACAAAGTTTGTAAAAGTTTCGTAAAATCAATTGAATAAATAAATATTGTAAGTCGATTTAAAAATAAATGAATGATATTAAATAAAAAATGAAATAAAATAATAAAATAAAATAAATGAAATTATGTGACATAAATTCATGTTGATGTAAACTAAGTGAAATACGATTCTCCAACGGTTATAAAATGTGATGACAATTAACTATAACACATACATAAAATTAAAAACAAAGCCATAACACCAGTGAATATTGAATATACTTAAAAATTATATATATATATATATATATATATACACGAATTATTGCACTTAGTAAAATCATATGCCTATATTTAATTTATTGTACATTCTGAAAGGGATTTAATCAGCAAATAACACAAGAAAATTTATACAAAAATTAGCCAATAGACTGATAAACCGCAGTAAAACATTACATATTTTTAACAAATACATAAAAAGAAAATTAGTTAAAATAATAAAAGGTTTTATCGACACATGCTACAAACTGTACGTATCTAAAAAGGAAGTGTAATTAGTAATAAACACAATGAACAAAAGAACTGTAAAATATAAGTGTATACAATTTAAATAAAACGTAAGTATACCAAAATTAGCAAACATATACATGTACATCAGTAGAAAATTACTTAAAACAATACAAGGTTCTATCTACATATTCTACAAGTTGCCCGTATTTAAAAATGTATTTATCGCATTCAATAGCAATAAGACGTTACGTTAGTCAATGAAAATGTTTTTGAAGTAAATAATCTACAAAAATAAAATAACAAGTTTCCAAAGCATTGAATTACTACGAGTAATTGAGCGACGATTACTTCCCTTTTGACTTTCTTCTCTCTTGAGCTCATAAAATGTACTCAGGATCGCGTGATTTGTGTCCTCGAACAATCCTACTGTCGAATATTTCTGGAAGCATGCAGTCTTATAAAATCTGGCCAAAACGGGAAGAACTTTAGTCATCCAGAATGTTTCGTCAATGCTAATCCTCTCGATGAACAATTCATCTTTTCTTGAGTACACAACAAAGTCACACCATTGCTTTTACAAATGTTAAGCTGGACTTGAACTTGGTAAAAGTACTGATGTTTGCGTTTTATATGGCGTTTTCCATTTGTTAGCTCTAAATACAGTATTTTATTGGTTTGCCTCTTATTCCAAAGTATTGTCTTTGACGGAAGCCAAACACTTGATTTCAATGATTCCATCTTCTGATACCAATCCATCTGGGCTTGCTCCTAGAAATGGGTACTCACTGTCAACGTAGAAACCGGACTTTTGGACTTCCTGTTTGGTTTTTGCTTCGTACAATCTAATGACAGTGTCTTCCATGACTCTCCCAAATGTAATTCCATCTGAATTCAGTTGGCGAGAGAAAAGAATCGATTTGACCAGATTGTGGCAAGATGTCTGGGGCAATCTTTTAGCTACAAAACCGAACCTTGATGCTGTAAGTCGATTCATTCGTTTCTCATGCCAAAGTGGGTTGTGCTGTCCAACCATTTGACGAGATATGGTTTCAATGCCGTTGGCAATTTCTAATGCGATTTGTCGAAGGAAGTCATTGCACTTCTCTATCAATTGACTTTCTTCCATATCAGGTTCAATAGCCAATGGTCCGTATTCCTTATCATATCCCGCATAGCCTCCAAGTCACCGTTTCTTTTTCAAAGGTTGGTCCACAAATTGAAGTCTTCTTTTGATCGGAGTTTTTCTCTTGAAGATACCTTTCTTTTAAAAACACTGCCTGGGCTTCGGTGGTGTAATCTCTTCCATGGACTTAGATGCCAGGAAGGACCAGCAGAGTGGCTTAGTCCGGCTCCATAGCATCTTCAAATAAAGGAACCTCCACTGGTAAAGTTAACTCTTTTGCCACCTGTAAAACGAGCAACTCATCCCATCTCTCTGCCACATTGGTTGTTTCGTTGTAAACTAAACTTCCAGCTTTTTTCTCTACGTTGCCTAATATTGAGCGCATTTTGGTCTTAAAATCGACGTCTAGTTTAATCAGCTCAATTTCTTCATTCCTATCTTTTTCTTTGGCAAAAGTCTTTGCATTTAGTGTGGTTTCCGAACACATGGTCAACTGAGTTCCGAATAGCGTCCTGTCAATTCTTGATTTCTGAACAGTTTCTCGATGTCCCGGCTTCTTTTATTGCGGTTCGCACGCCTTTCACGACTCGTTCAAGGCGTGTAATGTTTTATCCTGCAGCAGGTTTGCTCAAACGTTGTCTTGATTCCAATTGAAATTGCGTATTTTCCGCTAGCTTGTGGAGTTGGTCATTAAGTCCTCTCGTCACATTATTTGCGCATTCAATCTTTTGCACTTAACGTCCCTACCGGCATCCTTCCTGGATCCTAGCGAAAACACTGGAGTCCCCATCACCAATATAGTTTTTTTACACAAGTCCATAAGTTTCAATACTACTTCTGAATCCCTCCACAATTACACTACTCTCCATTCCCGTAGATGGTCCGTTGTAACTTTTGAAACATACATGTTTCTCGGCTTTCCGTTTGGGGTTGGTACACGCAAAGCAAAACTTGTTTTGAACACCGAGGTAGAGCATGTTATTCTTGGTTTCAGCGCCAATAATAACACCCTGAAAACATATTTCAAACCACTGAACTAATATTCATTTTATTAACAAATAATAATTTGTTTAGCAAACTTTTTGTTAGCATTTTATTTGTATAATCATACGGACTGATTAATGTATAACAAAGTAAATGTTTTATAATTTACGTTAAGATTAGTTTCAAATTGATCAGGGCAATACATCTAAACATATTATAAGTCATAGTGCAAACGATCACTCATTGTTTAAATTAATACGTATACAGATTAGAACATAAGAAAATTGACTCCGTGATATCGCTGGTATGTTACAGAAACAATTAATCTGTTTGTTGAGACTGCTTTATTCACTAAAATTAGGTTCAATGACTTAACATTTTTACACAACAAATTACATACACAGAAAATCTGTGTTACACCCTGATATTATATTTCCCTTTTAAGTACCAAAAAACAGCTATTAAATATGAAAAATAAAATGTTTAAATGTGTGTGAAGATAATTTCATCCCTTAGTATAACACAAACAGAAAACTTCACAGAACAATGATGTATTACGAGTCGTGAAGTACTGAATTTATACATATATAAGCCAAATATATAATTAATAAAATATTCCCGTTCTGCAATTATCAAAATTATAGACATTAATACCAAATAAATTCAAAATAACTCCTTTCCAAATAATTAGCAACAAAAATAAGTGTTGTTCAGTAAAAGTATATCGAAGAAAAATAAACACTACTTACGGGATATTTGTTTAAATTATAACTTACGGGGCGAAGCTGCAACAGGTCTGCTAGTATATTAATAAAGTAATAAAATAACTTACCAATCCACTAAGAGAATTCATTCCATGACCATGATTCCATGATCTTTTCGCCCAGCCGCTGTCCCCAATCACTGTGATGTAGGGTACACTATGATGTAAATTACCCTTCTCAATTGCTATTTTGTTTTCTTCCTCGGCGTTTTATTTAATTTTCTGCGACAGAATTTCTTCCCACGTCTGGAAATATAGTGTTGTTAACTAAAAATCAGTTTATGAACGATCAACGTGAATTAAATAACACTTCTCTTTGTGTTGATAATTTTTCAATTATAAAATCAAATTTACTTTTTACTTTAAGGTGAATGTTTTACAAGTGCTTGGAAACCAACTGAAAAACATTGTAGACGAACTTATGAAAAAGAGTATATGGTGAAAAATGTATATATTTTATATTTGTAAGACTGCGTGCAAGTCCATATATGCATGCTTATAGATTTTTGATGAGCAACAAGTAAATGCGAACTTATTATATATTTAAATACCAAGGAAATATTCTTATATCCGAATTATATGAATTTTAAAATTTTCAGGGTGTTTCAAAAGTCGACGACCAAACTTCACAGGTTTGTTACATGGACTATTCCCAACCAAAAATGTCATATATTTTGTTATCCTACTCTTCATAGTTTACGAGCTATTGAAGTTTTTAATATATAATCTGTTCTTTATAACCTGTCTGTGAGTTAGTTCTATTCCAATCATACATTATTTTTAGGCAAGAAACTATGCACGTAGGACCATACAACTTGTACACTGCATAAAAATGAACAGTAATTATACCAGAATGCAGCTTCTGCCTTAGAGAGCGATCGTATATCTTAACAACGTTCCTATTAATTGTATAAAGTAATAGTATTAAGATATTAAAATATTTATTTCCCTATTTAAAAACCCACACAATTTTTTAAAAGTACAAAAATAATAACTTATTTTCCCGACTCTCCTCTCGTGGGCCCTGTATTTTCGTTGTCCCTTGAATGGCACATTGAGAACGCTGAACACTTCCTCTACTGGTGAGTAACCGAAACCGATGGACATGGCACGCCATACAACAAAGTCATTTACTTCGGCCTTATTTTCTAGAGGTTCCAACGTTACAATAAACTGTTTTTCGCAATTATCGCAGTAATATTCCCAGCTAAAAAACAGCCCGGAATCGATTTCTCTCTGGAACTTAAATTTTCCCATCGTGCAACGCTTTGGGTGACCAGCGACTATTTCCAGTTGCTTTAGTACATGTTTTATGTAAACCAATCTTCTTCCATCTAATTCATTAGTTTCTGGCTCCTCTATCTTCTCTATTATCAATGGTAGTAGATATTCAGAGTCATTTCTGTCACTAAAGTCGATGGCAGTTTCTTGGTCTAATTCCGCATCTTGAGTGGCTGTATCCTCAACGATCCTGAAACACAAAGGTGTTTAAGGATTTAACTAATGGAATAATATTTTTTTGTTTTCAAATATAAATTAAAATAATAATCGTATATTTTACAAAGGTTTTAAGTCTGAAAAGTTCTATTCATGCTATCCAAACACTAACGTTACTTTCTAAAGTTACTTTCTACTGTTGCTTAGTTATTACATAGTTTAAGACAATTTTCAACAGCCAATAATACAAATCATCTAAATAAACTTTTCTGAAAACAAAATTGAGTTGTTTGAATAATACAATTGCACACTAAACCAGCTGTTAATAGTAAAACACAGAATAACAGAAGAGCACATTTTGTTAGCTGAATAATGAAATGAAATAAAATATAAACAAATCAACTACTGACATGACAACCCGATCCGTGTTGTTTTATGTAGGCGAGCGTAAACGTCTATTGTAATTTTACAGCTTAGATAAAACAAAACAAAAACTCAAAACATAGTTATACATTAATTTTAAAATAATCATCACTAGCAAATCCAGCTGCTTGAATTCGAGCAGTTTAAATTGTGATGCATTCCAGAAGTTAGCTCAAAACAGCTGATTTTGTGGAGAGTAAATACAGATGTTTATAATATTCATAAGGTTATATTTTTTCCTCTTAGAAAGTGTAAATTTAAATGTATCGCAATGTCATAATAGAAAACTGTTTAAAAAACAACCCATTGTGGCTCGAAATAATAAAATTGAGATTGAATAAAAATGTGCGTTGAAGGAAGGTCAGGACGAATTTTCATGGGTTTTGCTTCAGGTTTGAAATGGCTCAAGACACCCAATACACAAGATGATATGCCTATTTTGCCTAAAATGCTGCTTGGAGTCGGTTCACATGTAGAGGTTGCCTACGAAAATTTAGTAGAAAGTACACAGAACAAACAGATTAAATGCAAAGGAATATTAGCCCCCAAAAATAGTGACTGTGACTTCATAAACAATGAAGTATTATTAAAACTGGTAGGAGACTCAAAGACAGTATTCAATGTCTGAGAAATATAGGAGTGGGTGATTTTGGAAAAGGAACAAAATCTGTGATAAAGTAGGTTAGTAAATGATAAGTACATGTAACATGTCATTGGATCTTACCACTAAGCCGACAGCAGTTTCACTAGACGTCCCCACGGCAACTTGTAAACTTTTCAAACGCTTGTGATAATCCCTTTTTGCAAAAGATTTTTATTTCGTTTTAGACACCGCTTGAATCTTGCCATTTTGCAACACAATTTCACTATCACGGTCAATAAACAAACACAACTTCCATCACAGCTAACCAATACTACTAGATGAGTTGTCGCTGTATGTGACACTTGAGTGGTGGAAGATAGTCCCCCAAGGAACCGGGTTTGGGGGGAGGCTAATGGTTTCTAAAAATTATATTTTGGACACCATGAGTCATCCTGGTAAGCCAGATCGCGGTCGGTCAGTTCCCGAATTTTGTGTCGCTTTAATTTACGATTAATAGAGACTCCTTGTGGACAGTTATTGTAACAGTAATTATGGACATCCTAGTCTGTGTATGTGAGGCATAATTTAATTTTTTGCAGCTGATGTATTATGCATTTTCATGCTGTATTTGTCGTTTTTTATTTTCTATATCAATATAATTAAAAGTACGCATTTTCTTGAATACAACATAGTTTATAAAATAAAAGTAGAACGGCGCCTGGTGTTATTATAATTAGTTTTGCCCAACAGAATCTCTTGTTCATTTTAGTTCAGTTTTACAGTCTAATCAAATAACACAGGTTAACAAATTGTACAATTCATTGCTCTTTGTTCAAACTTCATTGCCAGTGAGTTTATGTTAGTTAAATCATAGCTACATTAGGTACAAATTTTATTTTTATGATTAACATTATGCTAAAGTAAACCTATGCTGGTAAGTATGTAAGCGCTGACATCCACATACATAAACAAATCATTTCGATTTTTACACTAATCAGACGTGCACATGATAAGTGCGATTACATTTTAAAATGTTTAAAATGTTTGATTTATATAGAAAAAAATAAAATAAAACTGTGTATAAACTTTATTATTAGTTAAGAAACCTCTATTTCACTAACAATGATACAATGTGGCGTTTTTGTCTAAAGAATCCATTTTAGGGCCTAATTAACAATTGTAAAAATATAATAAACATCTTTGATGGGCATACAAATATCTGACTACAGGCCTGCATACAACATACACAACCTTGGGTTGGACAGATTGCAAGGAAGATACCTCCTCTGTCAAGGGGTGACGGCTGCCGGTGGGCCGATGCTGGGTAGTAAGAGCCAGAGAGAGAGAGAGAGAGAGAGAGATGTGGAAGAGAGTAAAGGTATGTGCGGTATTATAAGTTGTCTAAAATCAATTTAGGTAACCCTTAAGTATATTTTTTTTGAAAATACATAAACCAATTTTGAAACATTTATGATTGGCCGTTTTCAACTAGTGTAAAATTCAAAATACCTCTAAAACGGCACTTCAGAGGGCCAAAAAGCCAATATAACGGAAATATTTTTCCACAAAAATGTGTGTTTCCTATTTGTATAATCGTAATAAACAAATTCAGTGAGAACGAAAATTAAAAATGTTTGGCTGCACAGCCTTAAAGTGGAGCGACCAGTCTGGTTCTCGAACTCATGAAAATAGATGCTGCCTTACACGTTTATACCAAATTTCATGAAGATCGGACCACTTTTACGAAAGTTATCGTGCCTACGTACACACACACACACACACACACACACACACACACACACACACACACACACACACACACACACACACACACACATATATATATATATATATGCATATACATGAATTTGAACAAACTGTGTTTTTTTGCATGTAGGGGCCAAAAAACGAAAAGTTATCATGGTCCCGGGCCTAGGTCTTACCATGGGTAATAGCTTGCAGGGTAATAGCTTCTTCCCTAAAGGGAAAATTGGCTAAAAACAATGATGGTTCGTGGTCGTTGTCTGATGTTATTAGGAAAAATGGGCGTGTTTTATAGTTGGTGCATTCATAACTTACTTAAAAATATATAAAAAGATTACCAATATCTTGAGGATAATTTTGTTTAATACATAAACCAATTTTGAAACATTTATGATTGGCCGTTTTCAACTAGTGTAAAATTCAAAATACCTCTAAAACGGCACTTCAGAGGGCCAAAAAGCCAATATAACGGAAATATTTTTCCACAAAAATGTGTGTTTCCTATTTGTATAATCGTAATAAACAAATTCAGTGAGAACGAAAATTAAAAATGTTTGGCTGCACAGCCTTAAAGTGGAGCGACCAGTCTGGTTCTCGAACTCATGAAAATAGATGCTGCCTTACACGTTTATACCAAATTTCATGAAGATCGGACCACTTTTACGAAAGTTATCGTGCCTACGTACACACACACACACACACACACACACACACACACACACACACACACACACACACACACACACACACACACACATATATATATATATATATGCATATACATGAATTTGAACAAACTGTGTTTTTTTGCATGTAGGGGCCAAAAAACGAAAAGTTATCATGGTCCCGGGCCTAGGTCTTACCATGGGTAATAGCTTGCAGGGTAATAGCTTCTTCCCTAAAGGGAAAATTGGCTAAAAACAATGATGGTTCGTGGTCGTTGTCTGATGTTATTAGGAAAAATGGGCGTGTTTTATAGTTGGTGCATTCATAACTTACTTAAAAATATATAAAAAGATTACCAATATCTTGAGGATAATTTTGTTTAATTAACTGTGGCATGGTGTTCAGCGTGAACAATAAATTTTAAATAATAAGCTCACAACACCACCTTAACGTTTGCAAAAATAATGTACGCAATATGGCTGATCCAAAATGGTCAACAATTGTAACTTGATATAATTCAAAAATCATGTACTTATTACCCAAAAATGATCGGAGTTAGTCCGGGGTAGATATTTAAAAATTTAACAAAAGTATGGGTTTATGTACCACAAAGGATAAAGGAATTACTGGGTTTAATTTATATAATTTTAAAAATGGATTCCCATAATGTTTTTAAAATAATGTACACATCTTTAGTATTCAGCTACTGAGGTACTGCAGTGTAATATGGTCACCGCGTAGTAAGAAAACAGTGTAAACAGATTGAGACCATACTATATCTATTTTGAAGAATGATTGGCCAAAATATTGTTTTATTTATATGGATGTTCCACATCAAAATATAGAAGAGATAATAAATTTATCAAGACTAAAATAAAAATAAAATGTTTAGTCACATTATTTATTTTTCAAATAATTGTTAATGGTTTTATACAATCTCCAGAAATATCACATCAAATTTGTTTTAACAAGACAATAAATACATTACTTTTAACAAACCATTTTTATGGAACAAATTTTGAATATTTTAGTATTCTTCCGCGTCTACATAGGATTGAAAATAAAATATCTACAGATTAAAATCTGTTTGATTATCACCTTGACAAATTTAGGATCAAAGCCACAGATTATAATTTTGTTTAATTGAAAGTAATTTAAAAATTAAAGGTATAGTATACAATATATTTTAAAATTGAACTTTTACCTAGATAATTGTGTACCAAATGGCTTGTCCGTAAATAATAATGAATATGAATACCCCCGTCGCAGCAAATCTGCATAATCACGGAATTTCCAATGAATATATAAAATAACACATTAAAACACTTAACAGAATTCATAAGAAATATATTCACAAAGAAGCGATATTTAAAATATTAATTATTCTTCATAAGAATAACATTGGGGATGATTACGCAGGTTTGCTGCAACAAGAAACAAAAAATAATGGGTTTTGATGTAAATATCAATAGAACTTATCTTAGTGAAGTCACATTCCAAGTTTCATCCATATACATTCATAAATAAGAGATATATAACATTTTAATTATTTTCCATAAGAATAACATGGGGACCAAGTACCTAGGTTTGCTGCTAAGGGAACCATACGCGAAAATTTTGTTGTGTGCAAACAACCATGAACCACAACCAGTTGAAGCCATATACCAAATTTCGTCAGTTTATGCAGTTTATGTTCATAAATAAGCGAGATATGCAATTTTTCTTTTTCTCCATAAAAATAACATTAGACAACGTACTGTGTTTAGCACTTTCAATATCTCAGTAACCAATTGACGTAGAGCAATGATAAAAATACCAAATTATTTGTTTTTATGCTGAATTCAGTGGTAAAAATTAAAGTTTGATTTAAATAAAAACTTACATGTGGAAACCCCAAAACCCCCATTTTTGGGGTACAAAACCCCCACAAACCCCCCTTTGGATTGTGTGATTCGTCTGGTTTTCGGACTCGTTCAAATAATTGGTGCTTTACACATTTGTACCAAATTTCATTAAGATCGGACCTTTTTTACGAGGGTTATGTGCTTACGGGCACATATATATATATATATATATATATATATATATTCAAATTTAAGTTCACAAATTAGGGCTACTTTTATTATAAAAATTAAATAAAAACAATAACCAGAGTACCCTCTTTTTTGAAACATTTTGTATTACTGACACGTGTTTCGACACTTAGGTCATGTTCACAGTGTACAAGTTTCAAAAAAGAGGGTACTCTGGTTATTGTTTTTATTTAATTTTTATATATATATATATATATATTTATATATTTATATATATTTATATATATAAATTTGAACGAATGGTGTCTGGCATCTGGGGACCTCAAAATGAAAAGTTATAATGGTCTCGGGCTTAAGACTTACCATGAGACCTACGGTAATAGCTTCTTCCCTATAGGAGAAATTCGCTAATATGGTGGAGACATTTAAAGCTCACTTCGTATATTATATAAATCTTAATATATAAAAAGAAATTCCTTTTTTCCTTTGTGACTCCATAAATTGAGAATGAATGCACCAAACTGAATCATTCTTTTTTGTTGTGTTCGTTAATGTCAGGACAAGGTTCTTATAAATTAAAACTTTTAATCTGACCTAAGCGCTCTGTCCCACTGGCCTTCAAAGTTCCCATTGATTTGATCAAAGTTTAGTTAGTTACACCAAACAGCTGTTAACAAAAGGATTATATAAACATACTTAAAAGGCATAAACATATGTTCATTATGGAAATAAAAAAAACTACTTGAATGGCAACCCTCATTATGGAAATAAAAAAAACTATTTGAATGGCAATTCAAACTATTTTATTCGATAGGCGAGTTAGCGTATCAAACGAGCTCATCTCGAAAATGAACAAGTATTTGACATAAAACAAATTCAATGGCATTAGGACAAGACATTAGAACGTCTGTTGGGCCAGCGAGTAGATAAAATAAACGTATACAAATTTGGCCGTGCTTTTTGTTTCATATCACAGCGATAATCGTTAGACATAGTATATTGAAGACAATTACCATCTGTTTAATAATAGAATATAGTGTGACGTCTTTATACAGCAAAAATATTCCACTACTTTAACAAAATTCTGAAAAATACCGAATAAAGTTGATTTAAATATTTTTAATAATATTTGGTTACACTATAATTTAGAACTAAACCTGAGAATTGGATTTTCCATAGTTTTCTATGCATAAAAGCATAGAAAAGTACTAATAAGATAAGTGCCGAACAAATGTAGTCCCCAATGCAGTGAAGATCATAGAGGTTTTTCTACAAGTTTCTCAGTTACAGATGTCGTATGAATATATTAATAAAATTAAAATTTATATTAATAAATGTACAACAAAAATTAAATACAATTCGTTAGTTAATCTCGAATATAATCCAACAACTAAGGATTCAGGTGACATGATAGTGTTCTGATAAAATGTTATATTATGAGGTTATTGCTTTGAGGGTGTTTGCAGCCTGATAGCTGACGAGGCCCGAAATTGAGATTGATGCGATAATATCGCACCGCCCTTTAGGGTATCTAATCACATCCTATCTTACCCAATCCTAATATAATATTATCAATAAATATACAAAAAATATTGTCTAAATAAGCTTCTACAACTTCTTTTACAAACCGCATATTTGCCAACTATCTAATGTTTTCAGGTAAACACAAAAAACAATAATTTTTTTATTTTAACACTATTTATGCCAAAATGTGTATACTATTCCTTAGTATGTATTTTCCATAATCGCATAATTTGGTTACTCACAGTTCTCGATCAAATGTAATTGTTATCATCTGATAAAAATTATCAAAAAATCCCAATGTACATAAATAAACGTAAACAAATATTTATGTGGTTAAAAAGCTAACGTCCCATTGACCATGAACTGAGAACTATTGAGGACATTTACAGTAAACGTCTTTGATTATTTAGGCACAAGTCATATAGACCTAAAGTTCACAAACTACAAACGAATATTTTGTTAACAATGCTTACTGCTCAATTAATACAAAGGAACCTAGTTTTAGTACAACTTCACTTAACTTCACTTTGTCAAAACAGTAGGTATAAATATACAATAGTTAGTTTGCTGCTCTAGGTGTGTATTTGTATTTTAAACGCAATTTGAAAAATGTATTACTTATATAACTAATAATCTCCTCTTTAAAAACGTTATTTGTTAGAATGAGGACCTTTACAAAATAAATCTCTTTCATTAGTACTCTTTACACCTAACTTCATACTTTCCTAATGCTTTATTTCCCCGTGTTTTTTACTGTTTAATAGAAAACACATTACATCATCAAATACAAGTTTTTAAGTTATTTAGTAAGATTAGTCAATTGAATGGTATGCTCGACGTTGTAGTGTAATATTAGTGTTTTGTTCTTCTATTCATGTCCATTTTATATCTATACAAGAACACTAAGTTCAAGATTATCTTTTAAGCACGAACCCTGCGCTGATAATGGCTCTGGAATCCTGGGATAAAACATTTGTCCACACTGATAACTTGTATGCTATTGCTCTTATGGTGATTTGTTATTATATGTAAATATATAGTTTACTGAAAACATAAAAATAATTTAAAGCATCAAACATCTATAATTTTGTTATCCGTTGAAACTAACCAAAAATAATTTATCTACTAACTTTTATGAGAAAACAAAAATTTTAAAGTAAACAAATAATTAATATAATGTTGGATGCTAAAATATAATGGAATTAAGATTATTGCGTTTTAAAATAAATTACAATTGTATTCGTGCATTTTTACTATTAACTTACTCAAAATAAGTCATAACTTGCATTGTTTAGTAACAATTTTTACCGTTGAGGTAAAGATAATTTAACCAAATACAAATATAAATAATAAAAAGTACAAAATTAATAGCTAAAATGCACAGTGTTTGGGCAAAAGTAAATATTTTGTAATTATTAAAATATATTTTTTGAATATTATCATATATATTCTATATTTTACAATTGATCCTGTTAAATGTTTAAAGTCTATGAGAGTGGGTTTCTTACAAATGCATTTACAATTAGTCATAACATAATCAGCATGATAAAAGTATTTACCTTGTTAATAATAAACTGTGAAGACGTAAATAAAAATGCTGAATCTTATACTAAATTTATTAAGTAGTTTTAAATGTGATATTTGTTATATGTTCATTTCAGGTACATAATATCAGCGTGTTTGATGAATCCACGTGCGATGAGAAGCTCGACATTCCATATGCGCTCCACGTTCCCCACGTATCATCACCGTTGCAGATCTCTAGTGCTGACACACCTGAAGCACCAAGAGTGGTGTCGAGTTTCATCTGCTATGACTAGAATACATCTAGTCAAACAGTGTAAATATCTTATTTGCAACTCTCAACCAAGCTCAGTATTCAACACATTGGTCTTCAATGTCTTTGGGGCGTCTTTAACGCCCCAATGTAATCCAACACTGTTAAACATGATCAATTTATTGCTTCAAAGGTTAGGTTTATTTATTTATTTAGTAATAAAAGCCCGACGACGACGCTCACAAATTTTAATCATGATTAGGGGAGTTTGTTTTTATCATTTGAATTATCAATAAATTTTAGTATACTTTATTGTATTTACATTACTATTACCTTTGTCATAAGTATTTATTATTTACGTATTTCATGGTTTATGTGGTAGTGTGTAACTTATTTCAAGTTTAGCAATATATTCTAAAACTTCCTACAAGTTAGCACATATTTATGAGTGAAAACAAATATAAAGGGGACAGTGATAAAATTAAAATATTAAACTTATAATCAGGGTATCAATTTTCAGTTAGTTTTGGTTCGTGCTTAAAGTAAAGTTTTATAATTAATATTAATAATAAATATCTTGATTAAAAATCCAAAGATATGTCAAGATGATTCTAAGTAAAAGAATAAGATCCCGGTGATTTATTTATATGTATTCATAACCTCCTACAGCAACTCACATTTTATACTATATAACTTGTTTAACTTTTTTAATTGTGTCTTGGTAGTATGTAAAGTATAAGCAAACAAGAACTGAAATAGAGTTAACTATACAGATCTTTGCTTTAGATAAGACTTATTGTTTGTTTTATAAGAAACCATCACTCCCAAACCATCTTCAGTAAACAAAACATTTACAAACGTCAACAACTGCTACAAAAAGGTTAATGAACAAGCAACATGACTTTTATATTTTTATGACAATTATTATGTGACCGTAGTAAAATTACGATTATTTTTCCATTATATAGTGTTTTGGTAAGTTATTATTGTTGTGCGTGTTTTTATTCACACTTAAGTTCCCATAGTAATAATAGTAATGCAAAATACACTGAAAATAAAAATTTAATGTTGTTGAAGGTTTATAAATAGTATTTTATATATATATATATATATATATATATATATATATAAAATACTATTTATAAACCTTAATTTTAGTTCCAAGATAAACTTAACTAGAATTAAAAAAAATCTAACTTTATAAAGATTTAATGATAAGAAGATAGATATTGAACCTGTGATATAGGTCTGGGATATAGGTAATTGAATTAGGATTGGGAAAGTGTCAGCTGTAAATCAAGTGAGTAGGACATATCGTATCACGCGGCATTTAATGGGAAGAAAAAATAAAATAAAGGTTCCACAAGATTTATTTTATAAATTTGGTTTTCGTTAGCACATTAGGAATTTGTATTTAAAAAATGATAAAAAATAAAAACCTGCTTTTTTAATGGGTGTTAGTTATCGAGCTTAAGTCATCTAAAGTTCTCGTCTGGGGTTAAAAAGTTGAGGATAATTTTTTTTGTAAACAAACCACAGGGACAATGGTTTCCATAAAACATATGATAAAAAATATGTTTAACCAAGAATTTGTCTTTAAAAAAATATAATTGTTTTATTCTTGTATTACATATTTACAAACAATTAAAATTATTTTAAAATTTCACAAAAATTTTAGTTTTTAAAATAAAAGTGACTCGGCATGATGTGAGATGCAAGACATCTTGCCCGTGCCGCATCGTGTGAAAAGTGTAACAAGTTTTAAATCATCACAACCTCTAAAGAGTAACTACGTTTTTGTGGCCTGAAGATGTGAGCTTTGAATAGCTTCGAAATCACGTGGTATCATACCATAGGATTGCCATGTCTCAATCACTTTGAAGGAACAAAAGGTAATTTAACATTTCTTTTTAGTTTCAATAGACAGTTATTCTGAGCCTCAACAACAAAAATGTAAGTACAACCTATAATATAAGGTGTTTTATCGTGTATTTACAATCGTTGTATAGGTCGTTCAATACATATTTTATAAGCGAAATAACAGCTGATGACCTCTCCAAAAAGTGTTATGTGAGTAATGTATTTTGTTCGTGAACGAAAAAATAATCAAAAGAATGCTTTTTTATAAAAGGAATTAAATAAATAAAACACAAAAAATTTATCATCTCAGTGCATGAGTTGGAAAAAAACTGTTTTTAAGCAGACTGACAACGTTGTTCTATACTAAAATAAGTATTGCGTTCACAAATGGTTAATGAGAAAAGCAATATAGAGAATGTTTCAATAAGTATATCCTGCCACATCCACAGTTATCAATCATAATTAAAGTCTTATTATTCATAATTGTACAGTATTGTACATTATTGCGAAACTTAAAAAGCTATAAAATGAAATATTGCTCGACTAAAACCCCATTAAACTAAAATACAAGGGGTTGTAACAGAAAATTCATAATCAATTTAAATTTGTTAAAAAACTATGATTAAAGCTGTGTCTAGGCAGTAACTATAGCCAGTCTATCACTTAGAAGTTGAACTGTCACATGTAAGAAATATTTGTTTAGTTATATTGTTCCAATGTCTTAACATACATAACTTAACAAAAATAGCAACAATTTTCATAGGGATATGAAGTAGATAAGATTGGCCACACCAATTATGCAAATGAGCTACACCCGACGAGATTCAGCCTAGCGCACTCGCGCACTGGCAGCCGTGTATAGGCGGATCGGGCGTCGCCGGCCAGGTGCCTCGGAGAAGTTTGGATCAGTAGGCATACAAACCAGACATAGCAGGTAAATGCGGATCTCACAAGCTACGGAGAATCCGCAAGCTCCGTCGTGGTGTAGTCAGGAGTTGGGATAGGTCAAGCGCGGAGCTATTACCGCACCGTGCGGCCTCGCGCGCAGCCAGTGCACCAGCCCAGTGGAACCAGTTTCGGCAGCCAAGGTGAAAGTCATTGCCGCTCGCTGTCAAACACGTACCGACCTAATTGCAAGTTGTTGCCAAGACGTGTATGTAATCGACAGACTGCCACAGTCATTCTTGTGTAACAAAAACATACAAGGGTTTCCAACCTGCACTACTAAATAATAATAAATGAAAAGGTGTAACTCAAAAACAACACAGAAATGAGACAAAAACACTTTATTATTCCTCTACAAGTTTACAAATATATTCCCTGTTTACCCCCACCCCCTCGAACATAAGACTTGCATTTGGGCTATTGTTGTATTTTTCAACCGCCTCTTCCGACAAAGCCGGCAAATACCTTCGTGGCAGGAACACCTGGGCTATGCGCCCCCTCCCCTCCACGTCCTTCTGGAAATCTATCTCCGCCACGACGGAAATGTTCTCGGCTCCTTCCACACGTGCTCCAAACAATTTATTTTTTGACATCACACGCTTGAACCTCAGCACACGATACGCCGTGCCAACCTCCAGATCCGTTAGTTTGACTCGTGGGAGGAAATCGGCTGTTGATTTGTTATTAAACATTTCCTGGAGGGAAGCCATCTTTCTTACTGAAACAACACATGAAACATTAACCTTACATGTATAGAAACAAGAAAAACATTTCCGCAAAACAAAATAAATGCACCGTGGTAAAATAACACAAGGTGAACAGGGCGTGTACAGGACATTGCAGCTCACCTCGGTGCAACCATGACATCCTAAATGCATTTTATATAAACTTGCCTGTATCACAAAAAGTTAAGTCGTTCCTGCAATGAATTCGCCACTGCAAGTTAACATCAGCCTGCTTCCTCGATCCCCGGAAGAGATTCCAGACCTGATCGCCCAGCTTCAGGGAATATTTAGAGACTCTTCCTTAAAAGGTAAGAAACAATATACTACAACGTAAATCCTCATTCCCTCGCTCAGGCCTCTCTAGTGTAATCAGTATATAACAGAAAAATGTAATAGTCGCAGAACACATAACAATATAAAGTAATTGTAATTCAGAGCTTTGTCATGTAGGAATTTAGCATTGTTATACACAAGGCAAGAAACATTATGCAACCATATTAATTCTCATTCCCTCAGACAGAGCTCCTTTCAACTTGTATATAACGAAATGTATTGGATGCGAAAATACAACCATAGCTGTGTTATGAGGAGACATACGGTTATTATGCATACAGTTAACCTTTGTATATCAGAACATGTAAAAAGTGGATAAAACTGTTTAATAGCAAAACATAGTATTAATGTATTTACCGTACAATATCCCGTTGCCCACCCAATAATGATGTATCAATGAAACAAAGAAGTAAGTTAGTACAAGAAATACAGTAATACGTACATTTGTGTACTTATTTGTGTAATACGTACATTGTGTGTGTGTGTGTCCCTTAACATTCACACTTGGGACCCTCTACGTGTTCAAGACACGTTCCCTGACATATGAAACAAGCGTGACGATTCCGAAAAACTTCGCTGTCTAACTGACAATGAACAAAATCAACGTTCATTTGATATGTATGATATTCGTTCTGTCCAAGCCGAAAACAGTTGTAGCAAATCTTGAATTTATCCTGAGTGTAAAAAACAAACATGAGAGTCATACAGTTTTTCATATGTATATCAATCAAGTTTTGCAAAACAGCTGGGGGTAAACAATATTTTAGTAATTCAAGATCACGTCTACTATGAACATTGTTCAAAATACATTTGCTAGACAACATCGATAAACTAAGGGGTTCGTACGGTGAATTCATAGTCTAAAACAGAAAAAACACACAACAAATTACTAACCTTATTACTGTAAACCCCTGACTAATACAATATGTTACAAAATAGCTAAATAATCTTTGTTTAATGTTTCAGAAATCGCCTCCGACAAAGACGACATTCTGCAAATGCAGGAGGTACGCAATTGTGCGAGCGCCGACCCCGCCCTGCCTAACAAACCTCTCCGACCACGTCCAAGAAGCCGTCTTCGACGACTGTTGGAACCCTACATCCGTCCTATAGCCAGGGTAATACCTACACCTATACCCGCAATTTTACCCCTTCCAATCCCTCTCGAACCTCCACCACCCGCCGTCGTCATAGAAATATTGGATGACGATGAAGACGACGACGTGGTGTATGTCCCACCCGCAAACTCTCCAGCCTTATCCCCCGCCCCAAGCCCTGAACCCCAACCACTACCACCCCCTGACCCGTTACCCTGGCAAAATAACGAGGACATACTTGACGTGTTGGAAAGGGAAGCGCTAGAACTGTTCTTTCAATAAAACTAAAAAAAAACGAATCTTTCAATCATTCTAATTTAATTCCCTTCCTGCGCTTAACGCCAATCTGTTACAAAATTACAATCATATATATATTGAACGTAACCAAGTGTTACAAAGGAACTATATGTTGGTACCAAATCCCAGAATATTCGATTGAACCAATTATTCAAACACTACTAACGTTGTGACACATACAAGTAAATAAGTGAAACAACAATGTTACAATCAAGCCTGATGACAATGCAATGCTTACATTCTAAGTGTTACAAACAATTTACGCAAGGAAAATAAAGAAACTATATGTTGATACCAAATTCCAGAACATTTAGTTGAAACGCTACTAACGTTGCAACAGACAACTAAGTTAATAAAAGTGAGTTACAAACAAGTCAAATCACAATTTAGTGTCAGCACGATAAGTGTTGAAAAAAAAAAATCATTTATGCAAGGAAACAAGCATACATAAATAAAAGTCACGAAGCACATTTATAAGGTTTTGCATGTAGATATACTTAACGCAAAAAACATTTCCTACTTGCTAACAGGATGTAAATATTCCTCAGGGAAAACAATAATTCCCAGGCTCAGTACAGCTAATCATTGTATATATATATATATATATATTACCCAAATGTTTTGTCAAACGTCAAGACGTCTCCTATAAAAAAAAAAACTTTACTTATAACTTTCCCAACATTGTAAAACAAAATTCAGTAACGTTAAACCTAGTTTAGAATCAAATAGGTAGTAGTAGTAGTAGTAACAAAATGACGATCCTCGACCACTCAAAATTGTGATAGTATAGATTTTAGCAAGAAGCAAGTTTAAAGACATAACTAAACATAACGAGAGTTACGTATCAGCATAAAAAAGTTAACACACGACGAGAAGGTACTTACTCTGTACGTAGGAGCTGTACTGGCAGACGGAGAACGAATAAGTCTTGACAGCAACCACACTGCTATTTAAGCCACAGCTACGACCTTACCGATTTCCTTATTGACACCGCCCTTCCCGGATGTCACCTTCACGTCACCACGACCTTGTAATCGACCTTGACGCCGACCTTGACTGAGAATACGACCTTGGAGATAACCTTGAATGTGACCCTGAGCACAACCTTGAGAATGACCCCGACCTTGAGGATAACCTTGACCTTGAGCGCAACTGTTCAACCCCGATGCGACCTTGATGACAAGGTCAACCGTAAACCAGGAAATGTAGTTGTCAAGATCGACCGCTCGGCAAAGCCGTTCACCAGGATGTGTGTTCATCAAGGATGTCCACTTGGCGAGGCCACGCTCGGGCTCTTATACGCCAGCAGCGGCTCTGAAACTTCAGTCGCAGCCACCGATCCGTACCTCCACACGCTACTGACGAGCTGCCAGCCGACGCCTCACCACCACCACCACCTTCGCTCTGTGACTCGCCTTCCACCTTCAACTCATCCACTGCCGCCACTCAGCAAGCTTCTCATCGTTCATCTTCCTGCAGGCTGGCAGGCTACTTTCTGTCGGCTGGTAGATCGTCGCAGCCTCCGTGCCTTCGTAGCAATGATTTTCCTGCCAGCCATCCAACTCGCATCTTCATCCTCCACGATAGTTTTACACCTCCGACACTGACGTCAACTACATCAGCTCCTAGCTTACTAGTCAGGTAAACACATATGATCGTGTTACATAACAATACACCTGCACGATGGAACCATTAAACTAACTTGCACGCTTCAATCATCAAATCATTAACTTGTGTGTGTGTGTGTGTGTGTGTGTGTGTGTACCTAACAACTAGAAACACAGAAATTTACTCTTTAAATACAAATGCCTTGGTCTCAACGTATCATTACTGATCCAAGATTTTCATTTTAGTTTAACATAACCCAAAACTTGCACAATACTTAAACCCATTGTCAGAAGTTTGATTATCACAAGCCTACAACTCAAACAAAAATTCTACAAGAGAATAATTTTACTGTGACTCTTGCCGTCATTACGAAAAAATCGCAAATAGACTTAAACAGGCGATCAATAAATATTTGCCTTTTGTTCGATCTAAATACTATTTACAGTTTTCTTTTCTTTCTTTTACAGCCAACCAACACGAAATGGTGTTATACCGTGCAATCGTGGACGGTATAACTGTCTCGCTGCCATTACCATCACTGGGAACCACGAGAGGAGAAGAAGAAGAATTAGAAGTCCTATCGCCACCATCACAAATTGGACGATTGCGGTTTACATCAACTGCGGTCCAGCGCTACACCTGCTTGGCTTGCAGACTACAGTTTCCATCATCGCTTACAATAGACAACCATCGATGCAGCGCAGAACCATGGCTGCCTTGTCTTCTGTGCAACGCCGCTTACTTCAGAACACGAATGCAACTGCAAGAGCATTTCAAAAACTCCTGCATTCGTTCTTCCCATCGCCCTGTTCCAGTAAAAAGAAGAAGTACTTCCCACCCTGGAGTTGGAGAGAAACGCCAACGCCTCATGTCAACAACAGCCGAACCAAAGCCCGGAAACTGCATTATTGAAGACGATCTTTACCTCAGCGATTCATCAACATCCTCATCTTTAATGGAGAATTTAAACGAAGAGGACGACAACAATATATTTATACAGCAGCAGCAGCAGAATCAACAGCCACAGCAGCAGCAGCAGGAAGAAGAGAACATGCAGCTTGTCGAGTCCGCCCTTAAAGGTTATGCCAAAACCTACCAAATTACATGTTTGAACAACTGTGATATAGACGTCAACCGTTTCCTTCTCAACGCCGTTCCGCTCATCGAGAAGACTCTACAGAACGAACTCGGCTCTGCCCAAGGCGTCAAGTACACCCTGTGGCTTGAAGCCGATTATCTCAGTCCCACTGGAGAAACAACAGAGGTGCCAAGGAACTTCAAAACTTCATCCGTTACGGTGTACAGCACGACATCACTAGAGGATGTCAGGAGTTTTCTGTTTGAAGACATCGCCAAACTTCAGACCGAGCTTCAGGAACACGAAGGCCGTGGCAGTGGATGGACATTTCACTCGATTCGAGGTCTCCAGTTGCGATTAAGCAAGTGTAATTTCTACAGGACCGGTGCGCAAAGGTATGTGAAACTACCAAAGGACATAGCACGAACAAACTCTTGTGTCAACGTGAAAAACAATGACTCGTACTGTTTTAAATATGCTATATTATCAAAGCTTTACACAGGAAACAAAACAGAAATAGCGCAAGAAGATTTGTCTGATGTCATTCATACGTATAACTTTAACAACTTATTTTTTCCAGTGACGCTTAATGAAATTCAAAAATTTGAACGTCAAAACAATAACACTAGTGTGAACGTTTTTGCATTGGATGCTCAACATAAAATTTCACCCTTGAAGATCGTCAACAAAGAGAAATATGATCATTTCGATTTATTGTTAATTTCGGATGGGGAACAACCGGAAAACAAACACTTTGTGTACATTAGAAACTTTGAGAAATGTATAAGGAAACAGCTAACTAAGGACAGGCATCGTATTACAATTTGTAAACGATGTTTTACGTTTTCAAGGAACAATCGTTGTCGAAACATTACCGCAGACAAATGGTTAGAAAGCCATCAAATATATTGCAATACATTCAAGCCAGCTGAAATTGTACTCCCCACAAAAGAAAACTCGGTGATGACATTCAAAAATATTAGTCATCACTATAAGATTCCCATCGTTATATATGCCGACATTGAGTCGACGTTAGCCCCAATAAGTCAATGTGAAAACAATCCACTAATTCAAAAGTCAGGAACAAAAAGGGTTCGTGAAAACAGTACATTGATTCCTAGATCAAGTACGACAAAGGTTCAACTTCATGAAATGAACAGTTTTGCATTATTAGTTAAATCCGAGCTTCCAGAAACGTTACTAACACAGTGGGATATTCCTACAAAAATACAACTTTGTCGTGAGGAAAACGCAGCGTATAAATTAATGACAAGACTAAGACAGATCGCCCAAAACATTGGATGTTTGTATAAGACAAACATTCCAATGATTGCATTATCCGTTGAACAACAGGAAGACTATGAATCAAGCATAGCATGTGCTTTTTGTGAAACACAGTTCTCAGATACGGTGATCAAAGTTCATGATCACGATCATCTAACAGGTGTGTATAGAGGTGCATACTGTCAGAAATGCAATATTAATCTTAAAGTGCCAACGTTTGTACCGATTGTATTTCATAACTTGGCTGGTTATGATAGTCAATTTCTTATACAAGTACTAGGTTTGTTTAAGAGTCGTGTATCAATAATTCCTAGCAGTTCTGAAAAGTTCATATCCTTTTCCGTGTTTGTCAACAATATCGAGTTACGATTCATTGATTCGTTAAAGTTCACTAGTTGCTCCTTGGATGGTCTTGTCAAAACGATGCCAAGTGAACAATTAAAAGAGACAATTAAAATGGTCAACGATCCCAGCAAAATTGGTCTTTGCTTAAAAAAGGCTTCTTATCCGTATGATTATATTGATAGCTTAGAAAGATTCAGTGAAACATGTCTTCCCCCTCCTGAATGTTTCTACAATAGACTGACAGATACTGACATACGTGATGAAGATTACGAACATGCCCAAAAGGTTTGGAAAGAATTCAACATAAACAATCTGGGGGAGTATCATGACATGTATCTTAAACTCGATGTGACACTTTTATGCGATGTAATGGAGGCATTCCGTGAAATATGCTTTAAGAACTATCGCCTGGATCCGTTTCATTCTTACACAACTCCTGGATTATCTTGGAATGCAATGATGAAAAAGACAGATGTTCGTTTAGACCTCATCACTGATTATGATATGTATTTATACATTGAAAGTGCAGTTAGAGGTGGATTTTGCGTGTCAAACCTTCGTTTCGCTGCAGCCAACAACCCGGCATTAGAAAATCCAGCAGATTACGATCCTGAAAACCCAACGTCACACATACTCTACTTGGATGCTACCAATTTGTACGGGAGGGTAATGTTAGAGAGACTACCAATAGGTAACTTTAAGTGGGTTGAGAACGTAAACGATATTGACATTTTCAACATCCCTGAAGATTCATCCATCGGTTACTTGATTGAGGCTGACGTGGAGTATGGAGAGGAATTACACGATCAACACAACGACCTACCCCTACTTCCAAGAAATGAAGTCCCTCCCAACGGTGTAACAAAGAAGTTATTAGCAACGCTGCACAATAAGACCGCGTACATAGCTCACCATAGAGTGTTTGCACAGGCAAAACAGTTGGGATTAAAAATAACCAAAGTGCGGCGAGCTTTACAATTTGATCAATCGGAATGGTTAAAACCATACGTCGAACTAAATACAGCGCTTCGTCAAAAGTCCAAAAACGACTTTGAAAAGAATTTCTTCAAACTAATGACAAACAGCATTTATGGGAAATCATGTGAAAACCAGAAGAATCGTATTAACATTAAACTTGTGACTACGGAAAACGATTTTCTGAAAGAAACCTCGAAGGTTAACTTCCTCGATAGGACAATCATCAATGATAATCTAGTCGCTGTACACCTTGGTAAACATCGCATTGAACTGAACCGTCCACTGTACGTCGGTCAGAGTATTCTTGATCTTAGTAAACACTACATGTTTGGCTTTCATTATGACACAATGTTGAAAAATTTCGACAACATTGTTTTGATTTATTCAGATACCGACAGTCTAATCTACCTCATAACCACCTCCAATCTCAATGAAACGCTAGCCAAACTTGCAAAACACTTTGATTTTTCTTCATATCCTAAAAATCATCCGTTAAGCAAAGCTCATCTGCCAGAAAACACCAAACGCATTGGGGTATTTAAAGATGAGACCAGCGGACGACAGATTCAGGAGCATGTCGGCTTAAAGTCTAAGATGTACGCCTTCCGTTTCAACAGTAAGGCACAGCGAGAGGATGAAGATGTGCATATGAAAGCTAAAGGAGTGAAAAAATCAGCTCTAAAGAAAGATTTTCTGTTTGACAATTATAAAAGTGTATTGTTTAAAAATGAAAAGTTTCATGCCAACTTTAACGTAATAAGATCGAGGAATCATATTGTGTTCACAGAACGAGTAAAAAAACTAGCTTTAACATCCTTTGATGACAAGCGTCACATTTTAGAGGATGGCATTCACACTTTAGCCCACGGACACTACCTGCTAAAGACCAGCCGTAAAACCGAGGTGTGAAAGTAATTATGTACACTATCCCTTTGTTCATTCGTATTTGTTGCAAGCGTAAATGTATCTGCAACCCGTCATCATCATCGTCGCTGTATTACCTGTAACCTATCAACATCATCATCATCATCATCATCATCACTGTACTGCCAAGTGTTATGTATATTTCTTGTAAGACAAGTAGGAGGATTTGGTGACTTCTGCGCAAATGGTCTACTTTACCGACCCTCCGCCTACCCTCCACTATCCCTCCGCCGACCTTCCGCCGGTTGGATCCTTACTTCTGCCTCCGCCGGGATAGTTTTCCACGTGTTTCCCTTGGGATGGAAAATTTAACATTGTATAGCATACTTTGCTATGTAAAAGTGACTGCGTTCACGCATATATATATATATATATATATCATATTTGTACAACCCCCATGTACATGTATTCAACTGTAAAGGAAATATAGCATTTGAGATGGTTACTCAATAAACATTGTTGTTGTAACAGTATTGCTGCTGTGTTATTATTATTACTATCTATTCCTTACCATTCCACTCTGTGCAAACAGGGCTATAAGGTTACTGAATAAGAAAACCCTTGTGAGTGCATCTCAGCAATGCAGTGATAACTTTTACACAACTTTTTTAACATACAATGATGCAACAGTACATTTACCGTACTAGAAATATCTGTTTCTAACCATGATGGTTAAACATGACTGAAAAGGTGTACTAAATAAGAAAACAGTAATGGATTTCACAAGTTAATCATTTATTTTACATATAGAAACTTTCTGTACAAACAAAGGTAGCCAATCAATCAATTTGCACTAACCAAATAAATTCTTTTGAAAGTTCATCCAAAACACTTGTTGTCACACGCTCATTGCAAAGGGCACGCAGTTCAGCATCCAACCACACGCCAAACGGTGAGATGAAGCCTCGGTTGTAGTCGCTGACTTCGATTACCAGCCTGGAGTAGTGATAATCACGTACTTGTAGCGAAATTTGTTTCTTCATCTCTTGCTTGATGCGTACCAGCTCGCCATGATTATCCGTATTTGCGGTGATTGCCATGTGCCGAAACATGTTCTTAAAGTCTTTTACATACTGCGTCATCAGACGGTTGGCAGCTGGTTTGCAGGCAGAGCATAAATTAAAATATTCAATAATGCTCTCAGAGTACAGAACTAACTTCTTCCACTCCTCTCGAGACATTGTAATTTCCGGTGTTGGTTTCTCCTCAATGGAGTTGAATAGGGCATCCAACTCGGGGTCCTCCCAGTCCAATGTTTGTGCGAGATGGTTTCTATAGCGTTGGATACAAAGTGTCGACTCGTGATTGTTTGATGGTAGAATCTTCATGTTTTCCGTGTAGAGCGGGGAGAAATCTTTCAAGAGACGTGGTGTCGTAAAGTATTCGTCAAGCCTTTTTCTAAAGTACATGATTGTGTTCAAACATTCCGGGGTGATTTGAATTTGCATCCACAATTTCTTGTCAACCATGTACATTGTAGGATCAAAATATTCACCTTCACTGTCCAGCCCAATCAAGATATATAGGGTGTCAGATAAGGGGAATCGTTGTTTCACTATCAGTGTCGACTCGAAGAAACCGATACTGGTGTTGTAAGATGGTGTTTCAAGTTGATGAGGAACAGCGTACGAGTTGCCTCCCAGTTCCTTACTTTGTTGGTAATAATAGTTTACCAACACGCTCGGTGATGATAGTGGACTCGTGGAAACGTATGATGAATTCTGTGAAGCGGTGGCAGCGCTGCGGTTGTGATGCGCGGTTGTTGTGAGAGCGCTAATAGAGTATTCGCAGCTGTGGCGGCGGTGGTAGCATCGGCGGTTGCAGCAGCAGCATTGGCAAATGAAGCAGAGGTAGCAGCGATGGTGGATAGCGGAGTCGGTGTAACCCGACGACGTTTCTTCTTTGTTGAGTTTTCAGAGGTAAGAGGCGGCAGCTTCCGCTTGGCGACCATGTTCTCCAGCTTGCTGAGGTCCATGGTGTGTGATTTACTGTAGTGTTGCTCAAAATAGACTCACTCTCGGACTGAGATCGCTGGTTCCCAGCTCCTTATATGCCACCCAGACCCCTCCAACCCTTCCCCGTTAGAGTAGGGGAATGAGGAAGGTGGTAGGAGAGAGGGAAAGTTCACCTAATTTGTAAGGTATAAGTGTATAATCTGAGATGGGGGGGAATACCCCCTCTCATCTACTCCCATTTTTTTTTTCTACACTACCGCCATTATCTTGGGGCAGAGGTAATGGGAGTTAAAGTTTTATCACCGGCTCTGAATCCCTTGAGTTTAGCATCGTAAGTAAGAGTTTGTTCAAATGTGGTGGCATCACCGAACGAGTCTCCTGCTTTAACGTTAGTTATTTTCTTGTTATCGGCATCCCAGAAAGTTTCATCTTCGTTAAGTTGCAAACATTTTTTTATTGCTTTCTCAAGGTTAGTTACACGAGTGACTATCTCATTGTATCTTTCATTGTCAACGTATAGAATTTTGGCTTGTTCTAAACTCCCTACGCGATCCGAAAGCTCGTTATATGTTTCCTTTTTGACGTATAAGGTTTCCAAATATCGACGATTGACTGAATCGTGTTCTTCTTCGGGATCGGCTACAAAACGCAATCGCTTATTTCCAATATTTAAATGTTCTGCAACTTCACTTGCTGCCGTTAAAGGCGTGCGCTGGAGCAGCAGCGAGTTTCCAAACTTATCCTTCACGTGTCGAAACATTACTGTCGCAAGAGTTGATATGCACATTTGTTTTATAACCAGCTGTTGTGACGATTGTCAAAACCCAACCATTTCACGTATATTCGACCGGCTTTACGTTTCAACACCTTTTCTACCAAATAAGTGTCAGGGAATTTGGTTTTCTGCATCTCGTGCGAGTAAAACCCTCCTTTAATGTCTTCTCCGTTAGTATCGCGTAAATAATACACAGGTGGCAATGTTTTACGTATTCTCTTTACAATAAACAGTTCCGTACTCCAAGATGGTGTGTATCCCTTGTCAAATATAGTTTTATACTTGGATACTCTAACAACATCGTTTAACTTAAATTTTGGTTTATCATCAACGGTTTTTGCAACGTTAACCTTTTCTAGCAGTTCCTTTTCATGTTTCTTCTTAACTTCGATCGGTCTCATGCCGATCGTACGATGCACACGTGAATTGTATTTCAGTAACAACTGGGGAAGTAAATCTAACCATTTGTAGTTTCCTTGCACTCCAAACGCTTTCCAAAGCCAATTTTTCAAAGTGCGATTGAATCTTTCAACAACTGATGCTTTTAAATGTGTATACGTGCTGTAATGATTTATCTTTTTGCTTTTCATTAGCTGTTGAAACTCATCGTTGTAGAATTCCGTTCCGTTATCAGTGTGGAGGTTTCGCGGTTTTCGAGGGTGACTTTGTTTAAATATTTGTTTCATTGCATCTGTGACGTCCTTCCCCGACTTGGTCTGCACAGGCACTGCCCATGCATATTTTGATAGTACATCGATTACCGTTAAAATGTATCGCTTACCACTATTAATCCTTGCATATGACTTCATGACTACGAGGTCCGCTTGCCATAAATCATGGATCGATTTCGAGTACACCTTACGACGAACAAAGTTTTTTCTTGCCTGTTTGTGTAGTTCGTTGATAATACCGCTTTTGATCGTCGAATAATCCGCAGTGGCTCCTTTCACTGATCTATCCATTGCACTGATGATCTCCGCAGAGTGTGCTTAGCTTTATTTGTCGAGAATGAGGTGTGTGTGTGTGTGTGAAAGGTTTTAGCATAAGGTTGTAAAGAAAGAAAACTGTTAAAGTAAGTTCAAATTCTTTTTTTTTTTATTGACACTAATGAATTACAGTTAAACACAGGATTTTAAGCTGGCACTATTAGGAATAGCACAGGTTACATAGTTCGTTTTCACTGATCTTTGGAAACTCGTAGCATCCGCAAACGTCTTCACCACTCTTTGCTTGCTTCTGACGTCCATCCTCGTTCTCACACGTTTTGATCTTCTTTAGTTCCGCTTCCTTCAGCTGGGCCTGATAGCGAACGAATCTGCAGAAGGGTGAATTGTGTTCATGATCATCGGCCGGATGGTCGTTTTCTTCCCATTTCATTAGAACGATACCGCAGTAAATGCACTTGGTGTTGTCCTTGGTACTACACATATAAATGAAACCCTGATCGCTCAACTGTTTTGCAGTTGGCGTTGACAATTTCCAGTTTATGTAGGTTTTAGCTCTAATTTCGGATTTCATCAGATCTATATTGTCCGGGTTTGATTGACACCATTCAGCCAGCGTTTGAACAGCGCTTTGAGTGCAGTAGAATCCTGAAGCGTACGTATCATGAAACAAACATGATCTGCCGGAAAGGTGATTCTTCTTCTTCTTCTCTTCATCCCCTTCGTATGCGGTGTCGTTGAGGTCAAAGAGTGGATCTCGTGGCAGTGGTGGACAACCCAATAGTTCCAGACTGATTACCGCACGTTCGTAGTTGAAAATCTCCTCCAACACCTTTGCTTTTTCCGTCGTCGGTGCAAACAATACTTGTATGTCACGACATGTTTGCGTAAGCGCAGAAGGGAGATTTTCATATGGCGTAGATCCGTTGCTGTAGTAGAGGCCGTGGAAGTGCGTGCTCATCCATTTGTTGCGGTAATCAAACGATTTGTTGTTCCACTCACACTGCATTATCCCCTGCTGGTCCTGCGGCGGTTGAAAGATCCAGTGTTGGGTGCATTTTGATTCAATGTCTATAACTGATAGTTCTTTTACTATGATCTGTCGGTCCTTGCTGAGGAAAGCAGAAAAGTCAATGATACCGTTTCTCACCATTATTAACGGAGTGCAGGAATATGAACTGCTTCCACAAGCGTCTCAAACCACAAACTGAGGTTTTGTCTGAGATTCACTCGCCTTTAAGCAAAATGTTGTTATGAGGGGAGGGGGTAACCTGTTAGTCAAGCTTACGGACAAGGCTTGTTGTGGGATCGTAAATAAAGGACTTGTCATGGATTATTAGACAGTAGGCGGCCGTGTGTTCGGGGATATCATCTTTTGTTTCAAATTCCAAGCGAATGTCCACAGATGCCGATTTGATTGATTCGTTTTGTTTAGAGCAGTCAATTATCACGATGGGTGCATAATCTTTGAACTGTTTTTTGGTTAAGAGTGGTTGCGCTGTGGTATTATAGTAGGACTCTTGAAATCTCGTATACATATCGTACAGCACTGCGTAATGATTGCTTTTTATATCTATCTTTAGATCATCGTATGGATAGCTGATTGAATTTAAGTGTAGTTTTAAATTGCTCAAGGAGCAATGATCAAAGTGTGCAGCATTTGAGTTCACATTGTTTTTTCGATTTGTTTGTAATGCGAAAATTACATATCGAGGTTTTTCAACTTGTGAGGCCGTTTTGACAGTCCAGGAATGTTGCTTGGTTCTCGGTAGCACGGGATACTCGTAGAGTTCCCACGATCGGTATTCCACCGGAATGCTCGTTCCACGTTTCATGTGTTTCAACAGTGCGATTTGTTGTGTATTGCTGAGCGTTATGTACGGTATTCTCCAGCTAAGTTTTTCTAGCTTTACCGTGATTTCTTCAGGAGTCGTGTCTGCCGCTCCCGAGGATGTCCATTTGACGGCATTCTTGTCACCGGCGGAACGTATAAGTACGAGTTCATGACGGGCGTTAACAACGATCCTCTTGTAGTCCTCGGCAAACCCAAACAAGCTGCTTAGTGGAACGCAAAAGTTGAAGTTTCCATTTTCGTCTGTTACTTCTTCATCCAACGTGTTTTTGATCGCACTAGCAGTGGCCACCCAGCCAGCATTGCTTAGGTTTTTCAGATCGCTTTCATTGAAAGATGCGTAGCCTTTTAGCGTAGTGGTTACTCCAGGGTTTCGTATGCGGTCAATTACGCTTCCATTAATTTCATATCGGATTTCATCGAAGAGGTGAGCGAATGCGTTGTTTACAAATTTTGTTTTTGAAGGCACGGAGGATCCATCCGATTTCAATAGTTTCCCCTCGACGTACAGGTAACTTACTGAAGGTATAACGCACAGGTCTTGTTGTTGAATAGGTATGCGTATTTCATCGTTGTTGTTTAATGTCATCGATGCATAGGGTAGGTGTGAATGCCATTCCACGTGTGACACACTATCGTCAAACGGTACACTTTGTAAAATATTTAGAGCATCCATATTTACAACTATTTTAATACTGTCAAACCGAGGGAGCGAAGAAACTGTCTGTTCTTTGATGTCAATCGTACGGACGATCGATGTATACTGATCATTTTATGCTTGATACCGTTTGATAAGTAGACCGGATTAATACGTGGTCCTGCTACGCTGCGATAGTTTGTATATACGTACCCCATGGTTTCATACGGTGAAATGACAAAAATCACTTATCATATGCTCTTTTAACCGGCCGATTTTAGATGTAGACGAATCGAAATACGCTCACCACGAAAGTTCACCAATTTGCCTGTTTGATCAACTATCCGTAGTGTTATACTGTCTATGATGTGCGTAGTGATAGGGAGATAGATGACCGGTGATGGAACCTCTAGTAGTATGAAGCCGGCGGGCACGTTTGGATAAAACTGATGGATGGTATGCGCAGGTTCGCCGTTCACGTAGGAACCGGTGGCTATGTTACATTCTACTCTAATAGCGTTTATGTTAAAAATATCCACAACGCCTGTTGTAGTAATCCTTTTTTGAGCATTAATGATTGTATCTTCTTTAAAACCCAACAACTTTCCGATGGAGTCCGGTTTGCTAAAGTCTATATCAAACGTTGCTTTAATAGATGTTTGCATTGTGTTGTTATTCGTTTTTATATCTGCAAAGTATTGTTTGTCTTTCGTTGATATCTTATGCAGTTCCATACGAAGGTACTCAGCAATATCTTTGATTTCGTAAGCGCCAACTGGAATTTCAATTATTTTTCCATTGTCGAAATGGAATTTATTGTTCGTGTTGTCAACGTTGGGAATTGAATTGTATGTTTCAAAACTTAGCAGTCCTATGCGATACTCACTGTTTTCATCTAGTTCTATCGGGGGGAAGTAGTTTGCAGTTAACGCTGACTTGGTACCGTCCAAGGAGAGTGTCAGTGACATGACTGACACGTTGCTGTACAGTTATTGGGTTTTATCTACTTATAGTCAAAAATGCTAAGCACAAGTGACCGCAGATTTCACTGTTGTCGTGCACACTTTGATACCCGGTTCTGTTGTATGAAATCTGTGTGCCACTCAAATAGCGTTGAATCTCAACAGGTGGACGTAAATCACCGTAACTGTCAAAGTAGTCAATTGTGTTGTTATCTTTTCTAAAACACACCCAGTGGGTTCCTTGTCCGCTTGTGCTGTCCAGGTTAACAATACTTGCCTCGTTTTTCCAGGGTTTTGAGGGTAGTGTGTCTAGCATAAAAACCCCTCTGAAGTGTGGGATGTTTAACTGTTTTGCCAATTCTGCTAGTTCCACGTTGTTAAGTGCCCTGTTGGGCAGGAGCTTTATAAGTTTTTTGCCTGTTTCACATAGGGTGTCATGTAGAGTCCTAGTCCTTTTTTGTATGGTTTTAAGTACAAACCCTTGCCTTGTCTTAAAGCGATTGCTTCCATTGTTTTGTTGTGTCGCTGCAGCTCTACCAGTTGGCGTCTGGCGTCCTTAATTTCTGCGACGGTTTTGGCGATACCGGCTGCACCGCCTGCAAGACTACCAATCGCACTAAGTCCTGCAAATATTGGCAACAGAGGTAGAACACCACCTGTCTTTGGGAGGGGAAGAACACGTTCTTTTCTGTTAGGCCATTTAATGTTTTTTCTTTTTCGATTCTTCATCATTCTTCGTACGGATTTCAAAGCATATAACGCGGCTTTTTGAACCGTTTTTCCTTGTACAGCTTTACTTGATCTGAGTCCGGCACCATGGATTGCCGACCGGGCTTGTTTGACAATGCTGTTGAATGGAATTAATATGGTTTTAGGCTTTCCTTTCTGTACATTTCTCCGTTGATTACACCTTCTTGTTTTGGTTTTTAACCCGGGACTGGTTGTCTTTCTTTTTTTCTTGTTGTCAATATTTCCTCCAATTTTCGTCTTCATATTCATACCGGTAGTCACTAACCAGGAAGCAATCTTTTCTCCCCACGGAACGTCTTTCGATTTGTATCGTTTCCAGGCTTTGCTAGCTAACACGCGGTCGGCTTCCAATCGTGAAGGTAAATCTTTGTTGAGGTTGTATGCAATGTCGTGCTCTTTACAAGCTTCGTCTAACGGGTTTATGGGTTTATCTCCACGTGTTAAACGCTCCTTCAATTTCGTGCCAGGACCACAGTAATTGTATCCAGGTAAATGTAGTTCGAACGGGAGAGTGTTGATGGTACTGTTGATCAGTCCTGCTCCTCTGACTCTACGAATCATACTAAACTGAGTTCGTATTTAATGAGATATTTATACCTCATGAGTGGTAGTACCTCTCGTGCTGTGGTCGAGGATGAAGTTTAAAAAACAGCTTGAATCATTTACTGTTGACAACAACTTTGACTCGTTAGCTAACGTTTTCTCGAGTGTTTCTAGTAATCACGTGAACAGACATGGTTCTTTGCTACCCAACACTATACGCTGCATCATTTGCGGACCCTCGAACTGTGGGAAGACGAACGTTATGTTTAGTCTGCTCACAAATCCGAATACGCTGCGATTTGAAAACATTTATGTGTTTAGCAAATCATTGCAGCAACCTAAGTATACACTGCTATCACATATCATGAAAGGGGTCCCCGGAATCGGGTATTTTACGTACGAAAACAGTGAGGATGTACCTAGCCCAGAGACGGCAAAGCAAAATTCAATTATGATTTTTGACGATGTGGCGTGTGATAGTCAAAACCGGATGAGGGCGTATTTTAGTATGGGACGACATAAGAACGTTGATTGCTTTTACTTGGTGCAGTCATATACTCGAATACCAAAACATTTACTACGAGATAATGCGAACATGTTAATTCTTTTCAAGCAGGACGACTTGAATTTGAAGCATGTGTATGATGAACACGTTAATAACGACATGTCTTTAACTCAGTTCAAGGATTTTTGCACTGACTGCTGGAAGGGAGGACGTTACAACTTCGTTGTGATTTGTAAAGATTTTGATTTAAACGGAGGTCGTTACAGGTGCGGGTTGGATACATATTTGACGGATCTATAACACCACTCCTGTTTGCAGATAACTCTCAGACGAACATGGATCGCAATGCGAGGAAGGTGAGCAAGGGAAGGGTGAAAAGGCTGTTTGCTAGAACCGTTAAAAAGCCGCAACGCACGCTAGTTCGCCATAAAAAGCAGGACAACGTACAAGACTCTAAACTGACGCGTGCAGTTACCGTGAAGGAAGAATTACAAAGATTGATCAAGGCGGTTCGTGGCAAGTTTCAGGAGTTACGTCGCAGTGCGGATGAAATGCGTGACTCAATGGAAATTGGAGCGAAACCATTTGTCGAACCGTTGCAGAAGGCAGTGATGGAAAGTTTGAAGACATTCGTACCACTTCCTGTCAAGAAGGAGGTAAAAAAGGAACGTAGTCCTATACCCGAACGTGGAACACCTGGATGTGGTGGTAGTGGTGGCGGTGGTGGTGAAGAAGAAGAGGAAGAAGGAGGCGAGTTGGAAAGAACTATAGATACGTCCACGCAAACCGAACAGTCTACGGGTTTACCGGACAAGTATCTAGGTCGCGTAGCCGATCCTACTTATAAAGACAAATTGGATTTCACCTACGGAGTGCGCCCGGATGGTAGTGGAGGGACGTTGATTGGAAACTCCAAGATCACCTTTTCAAGGTCTAGAGTGTTTATCCAAGACAAATCATTTAAAGCGACACGTGGTCTTTTAGAACTTCTTTTTATGAAAGTACCGAATCGTCTTTTGTTTACATCAGATGATTTATCCAAATACAAGGACATTTTGCTGCTTACTAATGCCCATCTTCAGTCTTATTCCGCCGAAAGACAGATTAATGCAAATAGAGGGAAGAAATATGTCTCAGTAATTTCCCCTTTGTTTTATCCAAAGTCATCGCAGTCTACTGCATCTACGAGCATTGAAGAACCTAGTCTGGTTAAAGGTAGTGGTGTACACCTACAGAAACAGTTTACTTCTTACAACGCTAATGTCAACACGCTAGTAAACAGGTTAAGATTGCTTGCCATGTCAATATCTGCAGGTCATACTGGCCACGACGTTGAGATTTCTCAAATCCTCGCCACGTTGCGTGAGAACAGGATAATTGCATAGGAGATGGATGGGAAAAATAAGAAGATGGTGAAATTTGACAATTGCCATGTTTATTGGTATTACAAGTCGCAAGTGGAGAATGAAGAGCTGTCATGGATGCAAGTTGCTCTTGATGAACTTCGAATGCGTAACAGACTTGAGACCGTTTTGGAGGCGAAATTAAAACATTTACTAGTTTGTAACAGAGATTGTCATTACGCATGTACTCCCTGCTTGCTTAAACAATAAAGTGTTTGTTACCTGCTTTGATTGTAGTCTTTTTAAATTATCCCTTTGACTGTTCTTATTCAACTTCTCCGAGGCACCTGGCCGGCAACGCCCGATCCGCCTATACACGGCTGCCAGTGCGCGAGTGCGCTAGGCTGAATCTCGTCGGGTGTAGCTCATTTGCATAATTGGTGTGGCCAATCTTATCTACTATATGTCTCAGTAATTTCCCCTTTGTTTTATCCAAAGTCATCGCAGTCTACTGCATCTACGAGCATTGAAGAACCTAGTCTGGTTAAAGGTAGTGGTGTACACCTACAGAAACAGTTTACTTTCTTACAAATGTAAAAAAATTAGCATTATAACCGTGCATTATTCAATTAATATTTAAATATATTGGTACTGGGAGCGACTTATATAATGAATCATGGATTTTGACGGTAGCTGGGTTTCAGCTCAGTACTTAAAAGATAGATGGTAAATTAAAGACTTCTTTCAACATTGCGTTTCACCAAACGTTTATTTATAATATAGTAGTGCTCTACTAAAGTTAGTATAAATAAATATTCACTTCATAATAATTAAAATATATTATAATTTAATATAAATAAATATTATACATAGAAATATATATAGTGTGTTAATTTTTTCATGCCCACCATTGGGATCTCGTAAACCATTATAGTTACAAGGAAGGTTAAATAAGCAAAGTAGTGCGTAATTATAAACTACGTAAAATGGCACAAAGAAATTGAAAATAATCCACCAAACTCGTTCGCTACACTAAAAAAATATTTTTTACCAAAACCAAAAATTGCTTATAACTTTCTATTTTTCAAGATACAAAAAATGTCAGATCAAAGTTGCGTGAAATGTTCCGTATAATTTGAATATGTAGCTTATAATTAAATAATAGGCTATTAGGTCAGTAAAATAGGCAATTTTGGAGGAATTATGGAAATAATTTCAATCCATTCATTTGGTCAAAAATAAGTGTAATCTGAATTTGAACCTTCTTAGGAGGTGAGCTTATATTATGAGAGCCCAAAATAAATTAAAATTGTTCCCTTTTTCACTTTTTGCTTGTACCTTGAAAACCGTGTGTCGGACGGAAAATAACATTTTGTTCTATATTAAAGACGAATAAAGTTCGCGTCAAATGAGTATATCAAAATTCAAATTAGTTTCAGTAGTATAGCCGAAATAAAAGTTAGAAACTGAGATATTTATTTTATTATAGTGCTAACTTACATTTAGGGATTTTCCAGGACCACATAGCTTTGAAAGAGATACTCCTAAGAAAAACCCAATGAATAAAAGTTATAGAGAATAAAATGTTACGTTATATACATATCTTGACTTTCAATTTCAGTAATTTTGAAAGACTTCATTTTACATATATTCGAAATCGGGGTTTTTCAGTTCTCTTAATTCCACAATCTCCGTAAATTTAAGGAGTGAAGTCTTAAGTGCATTGTGAGGGGAAAGAACCTACCATTCTAAATTTCTAAGATATGCACAATCAGAAAACTAGTTAATATAAGTATTCAAAAGCTGAGTAGAGATTTAAGGTAGTATGAATGAAAAACATTTTAAATCTTACAAATTAAAATTTATCTATTTATTAAAAAAACATAGTTGTTCATTATTGAGATGAAATGAAGTAATAAAAAAATTTACACTTATTATGATATTAAAAAAAACATGTTATATAAATCAATAGGCATACAGCACAAAATGAGGCAGCATTCATGCTCGCATTTTCTTAGATGTCGATGGCCCTTCATCTACAAAGCTCTTAAGCTGCGATGGGATGTTGAGGCCCTCTTCATCGGGATCATCTTCAAAGGGACTGTCCTCACCTGCTTCTGCTTCTACGGAAATTGGCATGTGGGACACACCCTCATCCTCGAACGGTGCTGAATTCGAGCATGACTGGCCATAGCTGTTGAGGCAAATCTTTGAGCATTTCATGCTTACTTTGCGCCAGCTGCACTTTCCTGTACAGCCAATTGTACATCCGCATCAGCTGGAGCTGGATCCTTTGTGTTCATGGTGGGGAGTAAGCCAAGGTCAGTCCTCCTCCAGCCCCAGCTGAGAGAATCCTTTGGTCTATCATACCTGCCCTGGATTTGGTGGTAGACCCGGAGAATATGTTGGGTGGTGGCTGCGTTTGTTGGGGGTAGAGAAGATAGATTGAAAGTTAGCTTTGCGAGGGATTTTGAGAACATCTCGTAGCGTATTCTGTCCAAGGAGGTATCATGTGTCTTAGGTGAAGAGAGGGCTGCCAGGAACAGTTTACCTTCTGAAATGAGGTCCTCAGGAACAGCATCTGCATGGTGGAAAACCTTGACAGCCTCCTGTAAAGTTGTGTTCTTTTAAGGAGCTTTACAAACTTAATATTCCCTTGGCGATAGAATGCAGAAGTTGTATCACACCCACTGATTGCATGTAGGAACAGAAGGTTCTGTTTGACAGCAGAAGAGAAGTTGATGTACCTGGGAGAGTAGGACGTGTTCTGAGAGGTCCCCTTTCCAGGTTTCATGATGTAAATGTTTGAGGTATTGGGTGTTTTGGTGGTTAATAGGATCCAAATTTACCCTACAGGGAAGAAGCTATTACCGTAGGTATGGTAAGACTTAAGCCCGAGACCATGATAACTTTTTGTTTAGAGGTTTCCAGATTCCAAAAACAGTATTCATTCAAATTAATATATATATATATATATATATATATATATATATATATATGTATATGGGTGTGTGTGTGTGTGTGTGTGTGTGTGTGTGTGTGTGTGTGTGTGTGTGTGTGTGTGTGTGTGTGTGTGTGTGTGTGTGTGTGTGTGTGTGTGTGTGTGTGTGTGTGTGTGTGTGTGTGTGTGCGTTACCTCTATAACCTTTGAAAGAGAAGCCAGATTTTAATGAAATTTGGCATAGACATGGAGAGTAACATTTATGACTTTAAGTTCGAAAACCAGATTGATCGGACTATGAGAAGGAAGTTTTATATTTTCCAAAATCAGATTTTTGAATTTTTATCCTAACATTTAAAAAAACACTCAACTTTGGTTATTGCCATTTTATTAAAATTTTTTTATTTGAATCATTAACCTTGGTTAAGTGGTTGTGGAGAAAAGTAAAAAAAAGCGTCCATAAAATTTCCTATGTCAGTCTTATCAGAAAAAGGTTTTTGAATTTTCCTCATATAATTTTACTAAAAACATAACATTTCTTTTTACCAAACATTTTAGCACTACAACAAATAATGTTGTTTTTAATCGTTGTTCTATGTCCAACCGTTGCAGAGATATTCAAAGTGCTAAACACAGTACGTTGTCCAATGTTATCCTTATGGAGAATAAATACAATGTTATATCTCGATTATTTATGAATGGATATTGATTAAACTTGGTATGTGGCTTCAACTAGTTGTGGTATATTGTATTGTATTATATTTTCACAAAAACATTGTTTTTTATTACTATCCCTGTAGCAGCAAATCTGCATACTCGGCCCCCATGTTATTCATATGGAGAACAAGTAAAGTTGTATATCTCCCTTAGTTATGAACATAAATTAATTAAATTTTGTATGTAGCTTCATCTGGTTGAGATATATTGATAATTGCAAAAAAGAACATTTATTATCTTATTTGTTGCAGCAAACCTGCGTACTCAACCTTAAAGCTATTCTTCGTAGCATGTAATTGTTAAATTATTAAGTTATCTTCAGTATTATTGTTAAGCTTATTTTCATTGTTATTTCTATGTTTATCATCATTATTTTATATTATGTTATACTACGTGTTATCTAACACTGCATATCATATTTTTGTTGTATTTGTCTTTAAATCAGTCACAACAGGGAATTTATTGTTTATTTCTGAACACTTCCACCTCATCATTGTCTTGTTGTCACTGCCTACTTTTTGTTATAGTTACTTTGTTATTTTTGTCGTTGTTTTCTATGTAGCCATTTTGTGCAAGGAACGTACTGTTTATTACTCTCTTTTTAAACTGGTGTAAATCGTTGGAAAATAAATAAATAAAGACAATGCTATATATCACATATTTATGAATGTATTCTTGTGAAACTTGGTAAGTGACTCAATGTAGTACTCAATGTAGCGAGGCACATATTTATGCATTGGAAATTCGCTGAATACACAGGTTTGCTGGGACGGGGTATTCATATTTTAATTTGAAAGAAATTTGTCACTTATTACAAAAATATCACATATGTGATGTTTTGTTCAAAAAATAAGTCCAGAATTGAACAAAACCCGTTTTGGCAACCATTTGTTGGATATTTAGTACTGGCTCCAACATAAAAGCATTAAGTTTATGTTTTACAGCTGATTTACATAAAACAGCTGATTCAGGGAGAAATCAACTGTTTTAAAATGTAAGAAAATCTTTAAGATTTAATTTGTTTGAATAACAGGCTTTTACAAATATTTTATTTCCTTACATTGGTAAACATTGATTTCTCCCTGAATCTGCTGTTTTATGTAATTCTGCTGAAAAACATAAATTTAATACTTTTATGTTGGACCAGTACAAAATATCCAACAAATGGTTGCTAAATATCTGTTTTTGTTTAATTATGGAATTACTTTATGAATACTATTTTATGAACATAAGTGGTACTTTTGTAATAAGGGAAAAATTTCTTTCAAATAAAAATATAAAAATACCATACTTGCATTAAAGTTTATAGACTTGACCATTTACATCAGTAACCGAGTACATTATTTAATTTTAAGCTACATATTAAAATTCTAGGGAACATTTCACGCAACTTTGAACTGATATATTTTTTGTATCTTGAAAAATAAAAAAGTTATAAGCAATTTTTGGTTTTGGTCAAAAATGGTTATTTGAGCGTAGCGAACTAATTTGGTGGATTATTTCAAATTTGTTTGCGCCATTTTATTTAGTTTATCATTACTCACTACTTAGCTCATTTAACCTTCCTTGTAACCATAATGGTTTACGAGATCCAAATGGTGAGCATACAAAAATGAACACACTGTATATATACACTATATTTCCGGCAACCGTCAAAAGATGTCTATGAAACCACAGAGGTTACATAGGTAGTCATAATAATATATATGTATGTATGAGTATGATCGTTAGAGTAGTCTTATAAAAAATATCATAGCAAATATTATGGTTGAGGAAACATTAAGAGGTAATTTCATTAAAGAGGGAACAATTCCCCGTTTAAAGATCAAAACAACACAATCAAAAATATAATATGCTCACCTATAACGATAATGTGAGCAACCTAAATATATTACGTCATCCAAACATAAATACATAAAGATGACAAATATGAAATATAGAACCCTAAATGTACAAAACTATTACATTAATATAGGTTGAAGAATTAAAATTATAATTAGAGAAAAATGCTCAAGAGTTTGAATTAATTAGTTATGTTACTAATAAATTCTTATGGGTGACAATATTTCAAGTTTATGTCACTAGCTAGTCTGTGGTTCTTTGGACATTGTACAAAACGAATCAGATATTTGTTTGTCTGAAATATGCAAATACAGATTTGCTAATGGTCTCTTAACAACAATTCTTTTTAAACGAAGTATACTTTATTATATTCCGAGCCAAGCCATAATAATTCTGCCAGATGTTTTACTGGATGTTATACATCTTAAAGTAAAAGTGTAAGATACTAATGTAATTCTCACTAACTCATTAAATAATGCCTTCATTGATTAAATGTCATGGGTAATATTTGCAAAGATGTTACCAAAATAATTAATAAGAAATTGATGAAATTCGAGTATTGATTAAGTAAACAATGTATTAGGCTACATTATAATATTTTGCTACTGCAAATAAAAAGTTAATATATTATACAATGTACTGAGTTAAAAGTGATCAAAACACAATAGGTACGAGCTCACGCTACGGCTCACTTCTTCACAGTAGGTCTAAGAAAAACTTATCGTAGCAAAATAATGAATTAAAACAATGCAAACGAAGGACCTCACTCTTTGTTTTGATTAATGAACCCGCCTACGTCCCTAAGCCACTTCAATATGCATAAAATGAGACTGGACCAGATGTTGAGCTGGGTTAATGAGGTATTTTTTTCTTATTTCACAGATCGTTCATTTGAGTTCCGTTAATTAAAAATCGACTATAAAAATACATGAAATTGTATTTGCTAATTTCAGAACCACTGTGTGTATAAAAATAAGTTTATAAGTTTGATTTATATATACGAGGAATGTTTTTAAAATAAGTTCCGTTTTTTATCCCGCCTTTGCAGAGCTGCGGTTGGCATTCCTGCATGCTGCCCTGTGAACCTGCATTTATTAGCAAGCCTGGGATGCAACTACGGCAAAGATCTACCAGATTTCCATTTGTTTGTGAGCATCCAAATGTGAAAGTGAGTGAAATTCGTCGGCAGTTTAGTGAAGTGTATGTAAAAAAACAAAATAAGCAATAGAATAGTGCACTAATGAGTTAGAATATTTCAAGATAACCACATGAATGTTCATGACGAGAAACCATGTGGTCATTACTGAAGATTTGGTTTATAAAGTCGATGAAAACGTGAGAGAGAACAGATGGGCTGAGATTTAATCGCCATCTTATGAGTTTCCTTTAGTGTTAAAATAAGAGTTTTTGATATAATTGTTACCGGACGACTAAATTATTGAACGTTGTGCTCGCGCTTTAAAAATGTTGACTGATGTGCACAAAATCAAGCGTTTGGGAAGTGCGTTGACTTCCCTTGAGCGGGACGAGGAAGGGTATGATTTTTTAAGTCAATTTGTCACAGGTGTCAAATCACTTCTTCACGCTAGAGGTCTCGAACACGTTGATGTACACTCCTAAAACTCATGATGAACTTCATTTGCTTTCACACAGTTAACACTTAGAAATTAAATCGCAGCGCCACTTCATAGTTGGTGGGGACCTCAATCAGCGGCGCCATTTTGAATGTTCACAAACAAATTAAAATTCTATTGATTTTTGCCTTAGTTGCATCCCAGGCCTGCAAATATATGCAAGTACATAGCGCAGCATGCAGGAATGCCAACTGCAGGGCTACAACGTTAGAATTCAAAACGGTACTTACTTTAAAAACACATCTCGTACATAAATGTATATATTTTCTTCCTTTTTTTAAGTAAAATACACATTTTAACCGCAGTATGAAGCATATTTAACTAAATAAATAGAGAGTATTGTCATTTACAAGTAATCCCTTGAATCATTAACACTTGATGTGCACTGGATTCTAAACCAAATTAACTTGTTTTACAGAGTTTATACATTTTAATTTAATTTTACAATAAACCATGATAATTGATTATACTTATTTTGAGCGTGATGAAAGAAATTGCACTCAAACAAACCGGAAGCTAGTCTGTATTTTTTAAACTCGCTTAAAACACATAGCATTATCACAAAAACCTCTTCTATATACAGCCTGGAATGCGTTGGTCGTATTTGGCGTCCGCTCAGAAAGCTCGCACCTTTTCAGCCGATTGCTCAAGTTCTTTTCAGGACCTCTTCTGCATTCTGGTCTAGGTCAGTCTGTGATTGTTGCATAGAATATTCTGGTAAAAGTCAGCCACAGAGTCGTAGTTGTCGTCCCCAGTTATAATTTTCACTTGGACCTTATTTAACAACACTACGCCAAGTAACCGTGCCGTAATCGCCGATTAAAAATCACCTTTTGTTTATGTCTAGGCGCACACGTGAGCAACATTTTACCTGCGGAGTGGATTTTGTCGACTGTTTTGTTGTGGTTTCAGATACATTAATGTAAAATAAATGGACTTTGTTGAATTAACTTGTGTTTGTGCTTTACTACTTCGAGCAAGGAACAAAAGAAGACAACGGAGGTATTGGGTCCATCCTATTGTAAGTCAAAGACTTTTAAATGTGCAGTTTTATAAACTGTACACTTGTTTACGTGATCACAAAAAATGTCTTAAATACTACAGAATGTCTGTGTTTTGATAATTTGTTATTGATAGTTAGCCAACGGTTAACTTACAAAAGAACATCAATGCGATTACCTATTACACCAGCGGAAAGAGTGTCAGTAACTCTGAGGTAAATTAGTATTCTAGCATACAATATATTCCACCTTTATTCAATAAAAATTAATTATTTTAGTATTACAAAGTGGTTAGTTGAAAAATAAAAAAATAAAAATGACATTTGAATTAACTGGCATTCTTGCCAGTAAGTGGCGCTTATTTACACGGGCAGATGTTAACATTGAATTCTGTGATTTCATTACTAAGGCGTATTGCATTTTACATAACTATGTAAGAGCTAGAGATGGAATTGTTGTTGAAGAGACACTGTTTGAATGCCCCTTCAGAGTCTGCAACCCGACAGGACCAGAGGCAATGCTACAGGCTTGCAAGTTAGGGAATACCTAGCGCATTACTTCACTTCACCTCAAGGATGCATTTCTTAGCAATATGACCTTGTGTAAAGCATTGAAAAAAATTCAACTGTTTTTCATTAATTTTGCTAACGATTTGTTCAATACTACACATTAACCCCGCCGGTTTACAATACCAAGGACTGAGTACATTTATTGTACAGTAACTTGTTGCTGTCTTTAAATAAATAGGAAAATCTGTACTATTTATTTTATTTGTAAATAATTTCGAAACCCACATTTTGAAACAAAACTTTTATATATCCTGGATTATTTTATATAACAGTATTTGAATTTTTTTACATTTAAAAGTCTTTTTTTTCTTCATGTAAACAATAAATATATAAATAAATATAAAAAATATAATTTGCATTGCTGTTATGAGTTTGTGTTGTTCTACGAGGCATTTAAAATCCATCCCGTGTATCACGTTATGCACGGGACGTAAGTAAAAAGGTAAATAAGTGCATCTATACAAAAATGAGGTTGATAATATGATATTTATATATAAATTTACTATGCACTTAGAATAAATCAGGTTACAGAACTAAGAGAAGGAAACCACTTAGGATGTTAGAAGCTTTATTTGCCGCGGTCATACGAAATATTTTGTCCCATCAGTTTTATTTGTTTTTCAATATAACTCGGAAGTAATTTGACGGGAATTTCAGTCTGGAATAGAGAAGGTTTTTTTTCGCTACGTAAATATTATAGGATTTTTACACTAAACTGAGAAGTGCAGTAGTTTATGTACTAACCAATTCGAAAAAGTAAGGTTAATCAGCATCCGATAATACAAATAATAATAAAACTTATATTTGAAATATGAAAAATAAGTTAGTTTTATGTTTAATACAGCATATTTTATATTTAGTTTTTTCTTTCTCGTTTTAATGTGAATTTATTCTTACTATCTCAAACTTAAAATTTAAACAATACTCAATACCCTGTGAATTTGGTTATAAGTGGTAAAGGATTTATGACTTTTATGAAAGTTTCTAGAAGAACTACAATGTGAAAGTTTCAATTGGTTGGTAAATAACAACAATTTTAATGTTGAAAACTGTTTACTATCAATAGTAAATGGAGTTATTTCTTTGACAAACCTTTGGCAGAAATTGCAACATTTAGATACATGAAAGAAAAATACCCTAAACAAAGTGACTGTGTTTTTATTGAGAACCGTATAAAAAATGATAGCTGATTGTATGTCCACTTTTAAAGGAATACAAAACACTCGATGAATGTTTTCTTAATGACCTATAATATAAATTCATAACACATAACACACATAACAACTAGACATTAGATTAGCCATATTAGAAAGCAACTCAAAAATGTCTAAAGCGTATTATAAATTATATAATGCCGTACAGCAGAGGTATAAATTAACACAAATTAAAACACCTTTCAAACGTCATATTTAGCCAAGGAAAGTAAAGGATGATCTTGTGTTCAAAATCTAAAATGTATAAGGAAGCAGCAAGGTACGTAACTGTAAGGGCGGCGCTGTGTTTCAGGTCTTGAAATCCGCTTACACTAATGAATCCTCAGTGGCTCCGTGTTGGGTTTAGTGCAGCTTGTTGTTACCTTGGGTTTATCGTTGAATGAGTGGAACAGTATGGAAAAACTACAAGTAAGTCTTTCTAAAGAGCGTGAAGTAAATGTCTATACTTATTTATGAGTATTACAAAAACCAATACGGAACACAGAAAAATACAATAATTACGAGCCACAACACAACTAAATATGTTCACAATTATACTTTACCTAGATTAAATTAATTAATTATGCACAATATATGGTACAATGCAATCGGTTTAGACCAATCGGTTCAGGCTGGTCAAGCCGTATCAGAACCAACTCAACCTGTAGGGTTGCGAGACGTAATGTTTTGCATCCTGCATGGTTTTAACATTACGTATCATGATAATCAAACATTGTTTCATCTAACTTAAACAATATATGGGAGGATTAAAACCACTAATTATTTATAACTGGGAAGTCAGGAAGAAATAAATATTGAGTATTATCTATCATCAGTTGGATAAAAATACATCACGGGCAGTTGGGTACTTGGGTTCATATCACAGTTTTAAAAAATCCCTTTGAGGTGATGAATCAAGATAGAGGGTATTCAGGTCATAAAATTTGGACGCACAACTCTAGTAGATAGATATATAAATCTACTTAACTTTGAATATACATAATTTAGACTTCTAGTTATAAAATTATGATTTGAGTTTTTTCAACAAAGTAGGTATACTTTAATACTCGGTTTATATATCTACGAGTACACATAGAAATTAGGGCTGGAAACCATGTAATTGTAGAGCTTAGCTATTTCATCCGTAGTTTATAATGTTCAAGAGACAGGATTTGATAATATTTTAGACAAACTGAGCTGGTACCTATTTAGTTTATGCCATTGTACAAATGAGTATAGGGTAATACGCGTATACTGTAAATTCATAATTATCTTCACTGAGAAAACTAGTCAGTTTCTTTAACTGGTGTTTAAACGCGATACAAAAGTAATAATGGTTAACGTTTTTAACTACTAACTGTTAATTATATCAGAATTGAACCTGCAATAAAACCGTGCAAAAATAAATGCACAATCCTAGAAATAAACAATTTGTATATATTCTATATTCTGTGGTGAACCGAGTGAAGTTTTGAAACGTACAGGAAGACACATTTGCTTCTATCCATAAAGTATTATTTAACTAACGGATATAAAAATGTTTTTGTCAAACCAAACAGTACTATATCCCACCCCACGAGCACCAGCTGTGACGATGTATGATAAAGGTAATAACTGCCACCGGACTGACTGGCGTAGATTGAATTGAATAGTTGATATCTCCAGAGGTGAGAGCTTTAGTTTAGCTTTCTGAGGTATTATAGACTAGTAGTTACAGTGTATTTGTGATTTGTGAAATATATTATTGCTTCTTTTTTGGTGGTTAGCCTCCGGACTACCAAGAAATATTTATGTGGTTTAAATACCTGTTTCTATGAGTAATCCAATCTTCTTGCACTAGCAACTAGTTTCGAATTGATGTTGAAATAATTGATCTTCAGGCATAAACCTCTTCATTAGAAGAACGTCAACAATAAAATCCATCCAAAAGCACGCGGAGGACGTCAGCGGTTTTCAGTTTTTTTGAATTTATTTTATTGTGAATAAATTATAATATTAATTAATTAAATCGTTAATATGAATAAATTATATAAAAAATATGAAGAAAGATAATTGAATAAAATGGTCATAAAATAGTAATTATTGACAGTTAATAGATCAGGGTAGCTGGGTTTGTTCTTGGCATGAATTTTGTCTTCCGCCCCACATCGCAAAGTTCATGAAAATGCTTTGAGAAAGTGATGAAGTCGACAAGACAGACGGAAGTCTATCCTAAAGACGACATAATCTCATAAACAAATTTAATGGTTCGTATTTTGTATTTCGTATTAATGGTAATTATTTACTTATCACAAAAGCTTTAAGAATCTCTTTTGATAACTATAAAAATAAATACCCCCGTCACAGCAAACCTGCGTACTCAGCGAATTTCTAATGCATAATATATGTCTTAATACCACATAAAGCCGCATACCAAGTTTCATAAAAATATATTCACATATAAGCGATTTTAATTATTCTCCATAAGAATAACATTGGTAATGAGTACGTAGGTTTTCTGAAACAAGGAAGACAAACAATTGGTTTTTATGCAAATATAAATAGAATTTAACTAAGAGAAGCCACATACCAAGTTCCATCAATATTCAATCATAAATAAGCGCTTTATAACATTCTAGTTATTCTCTATAAGAATAGCATGGGGGCTGAGAAAGCAGGTTTGCTGCAACGAGGAACAAAAAAATGGGTTTTTATATAATTATAAATATAACTCAACCAAGTGAAGCTACATACCAAGTTTTATTAATTTATGTTCATAATTAAGGGAGTCATTACATTTTACTTATTCTCCATAAGAATAACATGGGGGCTGAGTACGCAGGTTTGCTGCTACGGGAATAATAAATGAAAAATCAATTTTTGTGCAAATATCAATATACCAGTACTACGTGAAGCCAAATACCAAATTTCATCAACATACATCCATAAATAATCGAGATATCAAATTTTATTTATCCTCCATAAGGATAACATTGGACAACGTACTGTGTTTAGCTCTTTGAATATCTCTGCATCGGTTGAGCGTAGAATAACAATTTAAACACCAAAATGATTTTTTTGTGGAAATAACAGATTGATAAAAGCAAATGTGAAGTTTACATTAAAATAAACTGAGGAAAAGCCAAAAAAGTTTTCCCATAAGATTAACATGGGAGATTTTATGAGTAGGTTTTTTGGATTTTCTCCACAACCACTTAACCTAGGTTAATAATTCAAAATACCATATTATTTGTTTTTGTAAGCTCTATAACATGGTCAAAACCAAAATTATTTTTTTAGAAATTTTTTTTGTGAAAAATGCAAAAAACTGATTTTTGGAAAATTTAAAACCCCATAAACCCCCCTTCCCATGGTCCGATTTTTCTGGTTTTTGAACTTAAAGTCATGAATGTCATTTTACACGTTTGAGCCAAATTTCATCAAAATTGGACGTTTTTTACTCAAGTTATCATGTTAACGTACACACACACACACACACACACACACACACACACACACACACACACACACATATATATATATATATATATATATATATAAATTTGAACGAATAGTGTTTTTGACATCTGGGGACCTCAAAACAAAAAGTTATCATGGTCTCGGGCTTAAGTCTTACCATGAGACCTACGGTAATAGCTTCTTCCCTGTAGGGGAAATTCGCTAAAACAACAATTAACGAAATATTGTATTAAAAAACTCTTATGAACTGATCTATACCAACAACGATAAACATTAAATATATTATATTTACACTTTTATGTATAATGACTTATGGAAAAATAGAGAGAAACCTTTGTATTTCATGAAAATGAGAGTAAATCATAAATTAATTTTATGAAAAAGCTGCCTTTAAGTTTTGTATGTAAACTGTTTACGTTTCAGTTCACATATAGCTAATATAGTAAATTTAAGTAGCTGAGAAATAAAAAAATAACCATTTGTATCAAATTATCACATGAAATTGACTAAGATACATAAAAAATACTGATTGTTAACTGAGACAATGAACCATTAATCGATACCATGTTAGAATGTAAGGTAGTAACTGAACACTGACAACTAAGCTTTGCAAGTATTAAATATTAAAAAGTTGTTGTAGAGTTATTAACCTTTTATTGCAGTTTTAAAAACGATGCACTCACCTGGGCACTATCTATAATTTCTTGAATTGTTGAAATAATTTATTTTTTTTATTTTTGTAACTAAGCTAAATTGTTTAATTCATTTACATAATTATTTATCTGAGCAATTTGTATAAACTGAAATATTCAACTGTTTTATAATGTCAATTAAAATCAAATATTTTGTTGTTTTATATTTGTATTAATGCTATTGTATTAGAAGACAGCAAAGTGACTACCAGGCCACCTAACTCTAAGGGCGACGCTGTGTTGCAGCTCTTGATATCCGCTTTCACTAATGAACCCTCAGTGGCCCCGTGTTGGGCTTAGTGCAGCTTGTTGTTGCATAAAATAAAATAAAGATTGGACGGATTATTCTTGGCAACGCACAAGGAAACCATCAAGATGATCGTTTATGTAGTAATAATAAAAGGTTGTTTTATGGGTTTAGATATACTAAAGTTGATATGTAATCAAAGATGTCTAAGTTATATTTATAAACTTGGACTCACTTCCTCAACTCTTACTCTCATAGTTTCCTGGTATGAGTGAAGATAAAATCGGGGTTTTAGATTTTAATTGGGGTTAAAACAAAAGTCATAGAAATAGCATCACTCACTGACCTCAAAGCTCCTTTTCTGAACCCTTTAAAGTTGAAATTTTATATATTACACAAAAGTTGTTTAAGATGGAGATGGATGTAGCGCTTGAACGGATTTGTTAGCTTGATGTGGTAGTTAAAGAAGTTCAACAGAAGAATAACAGAAACTAATTTAATTGCACATTTAATATCAGTTGACACATTATAAGAAAGAACAGAAACATGATTAGGTGTTATATATATAAATATATATAAATATACATAAATATATATAAATATACATATACAACATACATACATACATATATAACTAATAGAATGACAACGGAGTATTTGCAATACGTTATGAGAAGATATGATAATTCAGCAGCAATGGAAACGTTTTCTTTATTTCAAACGGCAGATCAATTAGTTGTAACAAAATTGATAACAATATTATTGGATCATATTATTACTTATACATGTGTATAGTCATTTTAACAAATGTACATCAACAAGAAAATCACATTCAACGGTTTAAAAATACGGCGTCGTGTGGAAAAAATGTTTAATGGTTTCATACTCCGTTGCAGTTTAGTGTACCTAATATCTAGTGTTTACTATGTTCTTTTTGTGGGCAAAGCAGGCACTATGATTACAGGTTATAATGTCGAAAGTATGACTCGTGCAAGTTAATAACATTCATTTATTTTAAATTACACGAGATAAAATAAATTATAATATTTTTAAAATTAAATTGTCTTTCAGTTTTATTATTCTCTTATAACAAATATAGCTTCAGAGTAAATTATAATTTTTTTTGCTTTAAATGTTTAAGAATGTAATTGAAAAGTTCTTGGCACATTGTGTTTACTTATTTCGCAAAATAAAGTGTAAATATCATAACTATATGTTCAAATTGTACATATCAATTTACTTGAAGATGTTTTAAACCTAATTTCATAATATTTGAATAAAGGTTTAGTCGACATTATTACATTTACCTACGTTTTTATATTGTTATCGATATTGATTATTTAATAATTCGATTAGTTTTAGAAAACTCAACATTAAAAGAGTCGTTGAAATAGTAAAATCCCTGATGTTTACAAATATTGAATATATTCCTTCTACTACCAAAATTTTATCCGTTACACTGCAAAAATGAGGCCAATATAATCCAACTTAAATGTTTGGCATTTGTGCCACACATGGTTAGCACATAGATGTCTAAAAAGAAGATATCATTTTAAATAGTTTTCTAAATAGGACAAGCACAAATGATTCAATAGTGTATCAAAGTTTTACCGCACTCATCAACAATCAATACTAAAATATTATTCTCCACCAACATTTTATCGTGAATATTGTATCGCACAACTTGATCCATCCATCATCAGTCCGGTGACAGTTGTTATCTGTTATCTGAACATCGTCACAGCTGCCGCCCTGGGGCGGGATATGTCAGTCGTTTTTTGACCACAAAACCACAATATATTATGTCTACAAGCCAAGGAAAATTACTTCAAATCAACCACTTGTGAAGTTCTTGTTTTATTTGAAATTTTTTGAAGCACTATTTGTTTTATAATAATGTATTTACATAACTTATGAACCAGTTTTATATTTTGTTAAATGTACTTTCTTATTATACTTTTATTTTAATGTTTCTAAAAACATTTTGAATACTAAAACGGTTCTTACTTATAATAATTCCAAACTTCAACATTGTTTTAATTTGTAAGTTCAGTATAATACCAATTACTTTGTACACGCTTTTTAAAATATATTATGAGTTTTTAGACATAATTTATTTGATTAATATTTATTTTAAACCTCCTGAGTGATAAAAAAACATTAGATTGAATAGAAAGAAACATTCTAAACTCGGTGTCCATTACTATGCACCATAAATTATAATTTAAAAGCAACAATTTATATTGCTTTTAGATACTATATCGTCACTTAAACTTAGACTCATAATGTGGTAACAATCGCCTGCGAACATTGTGACGAATAACTGATTAATCACATAAATGTCATACGTCATCTTGACAGCGACAGTTATATACACAGATATTGGGAGATTTAAACTGTGTGATCGTCTAACAAAGCATTGAATGTACTAAAATAACTAAATTAAAAACTAAATAGTTACTGAGTCTATTATTATTCACATGAACCTAACTATTTACAAATTTGGAATTAAATATAATAAATATTAAATTTACTTTGCATATACACTGAACCTTCACGGATCTGTGAAATCGGCTCCAGCTGGGAGCCAAGCTGAGTTTTCTGCATCGATTCCTTTCCGCATTTTCCGTTTCCGTTGTTTGAAAGCCGTCTTTTCAGAGAACATGGTTCCACTCCACCCCAGACGTTCACTGTTTGCAACACTCTTTCATGTATTTATACTTTTTTCGTAAATTTCGTCTCAATTTTAAAAACAAAAAAATTAGTTAATATCTATTAACTAAAAATTACAACGTAGATAATAATTTTATAATTATCTTTACAGATATTTATTATGTTGTAAATACGAGTAGTTTGATCCACGGTTGTAATTATCTTTACCAAGTACTATAATATTGTTCACAAACTGTATAACGGCTTAACCCGTTGAAAGAGAATAAAATAAAATAATAATAATAACTGTATTGTTTATTTTAAATGTATTACTATAAAATATAGATAACACCAGTTATAATAAAGCCGTTTTAGCTATACATACCATATTAAATAGGAGTTTTATCTATATCTCATATTCAATAGCAGTTGTATCTATAAACCATTTGAAACAATTAATGCTAGTAGGCCCTACCACAAATTTTGCTTTGGTTGTTTAAAATCTGAAATATTTGTTTTACACTGCGATTTTATTTTGTACTTGTATTATTTTTCTGATGTACTTTATGTGGTTTCATGTTGATAAACCATCTAGAGTTTGTTGACAAACCAATAAACCAGTAAAATAGTGATATATTAAGCTTTATATAGTATTTATAAAAAGTAATGAAGCAAATTAAATAGCCTATATGTGTGCTAAATTATTGATGTAATCCAAGCGATGTTATTTGTATGGATATTTCACGACGTAAATATTTTGGGGGTATAGTAATTAATAACCAAGTTATAGTAATGTTTTAACTACTATTCGTTGTGTATTCAATATAAGAATGCAGATAAACGGAAAATACAAGTTAGCAAATATTTATTCCAAGAACACTTTTGTTTAAACATAAACAAAGCTTTCTCGTAAGAATCAACCATGATAATCATTTTAGCTTATTATATTGTCATCTACCGAAGAAGCAGAAATTCAAATTTGGCTGCTTAAGTACTTGTATTTTTTTATGCATCCGATTAAAAAATATTTCTTTTTAGGTTTTTTGGTGTTGATTACGTTTATGTGTTATAACTTCCATAATTTAATTAATTAGCTTTTGAATATTCCTATTTTAAATCATCCATTTTACTTGTATTTACTTAAGTATAAACAGCATAATTTATGTTGACATAGGCTTAAAAACCTGTTTCATAGATAAACAAATTTAAATATATAAAAGTTGGTTAAGTTGTGAAAATCAAAGGCCCTGAAAAAAGTTTTAAAGGCCCTAAAATCAAGTTCAAGGCTCTGAACTTTATTTTAGAAGAAAAGCATTTAAGAGAAAGGAAATATGTAAGAGGTTGAAGGGATAATACACCTGAGACAGTACAACGCGAGCTAGGAGTCTCATAACAATAACAATACAATACATCATTTCTTGCTTGGATGGCGGTCAAGAGTAATATTCCCATCACTTCCATAGATATTGGACAAAAGGAATTACTAAGAAGAAAGTAAGATCATTTCCAACTGCGTCTCGTATTATTGTACAGATATTCCGCCAACAGTCTGTTAGAATCAAGACAGCCACCTCATGGTGAGATTCCTAGCTCATTTGTCAAAACTGTTATTGCAACATAACCTAGGGTATATACTGGACCGTATTCTACAATCAAAATGCTCAATTTCCCCCTCCCAAACTTTTGTAGAGATAACTTGCTTTTTAAAATAACAGGTAACTCAATTATGTTACTTATACATTATGCATGTCACACCTAAATTGCTGATATTATTCTTGACAAATGAAGTTTTAGAAACAAACTCTACTTGATGTATTTTCCAACAATTTAGATTTTGAGCGAATTTCCCCTATAGGGAAGAAGCTATTACCGTAGGTCTCATGGTCAGACTTAAGCCCGAGACCATGATAACTTTTCGTTTTGAAATCCCCAGATACCAAAAACACCATTCGTTCAAATTTGTATATATGTATATGTATATATATATATATATATATATATATATATATATATATATATATATATATGCCTTTACAGACACTTACCCCTACATATATATATATATATATATATATATATATATATATGTGTGTCCGTAAGCACGATAACTCTCGTAAAAAAGGTCCTATCTTAATGAAATTTGGTACAAATATGTAAATTACCATTTATTTGAACGAGTTCGAAAACCAGACAAAGCGCACCATCCTAAGGGGAGGTTTTGGGGGGTATTGTACCCCAAAAATGGGTTTTTTGGGGTTTTAACATGTATTTGTTATTTAAATCAAATTTTATAATTTATACCATTGAATTTAACTTAAAAAAACAAACAATTTTGGTATTTTTACCATTGCTCTACGTCAATTGGTTACTGAGATATTGAAAGTGCTAAACACAGTACGTTGTCTAATGTTATTCTTATGGAGAAAAAGAAAAAAATTATATCTCGCTTATTTATGAACATAAACTGATGAAACTTGGTATATGGCTTCATCTGGTTGTGGTTTATTGTTGTTTGCACACAAAAAAATGTTTCGCCTATGGTTCCCGAAGCAGCAAACCTAGGTACTCGGTCCCCATGTTATTTTTAAGGAAAATAATTAAAATGTTATATATCGCTTATTTATGAATGCATGTGGATGAAACTTAGTATGTGACTTCACTTAGATGAGTTCTATTGATATTTCCATAAAAATCCATTATTTTGTGTTCCTTGCTGCAGCAAACCTGCGTACTCATCCTCAATGTTATTCTTATAGATAATAATTAATATATTAAATATCACTTGTTTTTGAATATATATCTTATGAATCCTGTTAAGTGGCTTAATGTGTTATGTTATAGATTTATTGGAAATTCGCTGACTATGCAGGTTTGCTGCGACGGGGGTATTCTAAGCTTTCCAAATGGAACGTTTAAAACCCTAGTATTATTAAAATGTAATGAGATCGTAAAACATGACCAAAGAAACCCAGAATCAGATAAAATTGTGACAACCAAATTGAAAACTTTAAAATGCTTGTATGGATTAGAACATTCAATGAATTTACTAAAGCAGTGGATTTATTTCAGTGAACAAATATTGTGGCTCGATAATATTTACCATTAAACAAAATTAAAGTTAGAAAATTAACCAAATATATTCTATCAGCATAACTTATTTACTTACAAATTGTAATACTGATTTAGTATTATTCAATTTTATCTCTATAATAACTTGGTCGTATTTTATATTTACATGGTCTGTAATGGATAATGATAAATACTCTTTCTTTGACATACAATCCTACACAGAAGTTTTCATTTTACTGTATTCACCAAGTCAAACAACAAAAGGGATTCAAGTTAACATTTTTAATTTTTTTTTTATTTATAATTTCTATAATAGAGAGTTTTTGTTTCACAAAAAAATGTTTTAGGATAATGAAACAAAAATGCCTAGTATGTTCTATAAAATTATCTTCCTAGTTTTAAATATTTACTCGTAAACATAATTAAAAATTATCCCCAAACTTTAACTTTACTATCGAGATCTCTCTTTACTTGCAACCATTATTTTGAACTGGAGTATCCTACATAATGCCTAATTTTCCATATGGAAGATAGTCTTTGATAACTGTGCTATTGAAACGAAAAATATTTTTACATTTAGTCTGATGCAGTTGTAAAATAAAATAAATCCGCTATGCCGTAATCGAGAACATCTACAGTGTGAAAAACATCACACGTGCAATCTTCTAAAAGGTTCTAGAGCCTTAGAGTTGTTCTGGTGAAGTTCACTTTGTGCAAATATCGAAAAACCTACACCTGTCTGATTGAAAAATAAAATATTTAGAACATGGGCGTATAGTTTCCTGTTAAGTTTTTCATTTATACTAAAAAAACCTTTGCCAAAACCAAATCCAAGGTTAACGTACATAAGTTAAAATACCCCCATCGCAGCAAACCTGCGTACTCAGAGAATTTCCAATGCATGCATATGTTTATCACTACCACATAAAGCTACTTATCAAGTTACATAAAAATACATGAAAAAATAAGTGATCCATAGCATTTTATTTATTCTCCATAAGAATAACATTAGGGCTGAGTATGCAGGTTTGCTGCCACCGGGATAGTCAACAAAAATAAATTTTCTGTGCAAATATCAACATATCAATATACCAGAACTACGTGAAGCCAAATACCAAGTATCATCAATATGCATTCATAAATAATCGAGATATCAAATTTTATTTAGTCTCCATAAGGATAACGTTGGAAAACGTACTGTGTTCAGCAGTTTGATTATCTCTGCAACGTATAGCGCTGACTAGCAGGCTATAATTTTTTTGTGGGTGGTAAGAAGTGGTCGTAAAAAAAATATAAAAGAAATTAATAAACTCTTCTTGTATTTATTTAAATAAACAAAATAATACCTTTTAGGCACCTGAAAATAAGAAATAAAATAGCAAAACCTAGAAATAATTAGAACACAGATGAAACCATTGTCATTTGATAGTGAAAAGTATCGTGAATAACATATCAAAAGTCTCCAAAAATATCTTTGGTGGAAAGCCGCCATATTTCCAAAATGGCGGCAAAATTCAGTACATTTTTGCTTTTTATTGAAATTCCGACTATCCTGTAAATTTTACTGAAATATCCCACATTACCTTTATTGTTCCTCTTGAAATTATCTTCCAAATGGTACCAAATACATGTATTTATAACCAAAAATAGACACTGTTAGGGTAATTCAATATTAAATGGAACAATAATGTTTGTAAATTAATATTATTTTACTGGTAGAGGTCATGCATAAATTAGGTCACTCTATTTTCAGCCCTTTTTGACACCCTCCCCCATTTTGTCACGCTCTGTCTCGCTGTTCATAACCCCCCTCCCCCCTGTAACGTCACACTTATTAATTATTAAGTATTGGATTGTGGGTACGTACCTATTTATCACTCTGTAACTGATGATTTCGCAGGCTTAACTCTATTAACCGTGCACGGCCCCTTAAACATTCGTATATAAGTAAATACCCCAGTCGCAGCAAACCTGCATACTCAGCGAATTTCCAATGAATATAGCATAACACATTAAAACACTTAATAGGATTCATAAGAAATATATTCACAAACAAGCGATATTTAAAATATTAATTATTATCCATAAGAATAACATTGGGGATGAGAACGCAGGTTTGCTGCAACAAGGAATACAAAATAATGGGTTTTCATGCAAATATCAATAGAACTTGGATAGTGAAGTTACATACCAAGTTTCATCCATATACATTCATAAATAAGCGGTATATAACATTTTAATTATTTTCCATAAGAGTAACATGGGAACCAAGTACCTAGGTTTGCTGCTACGGGAACCATATGTGAAAAATTGTTTTTTTTGTGCAAACAACAATAAACCACAACCAGATAATGCAATATACCAAATTTTGTCAGTTTATGTTCACATATAAGTGAGATATAAAATTTTTCTTTTTCTCCATAAGAATAACATTAGACAACATACTGTGTTTAGCACTTTCAATATCTCAGTAATCAATTGACGTAGAGCAATGATCAATATACCAAATTGTTTGTTTTTTATGCTGAATTCAATGGTAACAATTAAAAATTGATTTTAATAAAAATGACATGTGTAAACCCCAAAATATCCATTTTTTGGTAGAAAACCCCCCTTCAGATGGTGCGATTTGTCTGGTTTTCGAACTCGTTCAAATAGATGGTACTTTACAAATTTGTACAAAAATTCATTAAGATCTACCTTTTTATGAGAGTTATCGTGCTTACGGACACACACACACACACACATATATATATATATATATACAAATATACAAATTTGAACGAATAGTGTTTTTGGCATCTGGGGACCTCAAAATGAATAGTTATCATGGTCTCGGGAAGTCTTACCATGAGACCTACGGTAATAGCTTATTCCCTATGAGAAATTCGCTAAAACCTACGTTAAATGCACTAGTGTGATTGGATTTTACTATTATACATATAGGCTACAGTTAATAACATGTTAAAATAAACTTGTTTTAACCATCATAAATCTCCCTGGAGATGGCCAACTCAGTGTCAATTGATTAGACACTGTGTTCATACACGGTCCTCAGCATTCTGCACATACATCAGAACATTTCAACCCACTCTTTCGCCATCCACACTTACTAGCCTACCATTACCAGAATGGCATTTGCAGTGGATGAGCTTCAATAGAGAATGTGGTGCTTGTGGCATGTGCGACTGATAAGGGGCATATGTGCCATCAGTCAAGCCACACCCCAATCTGTTGGACTTAGTGTGTTAATTCTACATCATACTTGAACCTGATGACACACCCTCAGTCGTGGTAGCAAGTGGCTGCTATGTTGGCGGAAGTTTCATTACCTGTACAGATGTTACTGCTTCCGCAGTTTTCTGTCATTACATTTTCCTGCGGAGTCTGTCTAAGGTGTCGCCTTCCAAGCCACCATACAAATAGACGAGAGCCTTTTCTGCTGCTAAGATTATATCTTTCTCCTGGACGTCACTCTTGTTGAAAATTTCCACACAGCATCTGATTGATTCACCGTTGCAAAGCCTTTTAATACTCATTCCGTTGACAACGCCAAACAAATGTTAAGTTGTGTCACATTCCAAAATCGCAACTACAAAAATAATATTCTTACACAAATTGAGGCCTAGCTTAGTTTTTAAGGCTTTTATGTTCCACACTTTTGGTTTATTTTCTGACGTACTCTTTCTTTCGGGTTGGATAATTATGTCAAATTGGTCAAACTTTGTATGGAAGCACAAAAATACCAATAAATCGATGTCATCGCTAATAACAATGGTTTTCTTTGTGCTAGAACTCTTAACTGCTTCTTTCACTATTACCTCATCCGCATCCTCCAGTCAGATACCCATTTTGCTGGAATTTACCAGAGAGTGAGAGAGTTAGTTAATAAATCGCTGTTTGTTCTACGTTTTAATCAGAAACTTCTCATTTTTCGAGTGACTGACGATATTCCCTTAAAATAAAAATTGTTGTGAAGTTATACCCTTTGACCTTTTTAAGTTGCACTGTCTTTGGTTACCGGACCAGAAGAGTATCCATCGAACACCATGGTCACTTGGTTATATTTTCTGTCTACATACCTTCCATAGCTGTCACATATTATGTCATCAAAAGTATCAATTTTTTGCATATGATTTTCATGTCAGAATGCACCAATATAATAAATATCATTGAACAGTTCTGTTTACTCAAAAGATCATAGTTTCCACAGTTCATCTGCCAATACTTTTTTATTTGCTTGTAAACATGAATCCATGCATATCAAATACTGCTGAAGGATAACTTCATAATTTGTACTTAAACGTCTTATTACAAAATAAGGCGATCATTGATCATCGGCTACTGCCGAAACTATTAGATCTTAAATCATAGTTTATGTGTTATTTTAAAGCTCTTACCGCTTAGTAAATTATACAATTGACTATTATTTTAAATTTTGAATTACCATAATGCTACCTATTTTCGATTATTAATACATGTATTTGGTACCATTTGAAAGGTAATTTCAAGAGGAACAATAAAGGTAATGTGTGTTATTTCAGTAAAATTTACAGGAAAGTCAGAATTTCAATAAAAAGCCAAAAAGTGCTGAATTAGGCCGCCATTTTGGAAAAATGGCGGTGTTCCACCAAAGATATTTTTGGAGACTTTTGATATGTTATTCACAATACTTTTCACTGTGAAATTACAATGGTTTCATCTGTGTTCTAATTATTTCCATGTCAAACCATATATTCAGGGGCCTATTTTCTTCTCAAATAAAACAGTTCAAAATTCAAAATAAAATTAAACTTGGTTTTGCTTATCACTTCTCTCCTTCAAAATAAAGATTAACTGTTCGATCCTTATTCTTTAATATTACTGGATTTTAATCATAAATCTTCCTTTAGTTCATAAACAGTCTGGCTTTAAGCATGTCTTCAACCCAAGTATTAAAGAAAGGTTCAGTCCAAGAAAGAATGAAACGCTTCGAACCCTGAAAAAGAAATAATTGTTTTACAGACTGTTCCCCTTTTTTGAAAAACAACAAATGGGAAATTGGAGCAATTATTTAAATTGAAACTGTAAATTTTAAAAACAACTTTGTACCTTCAAACTGAAGAGGTTCACGTTTCGCTGGAAAGACTCACGACACACTCACGACACTAGTTGTCAACGTAAAATGCCGGAGCCTCCCAGCGACCGTGAATATATAACCTTGGCATAGAAACTTCCAGAAACCCGAGCACGCCGGCCGTCACGTGACCAGACTCCAGTTCAATCCAGCCAAGGAAGAATTTAAATCATTGTCTCCAACTCTTTCTGACCTACCCGTACAAGAAAATCGCGATCTTGCCTTGACTTGCAAAACCAAGTAGCACCAGCAATTCTTATTTGCAACTATCAGCAATTATTCACAAAACATATTTTATATTTTTATACATTAATTATTTTAATATATAACATATAGTATATTTAATTATATATAGCGTTTCAATTACAATTTGGACGCTATAAACGGTTGGACGTAGAATCACAATTTAAACACCAAAATGATTGTAATTGGTAAAAGCAAATGTGAAGTTTACATTAAAATGATCTGAGGAAAAGCCAAAAACCTTTTTCCCATAAGATTAACATGGGAGATTTTATAAGCAGGTTTTTTGGATTTTCTCCGCCACTACTTAACCTAGGTTAATAATTTAAAATACTAGATTATTTGTTTTTTTAAGCTCTATAAAATGCTCAAAACCAAAATTTAGAGTTTTAAAAATTGTAGGGTGAAAAGTGCAAAGAACAGATTTTTTAAAAATTTAAAACCCCCATAAACCCCCCTTCCCATAGTCCGATTTTTCTGGTTTTCCAACTTAAAGTCATGAATGTAACTTTACACATTTGAGCCAAATATCATCGAAATCGAAGTTTTTTACTCAAGTTATCGTGAAACTTCAACATATATATAAATTTGAACGAATAGTGTTTTTGGTATCTCAAAACAAAAAGTTATCATGGTTTCGGGCTTAAGTCTTACCATGAGACCTACGGTAATAGCGTCTTCCCTATAGGTGAAATTCGCTAAAACAAATATTGTTTGCCAAAAGTAAATATTTGATTAATTTTTAGGGTATTACATTACAGTAATTAACGATCATTTACATATAACATTGTTATTATTTAATCTTTTAAATTAGCAAAGTTAATTCCGTATCATCAAAACAATTACTCATAATAGAACCCCACTATTTCTAATTACACCTTTACAGCTATATTATTTAGTCCTGGATATTGATTTGTTAATGTTAACATAGTCTGATTTTGACGAAGCATGAAAAAATAAAAAACTCTAAAGTAAATTAGCCAATTAACAATTGAAATCTGAAGTAAAGTGATATGTTTAGTTGAAGTATTTTTGTGAAGGTTTGATATCTTAGCAAAAAAGTCGTTTAAATTAAGTATATAAGTAGTATACATGGTAATAAACAACCATATGACAGAGCAGACAAGTCAACAATAACGGTAAATTTGCAGTAATTTATGCGTTAAAAAAGAGTTGAAAACACCTTAAGGTTTCTCAATTCAAATAAACCACTGTTCATAACGGAAACACTATTTAGCTATTTGATCTTTTCCTGTAAAAATACGGGCATAACAATCCAGCTCACTGCCTTATCTAGAAATTTAAATTATCGAGACAGTAAAATTATGCTTATAATTTTGGCTAGAAAGTAGTGACAACACAATTATTTATCGAAACGTTAAATTCATATTCATTCAATTAATTTATAACCTATTTCAGTGTTTTTACAACGTGTTTTGTATTTTAATGCTTGCTGTAGTTTTAAATGGAATTTAAACTTGTGCATTGGGATTAATTTATAGGGAATGAATAGTTGGATTTCTATAAGAAGAGTATTGTTGATTGTCTATTTTATTATGTACTGTGTATTATCATGAATGTTATTTAAAGAAAACAATAAGTATTCTGTAAACAAATGATAATACATCTAATTGTATTGTCAATGTGTGATGTATGTACAAGTATAATAAAATGTTTGTGTATCGTTGGATTTTCTTTGGGAAACAAACATTTTCTTACTCTTATATATTTATCATGGATACAATATTCAGCTATAAACTGACTGATCCACTCCTTGAATATGTGTGTTAACAAACTTTTACATTTTACTGCTATGAATTACATTGAATTAATACTAACAATAAAATGCTTGTATCGCTAATTAATATTGTTACTCAAGTTGTTTAATATTTATATCAACCTAGGCCGTTACGAACACTTTACGCTTGAAAGAAATATTATAATAAAATCTGTAATGCAACCTAGAACCCGAACTGACCTGGAAGTATAACATAGAAAGCCTAGGAGACATACGTTTCTGATGATAAAAAGGAGTAGGTTATACTATGTATTACACATGATATTCAAGTTTTAAAGAATTATTTGTTGTTTTGACACAGGAAGAACATCCTGAGACTTTGGTTAGATTTTTTAAAATATGTAAATATGTTAGTTTCGATGTGTGATAATATATTGACATAATCTGACATAATCACCCCATAATCATGGAAATCGATTGGATAGAATGCTTTACAGGCTGTCTCAAATTTGTAAAATATTTTTAATAGTATATGATTTTACTTTGAAACTACAAAAGAAATCATGGGGAAAATTGGTAATAAAACTAGAATATACAGTACTGTACTTTTGTTGAGGTGTGAGGAAGCTTTTAATCTAGGGAAGATCAAATTTTCGATCATAAAAGAATGAGGACTCTAAAGGCTAATTTATTATTTTCCAAGGAAGGGTTGTACATATAAGAAAATTGCACATTTAGTAACACTGAAATATTTATCCTTGTGTTAGGAGCTCAACTACTGTCATATATTGAACATGCATGTACTGATAAAATGGAAATACCTCTTTTTTTTCTAACTATATTTCTGATAACATTGATTTTAAATGAAATAAGCATTGTTTTAAATTGGCACTGTTTTTTTAGTAAGAAAGCTATATGAGATTAATAAACTTGAACTTACCTAATTTTAATACATAACTTTTTGAACACCAAAGTAATATGATGGATTTTGATTAAATAATTAAAGAAAAGGATTACAATGTGTAAAGTTTTATATGTAATGTGTGTTACGTTGGGCTAAGGGTCTTCTACTGACATGATACAAGAACTTGAAGACACAGGAAAACTTGACAAAGTGGGTGAGTTAGTTTAGAGAGATTTTCTCAAGTAGAATGGATTTATTGGCAACGATTTCAACGTGACTTGCCACCTTATGGGATTTTCCTTTTCAAGGATTTACTTTTCAATCTCAAGTTGTTATCTTTAAACTCTCCAGTGACGTTAAATGGCATAATCTCCAATCATTACCGAAGGACTATTCTCAAACATTGTGTATGGTGGTTTGTGGCCTATTAAGTCGGGTAAAAAATCATATATCCTTGAAACGCTCTCATTTATTTTAAAAATATAAAAATTAACATCAGGCATATGGAGTTTCAAATTTAACTAAAATAATATAAATGGTGCTTAGCGACAACCGGATGGGTTTAAAATCAACATTCACGTGATAAAGTATCAAAACATTAACTGACTAGAAATTAAAATATATAAAAAGGTGAAATTTAGAACAACCTGACTTGTTTTCTAAAAGAAAACCCCAGAACTAGGTGCTGAATGTTATTAATTTTAATTTAAAAACCTAGTATGAATAAAAAACAAAGTAAAATAATATTTCCCTTTCCTTCTTATATACATCGCCAATACTTTTGATTAGACCGCAGGGATTTTGGCTCTGCAACAATCATTAATATTTTACTATTATAACTTCTTTATATATGGGTGCAATTATTGCTTGGGGAGGGAGATATCAATCTAGATTAAAACCACTAAATGCAATTCAAAAATCCATAACAAAACAATGCATAACATAACAAAAGCTGCTTTAGGTAAAGGGCATAGATGTCCAACTGCAACTATATTGATGAATTCAACGTGCTTAATCTGAGGCAGCTATATGTCAAAACTTTATTAAAATACAAATATAATTATTCCGATGAAAAATTCATTAATTTGTAACGTCACACACACACACACACGCGCGCGCGCGCGCGCGCTCGCGCGTGGAGTTCTCGAGATTAAAGAGAATAGGTTAGTCAGAACATTTTCAGTAACCATCTCTCATTACACCTCACAAATTATTTTCAGAATTCTTATTTACAGAAAAAGTCTCACATTCACTATTGGCAATCGGAAGGGAAGCTACCGAGGCGGGCGTCAAATCTGAATTCAGAAAAGACTGTACTACAGTAGAAACTCGCTAAGGCGACCCTCGATAAGACGAAAACCTCGATAATGAGTCTGATTTTCTAATCCCCGTGAATCTCCCATAACACTCAATGTTATAAATACATCTATAACACGACTCACTTTCAAATAAATACCTCGATAGCACGTCTTTTTGTCATTTCATATTAGTAATAAATAAACCTCTATAGCGCGTCTTTTTAAATAACTGAACCTCTATAGCACGACTCCCACCTCAATAACACGCTTTTTTGGGTAAGTGAACCTTTATTTCGCGACTCTAACCTCAATAGCGCGCTGTTTTGCGTTACGGAACCTTTATAGCACGACTCGACCTTTCTCACGCATAGTTCCCACGGTTAGATCGGATGTTTTGAAGTAAACAACAACGTCTTGGGCTCAGGTCTCAACCGGAAAACCCCTGCTTCTCTATCCCCCCTCCCCTACCGGCCTTTCCTTATCTATCACGGTCAAATCTGTATTTCACAATAGGTTAAGGTACTGTAATTTTGAGCTTATTAACTCTATACTTTAGTGAACTGAGTCGGTTGATGTTTTCTTACTGCCGTAAGTTCTGCATAGTATTTTATTGAATAAGAAAAATTATCACAGTAGTAGGCCTACAATGAACAATTTACGGTAATATTAATTTTCTAAAATGAATATTACAGCCTAATTATAAACTTTACTAGGCCTTTTATTTTTCAATCAATTTTTATACTGTAATTGTATTATATGGCAATCATAAAGAAGTTTGTTTTACTTGTACGTGTGTTCTTTTATTTATGACTGATTTATACGGTAATTTTCTGCTTAAAACAAAATTAGAAATGTTTCATAAAAAATGTGCTTGGTATAGCAAAAAGTCTGTGACCTCGATAGCACGTCTTGTTGTGAAAACAACCTTGATAACACGACCCTCAATTACAAGTGCACCTCGATAAGAAGACTATTTTAGAGATCCCCTTGAGAGTCGTGTTATCGAGGTTCTACTGTAGTAAGCTAGACTTGACTGACAAGCCTGCAGTTGTGTCGGTGACTGGCTCCATCGTTGATTTCATTTTTCCCTCCTTTTGTTACGTGTGTTTTAATTATATGTACTTTAATTTTTATATAAACAGTTATACATTCTCATTCATATCTAATTTGCATCATCATTATTTTCTTATTTTACAATACATCTATTAATTGTTTCCTCTAATGAAATATTTTGCCAGGCTTATTTAAATTAATAATAAAATAAACACGACAGCGAATTTTATAACGGTTCGTGCCTATGCACAGGTATTTTACCTATGTAGGCACTAATTTCATGTAGTTATAAGTACATATTTTTGTCGTGTTGTATATAGTTTTAAGTATTCATTGTATACAGATATTTGTCACTTCTTTTTCTGAAATAAACAAGTTTAGGTTGAGTTGAGTTGAACTTGAATAAAATATTAGTGTTATTAGTTGAATATTAAAATAAATTATTAACTTTCTTTCTATAATATACACGCTATTTATTAATCTTGGTAACTATAAATACTCACTTCTAAAACCCATTGCTAGATAGATAGCACTTAAATTCAGAATCGATTTATTAATAAATAAAATTTTAAAAATCAAGTTTATTTTATCTCAGAAAATAACCATTTAACAGTGAATAGTAATGTAGACATCCTAACCACCGTAGTTTCATATCATTTTAAGCATGCACATACCGCCACTAACCACTAATTCGCGGTATTGTCCTCTCACAACAGCACAAATAATGTAGTATTGATCCTCCACCAAATGATTTATTAGAGGTATTTAAGAATAAAAATTACCTATTTCATATAATTTAGTTTTGGACTGTGATAAAATTTGTTAAGTAAATAACATTTAATTTAATTTAAAACATAATATTATAAAATTTATATAAATATATATATTTTTTATAATATTGTTTTTCACTGGCTATTTGATTTTAAGACCGTAGGATAAAATGAAAATATAGTTAAAAACTAATAAAACGTCAACCAGATACTGCAATGAAAATTAAGTATTTTTCTTTTAGTATAAAAGCAAATGTAAACTAAGAACAAAGTTTAAATTACTGAACACATTTAAAAAATAAATGTTATTTGTCCAATGGAAATATGACACATTGTATAATTACTGTTTATAATATGGTCTCAGTAAAACTGATTTGCCTAATATCGGGAAATATATAGACATAATAATAGCTATTTAGCATATAGATATAAATATTAAATATTGTGTAGTATAAATAATTATACAGACAAAGACACTGAGGGGGTTTTATCTGATTGGGCATAAAATACTCAGAGAAAACCCCTACAATTTCTTCCCTAAAGAATATTGCCCGTCCCCTGACATTTAGTGAGGAGGCGCTTTGTGTAAGGTTGTTTATGCCCCACTTAACCATGTTTTGAACGGTTCTTTTATGCATAGATTGAAATGTCTCTCCAGAAACACCTGGATATAGTGTTTAACACTAAACAAACAAGAATGAGACAAGCTTACATAAATTTCAAATACATATTCCGCTATTGAGTGATACGGTTGATGTCTCAAAAGTCTGAATTAGTCACGAAGGTCTTATTAAGATTCCTTTTAAAGTTATTTCTTAGTAACACACTTCAGCAAACCCTACTTCAAATGGACGACTGACCAAAATAAATAAACGGGTATATTTAAAACTATTTATCCATATAACCAAATAAAAGTAATATATTATATGCATTTTCAAATGTTATAAGCAGTGGTTTATTTTAAAAGTTAAAATAGTTTACGCAATTAAAACAAATTAAGATTGTCAACCCACTTTAGAAGTATAGTCAATAAAAACTTAAATGGGACAAATGTGTATTGTTTTATTTGTAGATATTTGAATAATGCTATAGCAAAATAATAATTCTTTCTACGGCAGGTATTGAAAAGGGATTCATTTCGAATAATATGACATGTTCAATCTAGTAAAAGTTTGTCGAACCTTTTCGTAAATTAGAAAGAAGTATGTTAGTTATTAAATTGTTCTTATAGACAGTTTTTTAGGATATTATTCATGAAAGCTTCAATTGTTAAATCAATACATCCTCTATTTAATTATGAAAAGTAATCACACCCCTAATTCTTTCCACAATTAAAATACAATAGATATTACAAAAACATTTCGAGAACATCTAAATAAGATGGATATCTAAATACTTTGCTCACATTAAAGATACGATCACATGACAACTGCATTAAAGTTTTGTATTTTTATTGATTTAGGACCGTAACAAAATGGTATTACCAAAAACCTAAAGCTAGAAACCAATTGATCGGCTTAAAATGCAACTAATATTACCAAATAATATCCCTTTAAACTAATTAAATTAGTACATTGATTAAGTATACTACTACCAATAATTTCAGAAAAAAATTAAAATTCCCTTTGGTGATGAACGAATTACTTTGTCTAATGCTTTTCTTGTGGACAGTGATTAAAATATGGGATATTACCACATGAAAACCATTGTAAATGGCAAACCCTATATAGAATAGTTTTGGGTGAACCTTTCTAGGAATTGGTTTATTCGTATACTATGTATAAGCTTTCAATACTACATATAATATACAGATATGAGGAAAGCAACGTCGGAAAGAAGGTTGGAACTTTGTTGGAAGGAAGGTGAGTGAGCAATAAGAACCAAAGTAGGAAGGTGCAAAGTTAAAGCTGTCCTGTATTTTAAGCGTACACGTTGAATAAACAAGCACTTGCCTGTATGAACTGATTACTAGGTGGTTTACACAGGGGATGTGTTTACACTAGTATGTGTTAGTTTTATTACACAGTTAATTTCATAACTTACCAAGATTTTATTTTTAACTAATCTAATGTTACATAATTTTAAAAGTACAGATTTCACCCTGCCCATATGTCATAATAAAATAAACAGAGTATAATGAAAATATTCCTTTTAAATAAAGGTTTTCTTTGGGTCAAAATTAAAATATATTAATACAATAGCGCGATTTTTTTTAGATAACTCCTCTGTTTTTCGGAACCAATTTTGACGATTAAGCTTTCAACATATTTGTCCTGGTTCCTAGTTGTGCATAAAGGTATTTATTTTTCAATGTACTCCCTAGGGTTCCCTATAGATTAAAGGGGTTATAAAGGGAACTGTTATGTACTTGATGGGAATTTATAAGATAATAAAAGGTGATAAAAACTGGCTTCTTTAAGTTCTTCTACTTATACTTTGCTATGAATTTTCTGCAATTCATCCGGCTAGGTCTTATAATACCTTAATAAACCTACCTACAATGGCAAAAATACGGATTTACCATATTTTCCTTATGAAATTGTATAAACTGATTAGTAAAAATCTATTCAACTAAGAAACGATCTTATTTAAACACTGTCTAGACCGATTTATCACAAAAAGTATTAGTATCTTTCATTAAATCTGAGCCTTCATGAAAAAAACCAATACAGTGGATTCGCATTAAAAGCTAATGTTAAGGAGATACTAAAACCTTAACATACACTACACCAACGTCATCCATTTATAACCACTGTTAACCAGGTTAAGCCAGGTGGTGGGGATTCGATTTCACAAGTAGGTTTATTTAGTTGTTTAACTGTTCTGTTTCTGTTTCTATTCACATAAATAAAAAACAACACATTCACAAATTCAAGCAGTAGGGAATTTTCCGTAAGGTTGTTTGATTAAGATTGGAGTTAGTGATAAATCTATAGACTGAGATTTATATGGAAAATCCTAGACTTTAAAAAATGCTATATATAGTCACTCAATTTTAGGCTATTGTATGTTATGTTTAGAAAAGAACGTTATATGATGATTCATTTTTTATTCAATTTTTGAATAAATATATTACGATAGCATCACATTATTTATTAGTTTAAATCTTACTATCAGCTGGCGAAACTATAATTATACTCAAATATTTATATATCAACAGGGACACTACAACTCTGTTAAAATTAAAAAATATATATTTAAACAGGAACGTAAGATAATAATAAAGTCAGTGTATTTTTATTACTCTGTTTTATCTCGGTAGGCGCGTGCTGGAGGCATATTTAATATCTGCAGTGACTTTATATATACTGACTCTTCAACTGTAGACCGACGTTTATATTTATATTCAATTTGCCTGTAGGAATGGGTTTGTCAAATAAATTAAGTTTGCCAAAATAAGTACAATTTATATTGTACTTATAAATAATAGTAGGATAATGTACTATGATTTGTCTATGTATATGACAAATCATAGTACATTATCGTACTTTATTCTACGATAGCCTACTACTTTTATGAGTGTGAAAACTGTGAAATATGAGTGAGTTTAGGAATTGTTATCCTACAAAAGCATCAGTTCCAGAGTATTTCATTTGTTACACTAACGTCAATAGTGACTTACACTAGTAAGTCTATAAAGATGACTTACGCATCAAAATTGATTTGTGCTAAAGATTAAAAAAATATTTCGATCCTACCTTCTTTCTCAGATTATCAGTAGTATTATTCCATTAAAGTATTTTTTCTCCCATTTTTATACACTTTGTTTCGTTGCTTGTGTGTCATTATTTTGTTTATACTTTTTTAACCACACCCATTATGAACCAAGATTAAAATTAATTATTAACGGCATATTTCATAGATGCGTTTAATTAAAAAAATTAACTTATGTATCTAATAGTGAAATTTTTAATTGTATTTAGCTCTCCTACAAATTATTTCCCTAGTACTTTTATTGCTATGTACAACGATAACTACCTTAAAATTGACTTTTAATTGATTGTTAAAATATTAGTCTACCTATTGTGTGTTTTCTGCAGACGAGAATAGCATAAATGAAATATGTATGTATATTCGGGCGTGATCCGGGCATGTTCTCCGTCAGGCGTCTGACTGGCAAATGAATTTTAGATTATCCCAAGTGGATTTCTATGGTCTGTGTTTTAATGATTATTGATTATAGAGTATTTTTACGTTTATACATGATTCTGATCACAATTTTAAAACGAATTCAATAAACTTAGTTAAGTAGTTTATCAGAATTAATTACGTGGTGCATTTTAGGGTGTTTACGAACTCTATATAAAACTTTATGGGGCCAAAACAAAGAAAATATTATTTGTAAAACATGGGCTTATTTCACTCCGCTTCCCATTTTTTAGTTTTTTTTAAGTCAGTTTACCAGTCCAACATATCTTACGAATCACCAACATATCTTATCAGTTTTTTTATCAGTCCAACATATCTTACGAATTACCTAAGGTGTTGACTTGAATAAGGCACTTGATTAAGGCACGTGGATTATACATATTAGGGCTAGTTTGGTACTGAGTTTCAAGTTTTAGCTTTTACCGTTTTAAACTGTTGGCTGTTTAAATTCTTTTAGCTTAATATTTTGAAATCCAACAGTTTTTTGTACAAAAACTTATCTAAAGCTAAAGTAATTTAGCATTTTAACCTATTGCTGATTAGTTGAAATTCTTCAAAATAAACACGTGGTCATTACAGTTAGTTAACATGATATCACTCAATAAAATAATTGCGGTTGCTCAGCTCTGGGTTGAGTAATCATCCAAAGCCTTATACAACCTTTTTAGAAATATGGTAATTTTCAAACGATTTGTGTAGCAAGATATGAAGCTTTTATTAATTTAAATGACAGCCATTTTAAAAATTTAAAGTTTCAATAAAAATGTAGCCCTAAAACAAGTGTGAAACACGTGATAATTTTCAAGTCGAGTGGTTTCTAAGCTATGATGCATTGATTAAAACACTTACAGGACCCAATAAGATGGTTGGTTTTTTGAACGCAGGAAAAATCTCTAAAGTTCCCATAAAGAATTCGGAAACACTCGGCATAATCGGTACTAGTTTTGTAGTTGTTCGATGCTTTACAACATAAAATTTAGAGTATTAAAAACGTTAATGCTGTAGCTAGCAATTTTTGAAAACATAATGTAATTTTAAAACATACAAACCACAGATCCCGAAAGATTTTTGAATCAAGCTCGTTATCATAAATTGAATTACAGAAATTTAAACTCTTTTGACCAAAATTTCAATCAAGCAGTATACAAATAAAAAAAAATAATAAAACCAAAAACATTTGTTATATTTTAAATAATAATAACTTTCATCATTCCCACAATTTTTTTTTAAATTCAAGGTAAATAAATATAATTAACGTTATTTAACGTATTAAACAGATAAGTTGTATAATTTTGAATTTTGTAATTAATCGTTGTTAAATGATAACAACACGGGTTGCTTTAATTTAATTAAAAATGTCTTGTGAAGTGTACACTCTTAGTACTAAAACTAATTAAAATTTCTTGACAAAAACATATTTTAAAATTAATCAGAAAATTAACCGTACAGAATAAAATTTCAAAAATAACTAATTAAATTAAGATTAATCAGTAATTAATAGTTTACTACTTGAGTTATTTTACTACGCTTGCAAAAACATATCGTATTAGAACAAATTTGTTGTAAACAATTCAATAAAAAAAACCCAGTACAGAAAACATTAATGTAATTACTATAAATAACACAATTATAATATAAATAACGAAACGAAACTCTTTACTAGGAAAATATTTCTTTTTGTGTTATTTTTGACTATATAGTTAGTTATTTCACCCCATTTGCTGTAAACAAAGTAACGGAGCGAGACAATATTTTCCACATTGCTGAATTTCGTGCAATCAGTGGAGTGCCACTCCACCACCACCACCTGCGCTTGGGTCAGTTCTTGGCCCGCTGTGTTTGTGCGTTATTTATAGAATACTTTACACTTGTGGATATCGCTTGGGTACCTTCTCATCTGCATAGCATCCTAAATGTCCTGTTTACTGAGTATGATTATGTTTGATAATAGGAAAATGAACATACATGAAAAAACTATTGTGTCTTATAAAGTCTTTTGGTGTTTGTACATTTCCCTACTATCAGTATAGAAAAGTATGTTTTCGTCTATCAGTATAGCCAGACACATATTTCACTACTTTTTGGGATCTAAAGTCTCATAACGTGTTTAGGTGAGAAGAATACATATAACATAACAAATTAGTAGCACAATTAAAACAAAGCTGGAAAATTCACAGATAAGCTAAAATAGATCTAAATTACATATAATTACACTGAAAAGGCAGTAAAATAATGTGTCTAAAGGAAACACATAAGGCAAACAAACAATACTACACCTCAGCAACTGTACTGAACAGTGCGGGTGCTCAGGCTACAGTGATGAAAGTGTCCACAATTATTTCTTAAATAACATAAACTCACAGTCATCGGCAATGCATTTAAACAAAATACTTATATATTACATACATAGCTCTGATTTTGCATATTATGTATAAAACGTTTTTAATAAAGTAACTAATAGATAGTTTTAAATGTTTTTAGTACACATTTTTATAGTCCTATTCTTATAATTAAGTCAAAAACTTGACAATACCCACATGTTCTTATCAGATATTTTTGTTTTGGGGTTTTCTATAAATGCTTAATACAATGATTTGCCTACCAACAAGTGCAAGGAGGCATAACAATTTAAATATTTATTTCCCATAGAAATTACAAATTCCTTATTTAAAACAAATTTTTAAAGTATAACAAAATATGAACTATCGAAGCATTATTTTTGAAAAAAAAAAAACAAAGCTGTCAAGTGTCTTAAGCAGAAAGTAGATATCCCTCTTTTTACGTTTATTTTTGACATCATTGTATTATGTCATTATTAAATAAAGTTAAAAATATGTTTTATTTACACCGGAAACCCATGTTTTCATGTTTTCAATAAATTAAATATATATAATATATTCATATTCTTCGGATATTTTTATTTATTATAAAATTTAAATTAATAAATATATACTGTGTGTTTTGACAATTTTCTTATTGCAATCAACATACAGTTTTATTCCTTGAGTATCCAATGATCTTCTTGTACACGCTCAGGTTTATTATTTTTATCCAGCGCTATTAAAATGTGCTATTATTTAACTTTTAGTCATTCTGGATAAAAATAATTTGTTTTCTCATTATATATTTTTTAAAACTAAATTTAATTATATTGACTCTTTTGATTTTGCTATCAAATTGGTTGTGATGACTTAAGTATGTCGTATGTCCCGATACATAAACCTGCCTTTTTTCGTTTGTTTTAGGAGGCCTGGTTTTCATGTTATAAGCAAATCTGAAAGCATTATAATGCAATCAAAATATAATCAATAATTGGATAGATATAACCATTGTAATGTGATGTTTAGCAATCGTTGGAGGACCAATCGTGGTTGTGAACACTAATGAAAACAGGAACCGTTCGATCAGTGGTTAAGGGACAACGTTCAATTTGTCGTCTGTGATTGTGTGATTAGCTAATTGGACATATGCAACCTGTAATAACTAGATTCGAAAGGGGAGGACAAAATTTGCCACTTTGTGCCAGATACCAGATACGTATCACACCACTGCTGAGATAAAAACTTATTTACTCTGGGTGTTTGAAACAGATCGCCCTAGTTTAATTAAATACAATTTATATTAATGGACCTACAAGATTCTGGTATTTTTAAATGCTTCACTAAAGGTATACATTTTTCTAGAAACACTTTGGTCTTCATTTTCTGAAGTCATTGGGTCTATTTACGAAAAATATGTACATGATACATTGGTTGTTTGATTTACCTGCAAGGTGAATGGGGAGGGATGGTTCAATTTCTTGGGCACCTCGAAGCCCAGAGTTAAATTCATTTGACATTTTATTTTCTCGTAAACAATTTTGTGAATGCTGAAAACACTTGTGATATTGACCCAGCAGTTCAGTTTGTAAGTCAATCACGCCTGCTATTTTAGCGAATACCTGGCGGGGAGAGGTAAAATACGAGTTCGCACGCAGCACGCTGACGTGAGGGAAGTGAATTTCCACATAAAAACTTGTAAAACTCAAAATCAGTGTAAAAACATACATTTGTCCAATTTTTATTGAAATCTGAAAACATTGATTTTTTGGCTGTTCTGATACTCCTGGTTTCATTTACTTGCAAAGCTGGGAATACAATTTTGCGCATTATAGGGTTAGGAGAAGGTCCATACAGGCTTGAAAGTAGGCGTGAGGTTGCTGGGAATAATAAAAGTACTTTAACAAAAGAATAACAGGCTTTTCTAGTGTAAAACCCCCATAAGACAACGTACTGTGTTTAGCCGATACACATTTTCTTTAATAGCTCGGTAAATATTTATGCTAGAATGACGAGAGAGGGCTTAAAACTTTCGCCTCTCTAATTCCCATATTTCTACATGCATTAACTTTACATCTGGGGATTTTCTGATCCTTTTTGGGCCCAAAAACTCAAAATTTGAAAGATTAATCCCCAAAAAATGGGTTTAGAGTTTTCCGATTGTTTTGCCCAACGAACTTGTCCAACAAATTATAGAAAGGAATGTCCCTACCAAATTTGAAGTAAATCGGGCAAAAAATGCGACCACTAGAGTGCATACACACACATATATATATATATATATATATATATATATATATGTCTATATATATATATACATATATATATATATATATAAAATATTTTGAACGACCCCCCAAAACGTGTTCAGGGGGTCACATTAGGAACTTCTATGGTGGTCCCGGGCTTAAGTTTCACCGTGCGGGTCATGCTAATAGTTCACTTTCCATAGGAAATTCACTAATAATCGTGAAAGACAGAACATGGAATCCTTATCGATATTTATGGGGGTAAAATGAAAGACTGCAGAATATTTTATTTAATAATATTTATCCATAAATTTAGTTTTTTATATTTAACCGTTTAAGTATTTTTCTTAAAACTAGAATGTCATTTTTCATACACCAGTTATAAGATGGTGCAAGACATACATCAAATTCCTTATTCCTGTGAATAAACAGTATCATAAGAAATTGGTACTATAATACGTGTAATAATTTGTCTCATCATCTAAGTATTAATTACAAAATCATATGATAAAATGTCAGCTTCTTACAGACTATTGATTGTCTATTATTATTAAATCCATACAATCATGATTTGAGTAATACTTTAGGGATTTTCAATTGGTAAATTTTAAACTCATTCTCTCCATTTAATTGTATTCGTAAAAAGTTTAATTAATGTCCTAGTTTCTCTAAACTTTATTCGAACTGGCAGATTGGGTGCTGATTCCAGTCAGCTTGGGAATGTGGGTTATCACACTGCGAATCGACCTACTTTTGAAATTATATGTTCATTACTTTCAACCACTGACAGTTTCATTTCCTGCATCTTTTCACGGTTGGGTTGCATTAATACTGAAACTTGGAATTTTAATGCCGTGAAAAAGAAAATTATATAATGTATGTTTTAAAAGATGATCGTATTTTTGTATCTTATTACAATGAAAATAACACAAGAATATTGTTAAGTATCTATCTATATATTATTAATACGCTACATGGAAACTTCAAACAATGAGGCTTTTTTGTTTTAAGATTTACTACCACATATTATACACTAAAATGCGCGTCTAGATGTGCAGATGTGCAAACTGGTTTTAGATTTTTGATTTAGGCCTCTTTTTCTGCCCCACAGGACTTCCAAGTCCCCATGTTATTCGTATGGAGAAGAGTTTATTTGGTTTATGTCAAGTGTTTTGTTACTTAATTCAATTCAATTAAATAAACAGCTGTTATAAGGATTATTAACTGCAGACTAGTCATTGTTTTGTTTACTATTAAACTATTTACTGTTTTCGCTTCTCGAAACGGGATACGCAAGCTGCGCAAAGGATATTCTAGTTTATATTTATTTCTATGGTTGGTACTGTTCCCATAGTTTTAAAAAACTTTAAACATTTTAAGTAAATTATTTCTCTCAGAACATTAATTTTTAAAGGAGCTTTAAATATTTGCTTTTACAGTTCTGTTTCAGCTTTTCAGTGTTCTTATTCTTCTAGTTTGCCTGGATTGTGCCACTAATTTTGTTATGTTCTAGGCATTCCTTCCACCTGAAAACGGGATCAGATTCCAGATCCCGAAACGTCGTGAAACTTTGTTTTTACTAATAAGTGATGGAAAATAACAGAAAAGATTCCTTGAAAAATATAAATATCTTCTGGGCAATTACTGAATTAAGCAGTTTTAAGGAATTCTGAGCTAATGGATATTTTCAAATTCACATTTTGTTTTTGTTAATCTAGTTTGAGTTGAGTTAGAGAGGTTTTCAATATGCAATTTCAAACATAAAGAGTTAATTGAATGAAATAATGACTATCTAAATTTAAATAAGACCGGGACCTTTAATATGTTGAATATTGGTTGTCAGTGATTAATCTGGTTTATCTCATATATAATGAAACATTTCGAACCATAAAGTAACACTTTGAGGACACAGATAAACGCCGGTAGTAGGGGTCCCAATGATTGAGCCGTGGCCAATCAGAAGCCAGCATTTTGGTCACGTGACTCGTGACGTCATTCCAAGACGGCAGCGCCCATGTTTCCCGCCAGATTTCCTAACCTCACTTTCCTGCCACCACGTTCCCTCCAGATTTTTCGGTAGTGTTGCCAACTTAGCAGTGTTGCCAACCTACGGTTATTATATGCGGTATTATTATATGTATATATGCTCCAAGGTTAGACTATTATATGTATATATGCTCTATGCTATTATATATGTTCTATGTATACTTTTAATTATTGCTACATTAAATGCTCTATGCTATTATACTATCATATTCTCTACTATTATATATGATCTACGGCTAGCGGTTATTACTACACTCTATGGTCTAAGCTCTATGCTTTTATATGATACATAATTATGCATGTACTATATGGTTGTATTCTTTATGGCTAAGGGGATTTCTTTTGAAGTTAAAAATTAAATTTTTCTATTGTAAGCTGATTATGACCCATGTTTCCACACCACCCAGGGGGTAGGGTCTCGGCGCGTTTTTTATTAAAGTGAGTATCCCCAGTAGGCCTATTCTCACTGTTTTTAATCACTGCCCCAACCAACGCAGTGATTCGTGGCAGCCACTCCATTACAAAAATGCTGCCCCCGATAAATGTTTTTTGTTCTCTGTTTATCCCAGTAGGCTATTTACTAAGACTGTGTCCGTTCACTTTAGCCTAGAAAATAGACAGAGAATTTTAATTTTTATACTTTTTTTTGTTGCGCCTCTGAATTCGCATTTCCCTGACAGTCGGAGGATTACAACAAACGGTTTCACGGTTTTTAGGCCAACCTCCCCACACCCCTGGACTTACAAAGGGTTTAGCCCTGCCAGCTGGGTGAGCGATTGCCGGGCCTTATTTTATTAGGCCCCACTTGAAAATATTTTTCGAGCGTAGTACTGTGCGGACCTCAAGGCGCAAGTTTCGTTTTTATTTTTATGTATAATGCAAGCTACTGTAAAATCATCATCATCTATATACAAACTTTCATTTATTTCTTTAACATTAGAATGAAATGCCCGAAGGAATTGAGCCTTTTCCAGGCCTTTTGTGTGTATGGCCTCGAAGGGTTTACACAGTGAGCGTAAATGCTCTTCGCTGTAATGTACCTCACCTTCATCCCACTTTATGTGGTGAAAGTGACGAGTCAGCCAGCGGGCTGTTCTTTTCATCTTGCTATTCAAAAAATTAAAACAGTAAGGAGGTCGGAATACTTGCTGAGTTCTGTAAGACTTTCCGACTATAGCAAACTCCTTTACAATAAATTTATTATTATTGTCTTTGAATCCGTGGAACTCAACTACAGCTTCCATAGTGAGACTTCGCTAAAAAGACGGTCAGCTACTTGAGATGGTAGTTGATCAGTACGAGTTTCAGCGCCCGATAAAACTTGACCAATAAAAACTTTAATAATATCCTCCAAATAAAACAATTCCAATAGAGAGCGACCAATTAAAGGAATATTAATTACAAGCTGATTCCACTCGTTTCGATTGAGACCGAGCGTGTGTTCACCATCAGAGATACAAGCGTACTGTTGACCAAATATACTGTTAACTTTAATTTTTGCCCCCGTATCGGTATTCACAAAACATTGATGCTTGCCTTCGAAAGCTAAAGTAATTTCATTGAACCTGTCAACCAGCTGACAGTAAGAATCGTAAGACCAAAATACAACTCCTTTCCTTCCCTTAATTAATACACCGAGGCTGTTGTCCCTGTTTTTAAAAATACCCGATACTACGCACTTGGTGAGCTCAGGGTCCAAGAAGTGAACTGACTTTAGAAAAACTCCGGTCATTAAATTTATAGGCTCTGTACCCTTAGGGTTGGGTATAGCTCCCGTACTTACCTCCGTCTCGGCTGATGTCATCTCTGCTACTGATGCTCCGTTGATAAACACCCAACCTCATATACCCTATCCCCTTTATCTCCGTTCCCCTCCCCCTCCTCCTCAGAATCTGAAGAGGATTCTTCACATCCACTGTTGTCAAAATCTGTACGCCATTTTACTATAATGCTATCGATCCCCGGTATTAATTTAAACTCCTTTTCAACACTAGCAAACTTGTAACTGTCTACATAATCCGTTTTCATCAATACGTTTTTGTAGTAATATTCAATTTTAATCCAACCGTAGTAACCCATGTTTACTCACTGACTGTTAACCTCAGACTAACAAAATCTCTTAACCCACAACATCTATACCCTCCTCATCATCATCACTGCTAAAGTCTCTGTCGTCTCTGAGTTTAACAACTACGGTGGTGGTACCCTCAGGAATATCAGATATTTCCTTCTCACAGTATATCTTGTAACAATCCAATTTTGCTGTACCTATTAAAACATTATCGGCGTTATAAAACTGAATAATAACCCGCTCGCCCATGTTTACTTGCTGAGTGCTAGCAAGAGACTAAAGTAATAACACTCTGAAAATTAGATGTATCTTTTACCCCTTTGATAACACTACACTGGAAGTAGTTGGGACACAAAATGGGTCCCACCTGATAAGAATTCTAAGTGTTTGACCCTCCGGGCTCCAATTACATTGGAGATTTGCTCTTCTGTTAATTTGATACGTCTCAAAAACCTGGCCCTATCCCTTGCTAACTGTTCCCAATCTGATCTTCTATCTTCAGCGGGCAAACTGTATATTTTTGTTACTACCGGGCTGGAGAATCTAACTCGATATTTTCCTGACATCTCCAGTGATCGGTGTGTATGTGTAGTGACAGTCGTGAATTATGAGACAGTATGCCCAAGTATTAGCTGGGATTGCTGTTTTAGTTTGAATCTCAAGCTTTACATCTACGGGACCGGTCTTAATAGTATCGTCCTGCTTTGAACAGTCAATTACATACAGAGGACACTTTGTTTTAAAATCATCAAAGTTTAATATCGGTGAGCCGATTCTACCGTAATACGAGTTTTGAAAGTTCTTATACATATCATAAAACAAGGTGGTGTTCCCACGAAGGTTATCGTACGGATAGAAACTTGAGTTTAAATAAAGTTTAACATCAAGAAGGTCACAGGTGTCGAACCGTGACATGTCCTTTGTTAAGTCATTCTTTCTGCCTGTCTGGAAGGCCAGAACAACGTACCGGGGTTTTTCTGTTTGGTTAGATGTTTTAAGTGTCCAAGATAATGTGTCTGTACTAGGGAGGTTCGGGTATTCAATCATTTCCCACTGACGGAAGGGAACATGTATTGCGGGGTCTTTTTCAATAAAGTTGTATAATTTTAGTTTTTCAGTGTCGTTTACTGTAACGTGAGGTACTCGCCAGTAGATTTTGTCAATTGTTAATGTTAAAGTCCCAGCAGCTATTTTTACAGCGTTACTATCCGTACCCGAACGTAATAGTATCAGTTCCTGTTTAACATTTACCAACACCCGATCTTCAGCGAATCCTAGCAAGAGTTTTAGAGGGATAGAATATACAAAATCTGTCACTTTTTCAGTACTACCAGGGCCAAGCCAGCAAGCGACCTTTAGAGCATTTTTCTCTTCGTCCCGAATTGAAAGAATATTTTTTAAAGTAGCACTAATAACGACATTTTTCGTTCTGTCAATTTCCTTGCCACAAATATCGTAGCGGATTTCTTCAAACAAGAAAGACATAGCATTATTAATAAAGGAAACATCCTGAGGAGTCCCGTCTGCTTTTGTAGCGTTGGTCTTGCCGTGAATCACGATAAAGCTTTCAAAAGGGGCAGTTATTATATCCTGCTGTAATAATGGTATTCTTATTTCATCATTATTGTTATAAGTAGTGGACACGTATGGTTGATGTGTCTGAAACTCCATCCCTGTTATTAAGTCATCATACTCAGCGTGGCTGTCTATCGCCAATAGCGCCATTCTGTATTACCTTAAAACCGAGAGAGCGAAGAAACTTTATATTTTTACAAGTTAACACCTTGGCTTTCTGAACACTACTGACTTGTTGCCCTCCTGGTATATGCCTAAATAGTAGCCCCATTACTGCGCCTGAGATGTAGTCTAACTGAGATCCTTTCTCCGCGAAAGTTTACAAGATTACTGTTTTGGTCTTTTAGAGACACCGTCAAGTTGTTGATCCTTTGACTGATCACCGGTAAATAAATGACATTCCTCGGCAGTTCTATTATTTTATAGCCCGGTGGTTCAGCTGGGTAGAACTCGTGTATGACATGGCCCTCAACCCTGTTCAAGTATGACCCACGTGTGACATTACATTCCACCCGTATAGAGTTAACTTTTATTATATCCACTGGCAGTTCCGATTCATGCTCATTTTTGGCCCCGTATATTTGTTTTTTGTAGCCCAAGAGTGTTCCCAATGAATGTTTTTTAGTAAAGTCAATTTTCTCAGAACAACATATCGTAGCTTTCAAAGTGTTATTATTAGGTTTCAAAGTAAATTGTACTGCTTTTGGCAGTTGCGATTGTATATATTTTTCAATGTCCTCAATTTCGTAAGAGCCTTCAGGGATTGTAATACTTTTATCATCACCGTAGTAAAACGTATCATTTATGTCTTTTTCAATGTTCGGTATAGAGTTATAAGTGGTCAGTTCAATTAAACCAAGTTCCCATGTACCCTCGCTAACATCAATAGGAAACGCTAGCTCGTGGGATAGAACACTAGTTACCCCTGTTAGACAGAACATTACTACAGAGAAACTTTAAACACAAATGTCCACAAACAACTGAGTCGAAATTCTGTTGTCTCTCGTAGTTATAGTACATCTCACATTCACCCAAGTACTTAGAAATTTCCGGTGGTGGTCTTAGGTTTCCAAAACTGTCATAGTAATAGACCTTTTTATCAATCTTCCTGTAACATACCCAGTGCGTGCCTGGACCGGTTGTACTGTCCAAGTTTACTATAGCAGATTCGTACTTTCTCGGGCGTTTTGGTAGTCCGTCTCTCATGTAATCCCCTCTAAAGTTTGGAATTTTTAACAACTTTGCATATTTAATCAAATCGTAATTTGTAAGCGGCTTTATCGGTATCGAGATGCTTTTTTTTCTTCTTACATATGCCCCTTTTCTTTCTTGTGCCTGCGCCCGCCTTTGTACCCGAACCTTCCTTTCTATAGGGTCTAAGATACAATCCATTACCTTTTGGAGGCGGACGTTTCTTCTTACGGCCTCCCCCCAATTTTGATTTTGCTTTCATGGCTGTTGTGACTGCCCAAGCAGCGGCTTTCTCACCAACACTAGTGTTACTGGACTTGAATCTTTGCCAAGCGCGTTCCGCCAACTGCTTGTCCGCTTGCCTTCGCCTTTCTGAATCTTTGTAACGAGAGTATGCTATGTCGTGGACCTTACAGGCCGCGTCTAGCCCGTTTATTCCTTTGTCAGCTCTAGCCAATCTCTCTTTTAACTTCGTGCCAGGTCCGCAGCACTGATAACCGGGGAGATGTAATTCGATAGGTAGTAAGTCTATAGCCTTATTAAGAACATATGAAACAATACCTCCACCTCGCACAACCGCTATCTTACGTCTAAGAGTTTTCATTCTTGTGTTAGCCATTTATTGCAACCGCTAGTATCATCCGTTGTAATGTCGTTGCACTCCAACACATTAATGTCAGTAATGAAGTAAACTTGCCCCTTTTATACCTAAACTGGCTCAGAGTTAGCTGAGGAGATTGGGGAAAGGAACAGTATCATCAAATATCCCCGTTGGCTCAAGACGAAAATTATCTTTCATTTGTTTCAAAAGAAGCTCCACTCAGTCCCTCTTCGGTCATAAAGAGATCATAAGTACTAGGCGGAAGAGGTGTGACGTCTTCTTCTTCAGGCTTTTCACCACCTTCCAACCCGTCAGCAAACAAAACTTCCCAGTCTAAGTAATCGTTTTCACCCGGCGTGGGTAGAATGGCAGACCTCCCAGTTTGTTGTTTGTTAATATAATTAAAGACCATGGTACCGAATTTTCTCAACCGTTTCTCGTGAAAATCTTTATGACTACTTATTAGACCTTCACACTTCACCAGTCGGGTCTTAATACTCGTTAATTCCGATTGCAATTGGTCTAGGTCAGTGGTTAAAGGTACAAGCTTTGATTCACAAGTGTTTTCCACATAAGCCTTTGTCACTGCATCGCTGGGGTCTGTTGGTAAAGCTAAATTATTTATTCGTTTATTGTTAGCGTCATCTTTATCGTTGGAGATAGTCATACGCAGTTTTTTTAGTGTGCCCAAGTTAACTGTGTCCAAGGAATCTACAGGGTTAGCTACACTCCATAGTCTTTTGTTTTGCATATTGAACCTCTTAACGTCAGAAGGTATAGATTTATGGTCAACATAATTCTTTGTAGCAGCGTCTAGTGGTTGTACCGGTGTAGCCAATTTACATAACCGTTTATTCTGCATATCATAGTCACCGTCCGGCGTCAAGTTAAAGCCATCACCCTTGGGACCTTTTACAGCCTCATCTCGGGACTTTAAACTACGTCCAAACTTGTCAATCGTCATTTTAATAATGCTTTAAACCTGCTGTTACCAGCTCCTTTTATGTAACCAGCCTCCCTAAGCTCCTCCACGATACTCAGTATTTCATTACCATGGACTCTGTTTCCTGTCTCTGTTGACATGGCTATGTGTCGTAATCTATCCACCAATACGTTGGCGTCGTCCCAGTGTATTATATCACGGGACTTTGCATTCTTCCACGCTGGACCCTTGCCCACTCTGGCCGGGAATAGGTCTTTTATAATTCTTCTGTACTTTAGATTGTTGTCCCTTCTAATTTGATTGTGGAATTTGTAGCCTCTCTTGTGAGCGTTGGTAGCGATAATAATACTCTTATAGGTCTTAAGATCGTCTTCATCGTATATATCCTCGTCAGGGGTTCTCTTAAATATGAGCTCATACAAACCTTCAGTAGGACTATATCTTGTGTTGTTTATTATAATAGTTCCATCGTTGTCAAAGTCTAACACCTTATCTCCCATCATTAAAGTACTGCCCTCGTATCTAGGGCCGTAGTCATGATCAATAACTCGGACCTTACCGCTAGCATCTTTTAAAAGAAGTGTGAGCCGTGACTACTTTCCACCGACGAATGTCACGTCTCATTTAGTGTTTTTATTATAGTGTTGATTCTAATGTCTGTGGTCTGACGTCCCCATTTGCTCGGCTGTGTACCTCGTGTGCACGGAATCCTTGGGCGTTGACTTGTGACCCCCGAGTAGAATTTCCGTTGCTCAACGTGCAATTGCTCATAGGCTCCGTGACTGTCAAACGACGAACATCTGCGAAATTTTCTGTGATAAAGTTTGTGTTAGTAAAGTTATTTGTGTAATGTTTTCTGTTCGTTAATGTCATCCTAATGTTCGCCTAAACGAGCCGTTACCGCCTGATGGGTATGTAACCTTTTCATTTCTGTATTTTAGGTTAAAACTTTGTATTTTCACTCGGCCTTAGGCCGAGTCTCACAGTAGGATTTATGGAAGCCCCTTGGGTTCTGTTAAACGTTTAACACTATTCTGTGCCTCAAATAGAGCACTGAACAGCATTTAAATGTGTTTTTCCATGTTTATGGCCTAGTTGAACTTGAGCGTTTTCTCACTTTTCTCTGGCCTTAGGCCAAGGCTTGGTGGGCGTCAGACCAAATGTTATGTCATTGTTTTGTAGTCTTCATTGCTGTGTTTAGTTTAAGACCTTTCCCGAGGTCCTAGAGCAAATATAACCCGAGATATTAGACTTTAAAAACCACTACTTGAGAGGTCCAACTCAGTTTGTTTTTTTGTCTATTGTTTGTGTAATTTTAGGCCTAAGGCCTCCAAATAGCTTTAGTTTGTATTCTTGTGTTGGCCTACACCTTGCCAAGGTCAATCATTCATTTTGGATTAGGGTAAATGTGTTTTTGTAGCTGATAAAGCTAGGCCATTGTGACATTTCTGACTATGTGGTATAAGTTGGCCTTAGGCTTTTCCCAAGGGCCAGTTTGGTTATTTTTAGTTGTAACTTATGCTCATGAATGTTTCCTGCAAGTTTAATCCAATTCGGTTAATAATTAATTTAGTTATGAGTTTTTTTTTATTTTGACTTTTCTGATACTGAAGTACCCTTGGGTAACTTGTAGGCCAAAAGGCCTCAGGCTTTTAGTTAAGGCTCGGTTTAGGCTTGGAAAGCTGGGGGCATATTTCCCCCAGCTTTTAAGACTATTCCGAGTGAATTCGGTCAGTAATTTATTATGTTATAATCAGAAATACATGTGAATGCTCCTCTAGCCCAAAATTTTTAATTTTCTTTAAAACTGCTTATTTCATGTACTTGCCGATGTTTATCTGTTAATGTCTCATTGTTTTATTTTATAGTTTGCCACTCTGGACCAGATTATTTTGGGTTTTCTATTAATTTTTGAATATTAAAGTGTTCCACCTTCTCACCTGACCTGACAGTGAATTTATTTAAAAATAACTTCTTGTTTAATCTTGTACAGTGCTTTGTTTATTTTAAAAAACCAGTGTTTAGCTCTTTTAATATTGTTTTCATGATTGCAAATTGTTAAAATCCCCTTTTGAAATTTTAATTTTTTTAATATTTTGTGAACAGTAGTAGTGGAGTTTGGGGACTTCTGACCAAAAAAATTTTTGTTCTTGTTTTCATGCGGTAATCCATTTATAAATGCAACTTTGATATTTTAGTTAGTGTAAAACGTTTTTTTATGTTATTAGTAAATTTTGGTGGAAAATATCTGGCAAACTCTGAAGGTGGCTGAATTTTGGACTGGTGTTATTGGGGCTTCTGGGTTGTGTTTCCCAGGGTCCCGGAGGAGCGCGACCACCTCAACAGCATGAGCGTCGGCGGAGAGGGATTTTCCACCTTGGCTGCCGTCACCGGATTCTGGCCCCCCTCTCCGCCCTGTTTCGTCGCCCCTCCGGTGGGCCGCTTTGACCCGCCCAGATCCGCCTGCCGCAAGTTACAATAGAACTTTTTTTTGTTATATGTTTATATTTATTTATTTGTTGATTGTGTGAAAGCTGTTGCCACCATGGACTTATTATTTATATTTCTGTTATTTAGTTTTAGGCACAGATTTTTGTTGGTAAATTATTGATAACTCATTTAAAGGGGGCCCCTACCAAACCATTTGATCTATAAAAAATTAATTTAAATTCTCTGTTGTGCTAATTGTTTTTGTTATTTATTTATTTATTGATTTGTTGAATTATTTATTTAAATGTTAATTTATTTATCTACTGTTGGTTAGTTTATATTTTTTTTAAATTAATAATGTTAACAAATTTAACTTAACTCAATTAACTTAACTTAACTTTTGAATAGACTGTGTCTTTAACTTATCTAAACTTTAGAACTGTATTTATTTTTGAAATATTTTATAGAATGAAAAACACCATTATTTAAATATAAAAAAAGGACATGTAAGCTAGAAGGCAGGTGGGAACGATTGTTATTTGCTGAAATTATTTAAATACACATGTATTTTGGGTGTTTCGTTGATTACAGTTTGTGCCTCTCAAATGGTGCGTTTTAATGATTTTTCCTCCACGGTCTTCCTATCATATTTAGGTAGGGCTGTGAGCCGCCCCTCGCCCCGCGTCCATGGGAGCACGCTTCCAATTCTGGTTCGCTTGGGTGCGGGTGCGGGGGCGTGGTTCAGATGGTAGCAGAGCGTGGTTTAGTGGTTGTGGTCCTGGCCCTTGGCTGTGGACCTTATTCGGTGCATGACTGAGGGACTGGGAGACCCGATCACTGGCCACGTTCTAAATTCTTTTGGAAGGACCGTGGATGGATTGTTTTCTCGGGTGTTTTGTCCTGGCTGACTCGGGAAAAATTGTTGTTCTGGTGGGGGGAGACAAATTAATTTTTTTTTTCAATTAGGAGCTCGCCCTTAGCCGAGGCACCGGGTGGAATCTGGTTAATGTCTTGCTTCCGAGCTTAGGGGGCAAGAATTTTCTAAAGCATGGCCGACACTCAAAATTAAATCTTGCTGGGTGCTTACCCCACCAGGCAAGTGTTAGGTGTTGTTGTTTAGTGTATGTATCTGTGTATGTATGTGTGTGTGAATCTTTGTTCAATTTCTGCGGTATTGGCGGTATGAATGGGCAGGTTTTTCTTCTTTTGGGACCTCATCAGGTGGACAGGCATTTCAGTACTGTAGCCTTAGGAGGTTAAGTTGTTATATTGTTAAAATTTTGTTTTCATTGTTGGTTAAGTGGCATACTGGTTGAGAGCCATGGGGTCCATTGTTCCCGAACATTTGAGGAAACCGGAGCTAGTGTACGAGGTGCGGTCCCGGGGGAGACTCCCGGAGCGGATGTACGCACGTTGAGAGCCCAGTTTAGGCAGATTGCAGGCACGCCTCAATCTTGGCATGAGTCACTCGATTTGAGTGAGGAGCTTGACGCATGTAGGGAAAGAGTAGAAGAGCTGAGTGGCGAAATTGACAGTTGGAGTGCCTTGCCTACCGGCTCCGCCATGGCAGCTTCCATCACACAGTTGACACATTGGTGTAACCGGCTAAAATTGTTAGCCCAAAATTCTGAAATATCTGATGTAGATAAGGTTTGGGTGGATGAGAGAATCCCGGAACTACAAGGGATAATTGAGACTATTCGGGAAGGCAAATCTGTCAAGGAGACGGTTAAAATTTTTGAAGGTTCCCCTCCATCTCAGGTTTTGGCTGGGACTCCGGAAAAGCCTGAGGTTGTAGTTGCCGCTCTGGGGGAAGGTTCCCGGGAACAACCGCCGCCAAGTGCACTGCTCCGGTTGCCCGCGGTGGCGCTTGCGTCTCCTCCCCGCGCCCCCACACTGCCCACTTTAGAATTGCATGCCCCTGTTCAGTTGGGTCCTCAATCCAACAGTAGCCATTCATTATCAAACACTTTCGCCAGACTTCCACATCCCCTTGCTTCAGTTCTCAGTGTTTTTCAACCGGTAGATGGGCTTGATGTGGACGGGTTGCTCCGTTTCCTGGAATGTGTGTTGCGCATGCGTGAGTTCCCTGGTATGTCGGACTCAACATTGATGGAGCTCATTGCTCCGTACTGCCTGAAACCTTTGGGCGACAGACTTCTAGATTGCTTGCGCAGAGGCGTGAGTTTCGATGATTTCCACAAGGAAGCCTTGGAGTTATTCTTACCCCGACGGGTTATGGAAAAATTGAAGGTGGAGAGGGTTTTCCGTCCTCAACACCACTCGGAAGCTCTCAGCCAGTATGTCGGTGACATTCGGACGGTGGAGCGTGTCTTGCGACTGGGAATCGGTGAGCAGGAGCTCATCGACATTATTCTGCAGGGGCTAAAGCCGGAGGAACGCTCCAGGCTGGTCTTCTCCACTAGACCGTCATCGTTTGCGGACCTGGACAGACTCGCTATCCTTTCTAGGAGCGTCCAGGACGCGGATCTTCAGAGGAGCCAAGCTGCGGGGCATCTTCCCCGGGCTGGTCTTCGCCCCGTCGTAGCACCTGTGGGGCAGGGTCTTGAACCACCGCAGTGGCAGAGGCAGCCCATTGTTTGTTTTGGTTGTGGTCAACCAGGTCACATCCGGCGGGATTGCCGCCAGAGAGGAAATTTTGGACGTGGTCCAAAAAACTGAGTTACGCGCAGGGGGATAGTTTGCCCAATCCTTCCTGTGGTTTTGCTGTCAATTGTAAGGGCAATAAAGTCAATGTTTCAAGTAAAGTTCAGCCTAAGTCTAAGTTAATGTCTAAACCAAAGTTACAGTTGAATTCTGTTCCCAACTATGTTTCTGTTGCCTCCCCTTCTGGGAGTGCCGTTTCTGTTTCTGAGCCTCTGCTGCGGGGGATGACGGGCCTTGCATCCATGGGTGTGAAGGCGGTGCGCTCAACCTGTCCACGACTCAACATCTTGTTAGGTGACACGGTGCAGAAGGCTCTCGTAGACTCTGGGTCAGCCCGTTGTCTCATTTCCTTATCTCTGTTTGAAAATTTAGAATCTTCAGGGCTAATTAAGCAGGTTGAGCGAAGTTCCCCTATCTGCTGGACTGCGTCTAATTCCCCACTCCCCATCATCTATGAAGCCCGCTTTAAATTTAAAATCGAACATTTTTCTTGGGTGTGGAGCTTTTGGGTAGCTAAGGACCTTTGTTTTCCTGTCATTTTGGGAGCGGATTTCATTAAGCACACTGGCCTGATTTTGGACTTAGGTAGAGGCCAGTGTTTCTTCCGATTCGCGAGACGGGTGTTAATTCCTTTTGCTGATGAGATTAATGGTGGTGCCGCTGTGGTGGAGCCTGAGTCACCCGGCGAGGCGAAGATCGATCCTTTAGGGCATCTGACTCCTGGTGAGGCTGAAGCGATTAGAGCACTGTGCATTCGTTTTCCTGAAGTGCTTACGCCGAAGCTGGGAGTCACCAATCTTCTGGAGTACGAGATTCGACTCACTGACACCCGTCCCGTGCGTTCTCATCCGTACAAATTAGCTCCACCCAAAATGGAAACTCTTCGTACCATCATTAATGAACTGCTCGAAAATGGGGTTATTGAGCCTTCCCGCTCAAGTTACGCAAGTCCAGCCTTTCTCGTCCCAAAACCCAATGGCAAGTCTCGAATGGTCCTGGACTATCGCAAGTTGAATGCGTAAATTGAAATCGACTCTGTGCCTCTCCCCGATTTGCATTCGGCGTTCGATTGGTTCGGTAAGGCCAAGTATTTTTCTGTCTTTGACCTAAACCAGGCTTATCATCAGATTCCTTTGAAACCTGAGTCTCGACCTCTCACTGCTTTCTGCGTCCCGTGGAATTTATACCAATTCACACGAGTTCCGATGGGTCTAGCTGTGGGGGCCCAGACTCTCACCAGACTCCTTGATTCCATATTTCATGACGTCAAATTCAAATATGTGTTCAATTACCTCGACGATCTTCTGGTGTACAGTGAGAGTTTCGAAGACCATCTGACTCATCTAGAGGAAGTTATGAGTAGGTTGCGTAGGGCTGGCCTTACCGTAAATCCCGACAAAGTTAGTTTTGCTAAGCCAGAAATTTCTTTTCTTGGCCATCTTGTTTCTTCTCGGGCGTCTGCATCGATCCAGCTAGGACCCAGGCCATCAGGGAGTTTCCTCCTCCTAGAGATGCCAAGGGTATTGCCAGATTCATCGGCATGGTAGGGTTCTACCGACGCTTCATCCCCAACGTTGCTGAGTTGGCGGCTCCTCTCAATGAACTTCGCAAGAAGGGAGCCAAGTTTGTGTGGGGTGAAGTGCAGCAGACGTCCTTTGATTTTCTCAAAGAGGCCATCATGCAGCCGCCTGTCCTGGCTATGCCGGATTTCAACCAAAAGTTCGTCCTGCAGACTGATGCTTCCTCCGTCGCGATTGCGGCTGTTTTGTCACAAGAGGTGGATGGGGTTAGGCAGCCAATTGCGTACGCCTCACGTACTTTGAATCCCTGTGAAAAGAAAAGCTCTTCTGTCTATGAACTTGAGGGTTTGGCTGTCGTGTTTGGTATTAATAAGTTTAGAAGATTTTTAGAACATAAAGAATTTTTGTTAGAAACCGACAACCAAGCACTCTCGTGGCTTCTCGCCCATCCCCGCCAGCTTGGGAAGATTGGTCGTTGGGTTGTGCAGATATCGTCCCTCAAATTTCAGGTGCAACATGTCCGAGGCACACAGAATGTGATCGCCGACACATTATCTAGGATGTACCACTCACCCGACGACCATCCTTCGAATCCAGAGCAGACGGGATGTGCCGTGCTCTTGGATTTTCCTCTGGCTTTTTCAGATTTCATTTCCCATCAGTTGAAAGATCCCGAGCTGACAAAAATCATAGGTGAGCTTCAGAATGGGGGAGCCCACCCCCCTTATTTTCTGTCCCAGGGTGCCCTTTGCTGCCGAGCCCGGCAGCGAGGCAAACCAAAAGTAGTGCTGCCAAGTCTTCTAATTCCGATGGTCTTTGAGTACTTTCATTCTTCCCCTGTGGGTGGGCACTTAGGGATTCACAAGACCATCGCTAAGGTTAGGGAACTTTTCATCTGGAAGGGTATGGATCGGGACATTGCTGCGCGGGTACGTTCTTGCCAAACGTGCTCGCTTAGCAAGCCCGCTCAGCATACCAAGTTTGGACTATTGGCTTCTGAGGTGGCGGAGAGACCTTTGGAGAAGGTTTTCATCGACTATGTTGGGCCTCTCCCACGTAGCAAGTCAGGAAACAAATTCTTGCTTGTTTGTGTGGATGCCTTCTCCAAGTTTTGCTGGCTTTTTCCCTTAAGGAATGCCACTGCACAGCTCACCGTGCAAGTACTTCGCACCCACCTGTTCCAACACATCGGTGTACCCGCCACCATTGTTTCCGACAACGGGACCCAATTCATTTCCAATCTTTTCAAGGAGATGTGTTTTGGGCACGGTATCCGCAATGTGACCACTTCCCCTTACTACCCACAGCCTTCTCACGCCGAACGGTTCAACCGAAATCTTAGATCCGCTCTCATAGCCTTCCACGCTGATAAGCAGACCACCTGGGATCAGGAACTACCCTGGCTCCAATTTGCTTTCAATACTGCGCATCATGAGAGTCACAAGGCGGTCCCTTTCGAGCTGTTCCTAGGCTATCCGCCTAACAACCCGTTAGCGAATGTGTAGGGAATTGGCGACCTTCTGCCACCTCCTGGCGCGGCTGATGTCAAGGCAACTTGGCAAGCGGCCAGGAGAAACTTGATAAGGGCTAGGGAATTGGTCCGGAGGAAGCATAACCGCGGTAGGATAGACAACCCTTTCCAGGTGGGGGACTTGGTATTTTGCAAGGCTCATCCAGCCAGTTCGGCTGTTGACAAGAGAGCCGCAAAGTTGTGTCATCGGTGGTCAGGTCCCCACCGCATTCTGAGATTCCTGACGCCTGTTACGGCGCAGCTGGGAGACCCGCGGACGGGAGCAGTCTTCCGGAGGGCCCACATCTCACACCTGAAGCCTTTCCGGGGAGCTCTCCCGTAGGTCATTCTTGATTACTCGTGTGTCTGGGTGGGAAGTGCACTGGGCCAGAGAACCTGATCATTTCTTCTGTCCCCTGTGTTCTGCGGAGGTGTTTCCCTCAGCAAATTCTCCAGCTCTGGCCAGAGCAAATCCTGGGGGTGAGTATTCCCCCCAGTTTTGAAGTCCCTCGGCGTTCCCCACTCCAGACACTTGAGTCGTCTACGGGTGTCGTTGTCTTTCAGAAATGGGGAGAGGCTTTGTTTTGTCCCTTTGGAGAGGAGTGTCCTCTTTTGGGGGGGGAGGTTGAGCCGTGACTACTTTCCACCGACGAATGTCACGTCTCATTTAGTGTTTTTATTATAGTGTTGATTCTAATGTCTGTGGTCTGACGTCCCCATTTGCTCGGCTGTGTACCTCGTGTGCACGGAATCCTTGGGCGTTGACTTGTGACCCCCGAGTAGAATTTCCGTTGCTCAACGTGCAATTGCTCATAGGCTCCGTGACTGTCAAACGACGAACATCTGCGAAATTTTCTGTGATAAAGTTTGTGTTAGTAAAGTTATTTGTGTAATGTTTTCTGTTCGTTAATGTCATCCTAATGTTCGCCTAAACGAGCCGTTACCGCCTGATGGGTATGTAACCTTTTCATTTCTGTATTTTAGGTTAAAACTTTGTATTTTCACTCGGCCTTAGGCCGAGTCTCACAGTAGGATTTATGGAAGCCCCTTGGGTTCTGTTAAACGTTTAACACTATTCTGTGCCTCAAATAGAGCACTGAACAGCATTTAAATGTGTTTTTCCATGTTTATGGCCTAGTTGAACTTGAGCGTTTTCTCACTTTTCTCTGGCCTTAGGCCAAGGCTTGGTGGGCGTCAGACCAAATGTTATGTCATTGTTTTGTAGTCTTCATTGCTGTGTTTAGTTTAAGACCTTTCCCGAGGTCCTAGAGCAAATATAACCCGAGATATTAGACTTTAAAAACCACTACTTGAGAGGTCCAACTCAGTTTGTTTTTTTGTCTATTGTTTGTGTAATTTTAGGCCTAAGGCCTCCAAATAGCTTTAGTTTGTATTCTTGTGTTGGCCTACACCTTGCCAAGGTCAATCATTCATTTTGGATTAGGGTAAATGTGTTTTTGTAGCTGATAAAGCTAGGCCATTGTGACATTTCTGACTATGTGGTATAAGTTGGCCTTAGGCTTTTCCCAAGGGCCAGTTTGGTTATTTTTAGTTGTAACTTATGCTCATGAATGTTTCCTGCAAGTTTAATCCAATTCGGTTAATAATTAATTTAGTTATGAGTTTTTTTTTAATTTTGACTTTTCTGATACTGAAGTACCCTTGGGTAACTTGTAGGCCAAAAGGCCTCAGGCTTTTAGTTAAGGCTCGGTTTAGGCTTGGAAAGCTGGGAGCATATTTCCCCCAGCTTTTAAGACTATTCCGAGTGAATTCGGTCAGTAATTTTTTATGTTATAATCAGAAATACATGTGAATGCTCCTCTAGCCCAAAATTTTTAATTTTCTTTAAAACTGCTTATTTCATGTACTTGCCAATGTTTATCTGTTAATGTCTCATTGTTTTATTTTATAGTTTGCCACTCTGGACCAGATTATTTTGGGTTTTCTATTAATTTTTGAATATTAAAGTGTTCCACCTTCTCACCTGACCTGACAGTGAATTTATTTAAAAATAACTTCTTGTTTAATCTTGTACAGTGCTTTGTTTATTTTAAAAAAACAGTGTTTAGCTCTTTTAATATTGTTTTCATGATTGCAAATTGTTAAAATCCCCTTTTGAAATTTTAATTTTTTTAATATTTTGTGAACAGTAGTAGTGGAGTTTGGGGACTTCTGACCAAAAAAATTTTTGTTCTTGTTTTCATGCGGTAATTCATTTATAAATGCAACTTTGATATTTTAGTTAGTGTAAAACGTTTTTTTATGTTATTAGTAAATTTTGGTGGAAAATATCTGGCAAACTCTGAAGGTGGCTGAATTTTGGACTGGTGTTATTGGGGCTTCTGGGTTGTGTTTCCCAGGGTCCCGGAGGAGCGCGACCACCTCAACAGCATGAGCGTCGGCGGAGAGGGATTTTCCACCTTGGCTGCCGTCACCGGATTCTGGCCCCCCTCTCCGCCCTGTTTCGTCACCCCTCCGGTGGGCCGCTTTGACCCACCCAGATCCGCCTGCCGCAAGTTACAATAGAACTTTTTTTTGTTATATGTTTATATTTATTTATTTGTTGATTGTGTGAAAGCTGTTGCCACCATGGACTTATTATTTATATTTCTGTTATTTAGTTTTAGGCACAGATTTTTGTTGGTAAATTATTGATAACTCATTTAAAGGGGGCCCCTACCAAACCATTTGATCTATAAAAAATTAATTTAAATTCTCTGTTGTGCTAATTGTTTCTTGTTATTTATTTATTTATTGATTTGTTGAATTATTTATTTAAATGTTAATTTATTTATCTACTGTTGGTTAGTTTATATTTTTTTAAAATTAATAATGTTAACAAATTTAACTTAACTCAATTAACTTAACTTAACTTTTGAATAGACTGTGTCTTTAACTTATCTAAACTTTAGAACTGTATTTATTTTTGAAATATTTTATAGAATGAAAAACACCATTATTTAAATATAAAAAAAGGACATGTAAGCTAGAAGGCAGGTGGGAACGATTGTTATTTGCTGAAATTATTTAAATACACATGTATTTTGGGTGTTTCGTTGATTACAGTTTGTGCCTCTCAAATGGTGCGTTTTAATGATTTTTCCTCCACGGTCTTCCTATCATATTTAGGTAGGGCTGTGAGCCGCCCCTCGCCCCGCGTCCATGGGAGCACGCTTCCAATTCTGGTTCGCTTGGGTGCGGGTGCAGGGGGCGTGGTTCAAGTGCCATATACCTCACCGTCATGGGGTTACTAAACTGACTTTCCATATATTGGGACGCTGTTTCCAGTCCCGAAGGGGTCGATACAATTTGTTTTAACCCATTGGTTTCAGGTGTTGATACTCTCTGCGGAATAAATTCAGCTTCTCCTTCATCATCATCATCTGTCGTATTGTAGTCCATTAGTTCTTCTTTAAAGGTTTCGGGTTCTGTTTTTATGCCAGGGCTAACTGTGGTTGTTTTTCTAAGTTCTTGGATAATTGGTGTATACTGTTTCTCAAGCATAATATCACTTTCCTCGGATCCTTCCTTAAACATTTTATACTTTCTCTTAATAGCATTACGTAGCTCTATGAGTCGGTTTGTCAGTTGCTGTTTACTGCTTCGCTTCATAGTCATAAATGATAGATTTCAATTAGCGCATCTAGATTTAAGGCATTTCGACTTGTCTAAAAAACAGGGCACGCTTCTTATGCCTCCATATGTACTCGATAATATCCAAAAGTGAAATACCACCGCTAAAGTCCATACCTCTGTAGTACCTCTGTTCTCTAGCATTGAACCTGGGGATCACATAACGACCGGTAAAACTCCTGAATACAAAAGTACGTTTCCACCCGTCTCTCCATTCAGGTATTTCTGCCACGGTGTATTTATCACTTACAATTGTGTTTTGCATGAATCGTCTGAGTAACGCCATAGGCCTAGGCTCGTTGAGGTGATGCAATAAATAGGAATTTAAAAGCCAGAATTCATCAGGGTTAGCTCCTGTAAACGCTTTCCATTGGTCAAATAGCACTCTGTTTGTGATAGTGTACACGCCATTGTTTAGACTTAGGCCGAATCTCTCACACTGTAACGGGAGTGTGGGTAAGGCTGCTCTTAAAAACTCTGTAGTGTATAACCCCTGGCATAGATTATTAACATCGTTATAAGGTTTATTTCTTTTACCCCTTGGGATACTGTCAGGCACTTTTGCGTACCCGATATTATAACTAATATCGATATGGCATTTTAGGCTTGAAGCTTTGTTATATACTGTCATTGGTGATCTTATAGGGATACTGCGTTCTGTCAGAAGTATACACCGTGAAGCAAATGGGATCTTATATCCGTATTGGAGCATTTCATTACAGACCTGTGTAAAATTAACGCTACCGTGAAGGTTACGTAAAGGCAATACTTTACCAAAAAACTCAGGGAACGGTCTGAATCTAGATATCATGTTTTGAGGGTCTCGCACGGTACAGTTGTACATGTCTTCATGATAAATCACTAGTTCCAATGGCACGTTTTTTTCTTCGCATTTGTTCATAAAACTGAGCCATGTATCACGGTTATAAGTTCTCTCACTCGCAGATATCATTAATAAAACTATTGGTGGTATCACAGCGGATCTTTTTAGTTTTTTATGTCTCCAGCATCTTTTGCTGAATTCATATCCGTGAGGGGGTTTCTTACTGCAGTAGTTACCACAAAATGTTTTCTTGTCCTTGTAATAGAAAGAGCACAAGTTTGATTTAACATTATGAAGTTTAGCGTTAAAACCTCTTAAATCATTGTACGTGTAAATGCGCACCATTATAGCTCTGTCACGAAACTGTCCATTCCTACTCTGTACCTTCCCTTATATGGGTCCAGCGTCTTGTCAATCACAAGGAACCCAAAGTTGTCTCGCCACGCTTGAGCGCACAACTCTCTAAATTTGTCAAAGGACATGTCGGTAGTGACATGATCACTGTACACATGCTTAAGGTATTCATATAGTCTTGTCTGAATAAAATAACAAAGTTGCAGTTGTCCCTCACCAGCTGCTTGGGTATAGCACTGTATGTCTGCCCTAAATAAAATGTATCTATATTTTTATGTCTACCCATAGTGAAATAACTGCGTATATTGTCATGTTTTTCGCAGGAAATATCGTCAAAGATCATTATAGAGTTTGGTTTAGTTTCGTTTGGGTGTACAACTATACTATTATCATCATACGCGAAATAACTGACCTCCTTAGCCATTACCTTCTTTAAAAATTCGTACTTTGGCTGATAGAGGGACTTTGAAAAAACGTAGATATTTTCAAACCTTAACCCATTCTGATCAAACAATAAATTAAATAAAACGTTGGTCTTCCCAGAGGAACTTGGCCCACTGATTATACAGCGAATTGAATCAGGTAATAAAATACCGTGTTTGTTCTTTTTAACCATGCCCGACCCAGAGATATATTCATCAAAGTTTTGAACGGGAAGCTCGACTTCCTGCTTCTCAACCCACATCCTGACTGATTAGTCACTACTGATTACAACTAATATATACTTCCCGGACGTGGTCTTGATAAGCACATACCGAGCGGATGCCGCTATCACACCAAGTCCTTGGCGTCAATCCAACTGTCATGGCTGCTATCATATCCCTTCCAGCGTACAAAGAGTCTGTCTCCTTTCCTTTTTAAAACTCTTTCAACTAAATAAATGTCACCGGTTTTTGACTTGCTAATTTCTTCTGCGTAAAACCCACCTTTTAATATTTCCCATCTGTTGTCTTGTAAAATGTATGTTACTGGTCTTGTTGGTTTAATTGCGTATACTGTAAAAGTCTCATTTGTCCAATTTGGCAAATACCCTTTTTTAAACACTCTTTTTACTTTACTTATTCTAACACTGTCACCTAATTTTAATTTTTGTTTAAGGATTTTATGTTTGGGTTTTTTAACTTTATTTATTTTATTTAGAATGTCTTTGACATGTTTTTGTTTAACATCCTTGGGTTTCATACCTATAGTCCTGTGCTTTGTGTTGTTGTAAGATTTTATGATTTCTGGCAATAGACTTATCCACTCATAACTACCTCTGGCAGTAAATAACTTGTACATTTTTATCTTGAGAGTTCTGTTTAATCTTTCCACTACACTTGCTTTTAGTTCTGAATACGTGAAATAGTGATTGATTTTATACTTTTTCATTAAAGCGTTTACATGTTTATTGAAAAAGTCGGTACATTGATCTGTTTGAAAATTTTTCATTTTATATTTAGCTAAGATAGGAGCGAGTGCCTTTGCCACTTCTGGCCCTGACTTGTCTTTTATAGGTACGGCAAAAGCTAGTTTTGACAAACAGTTAATCATGGTAAGAATATATGTGTAGCCGTTGTTTATCCTCGCAAAGGGCTTCATTTCAACGAGATCAGCCTGGTAAAGGTCCGTTAGCCCCTTAAGGGTAACTTTACGCCTAGTATAGTTTCTCCTGGCAGGTCTGTGCAGCTCCTCAGCTATAGCTGTCTTACCGTCCATTTTACTAATGATAACTTTATTCAGATGTCGCTAGTTTTATACCGAATGTTTGCTTGGATGGGGTTTGAGACCATCCGTGCATATGCACCCAGGTTAAACATTATTCCATGCGTGAGCCAATCCATATTACCTGGTTGATGCCCAGTACAGACTAATGTCCTCTCCCTTTGAGCAAACAAAGGATAGAGATTTTAAAGACAAACCATGGCTCCTCCACCGCCATGGCCCATGGAGGCCTTCCAAAACAAACTAGCTGCCTCCCCCGTATATTTTTTATTTTTACTTTTATACTTTTTTGTATTTTACTTTTATACTTTTTATTTGGTTTTTATTTTTATATATTTTTTGTTTCACCCACCGGGCCGTTCGAGGGAATGGCTCAAGTCCTGCTCGGATCTGGGCCAATCAATCTAATAAGCCCTTCTTTCACCCGAGGTCGGTTCGAAGGAGTAGCCGGGGTATTAGCCCGGCGCCTCAATCTACTAAGCCCTTCATCACTCATTCAGGTTTACAGGGCTTTTTGTCACCCAAGCCAGTGACCTTCATTCAGGTTTACGGGGCTTTTCGTCACCCGCACCAGGGACCTTCATTCGCACACACATTCATACAGTGGGGAATTTTTACAAACTTAACTGTATTTACATGTTCTTTTTTACATAGTCTGGTATTTTTAAAGGTACCAGATCATCGAACTCGTAATTTTCCCAGCTACAGATTGATGTAAGATCTCTACTATAGATCATATCTATGTATTCTTCAAGAGTGAAATAGTTTGGATGGTCAAGACAATAGCAAAGATTCCCGCGGTCAAAGTGGAGCTTGTTGATGTCTACTATTCTACGGTAATAACGCCAATAAAATTCAAAGAACTGTTCAATAATGACAGGGGGCATCTTTAGACGAAATAGTTCATTGAGACACTCTGTACGATCCCAGATTTTTTGGGCAGAAAGTTGAAAAAGTGATTTTGGTTGATTCATAGTTACGCAAAGAGCAGGGACACGTCAGATCGCTATGGCGGCAGGGAGCAGAGAGAGAAAGGCGTGGCAGTAGGGAGTAGTGGGGGAGGAGTGACGCAACCTGTCGGGGTTACTCAAGTCTTTGAATTTTGTAGCCATAAGGCAGGGTGTCGTACTCTCCCTCGAGCTTCCTTTTTGGTCCAGTAATTTTGAAAACTTTAGTTTCGCTTACAGTTACAATATCGCGGTCTTTAGTCCTCCTGATTCTAGATTCGTTAATTTCCAGTTTTTCTACACTTTCACTAAGGACCATTTGTTTCAGTGTTTCAAAGTTTAGCGTTTCGGAAGTCTTCATATTGAGGGTGAGGCCCTTGATTTTGCACACAGTTTGTAGTTTTTGTTTTTTGGTTGACCAGACAAGGTACGACTAAGTTTTTGGTCCCCCAGAAACGAACTCTACGATGAAAGAGCCAGACCCGTAATCACTAGCCAATTCATCTGTCATTTCCCCGAGGTAATCTCCCGTAGGAACCTTATACAAACCTCCCTTATAAATGTAGAGAACCGAGTCGGTGTCGTAGTAGAGGACCTGACCTCCCAGGGCCTCCAGATGTTCATAGAGTTTGAGTCTCGCTTGGGCTGTAGTGTAGGCAGCGATCACAACATTTACGTTTCGCAGGGGCTCCCCTACGTCCTCCAGGTACTCCCAGCTAACTACTACAACCTCCTCATTAACAGTCTGGATTCTATTGACTTGTATTTCTGGGCTTGTCAGCATTTCAAAGAGAGTCTTTGAGTCTCTGACAATCATGGCCTTGGTTTGGTTCTCCCGCTGCCCGAATTTTCCCCAAAATGAATTTAACATTAATTTAGCCAATTGTCTCAAACCCCCGTTTTTACTAATTTTGTCTTTCTCTGATTTGATTCCGTCATGATTGAAGTAGTCCCGCACGTACCGGTCTTTGTCTTCCTCAGTTTCACACCAGCTAGGATAGCCTGAGGCTTCCTGCTTCATTTTCAAGAATTTATTGATAAAATCTGTGAAAAGCCCCCCTTTTTCATAAGTGGCTACCTCGTACTCCCACAGTTCGTACATGTCCAACACAACGTAACCTTTCTCTACAGCCTTACTCACCTCGTCCATAGTCCAAGTCCCTACCAACGCCCTTTCCTCACTCTCATGATCGCACTCCCCCTGATTTTGAGATTCCCCGCAAGTCCTACACAAGGCAAACATGAGTTTCTTGTTCATTTTGGCTGGGAGTACCGGGTGGTAGAGATCCCGAGGTGGCAGGACTTTACATTTCATCAAACCATCTACACTGAGCCCTCTCTGTCTGCACTCCTTGTCACCCACGTGAATCGTAGGATGACCAAGGGGATACTTACCGTACTTACACACATACGGATAGAGAGAGCACACGTCCACATACTGGATTGTTTCTCCCTCTTCACATTTGTGGTAAGTCTTGGAGTTGCCCGTTCTGCCCCCAAAGAAAGCTTGTCTAGGTTCTAGAGGAAGGGTGTTCAATATGGGGAGAGCGTCCAAGTGTGTGAGCTTTTGTTCCTTCTTTACTTTACGAAACTCACACTCCCACATCTCGACTACTTCGTAGTCATTAAACTTAGCTGTTTTGGACTTGGTTCTCTCGTATCTCAAGTGAAGTGAGTCCGAGGGATCCTCCTTCAGAGGAGCCTCTCGATTATAAGGGAAGCATTTGGGGCAACCGTGCCAGTAGCACCCGTGAAACTCGTAGATGTTTTCCCCGTCAAACCCATCTACTTTCATCCCGTTAATCTTTACTTCTTTACCTCGGCCCGCATGCTCAATCCTCACTTCACGCTTCTCTTCTTCCCAGCTGAGCCACTGAATGGCAATAGCTGATTGGTTATCCACTAAACGGTAGCCGTTCTTTGGGATGAGGCCGATCGTGTTTGGATTTAAAAAGTTGCGGCGGAAGGCCAAGTTGCAGGCGCTAGCGATCGTTACAGCCTCTAGAAAAGGATCGACATTACACTCTTTGAGGAATATCGATCTGAACTTAAGACAGGCCTGAGCTAGGATCTCTACATCAGAGATACAGTACTCTAAGACTTCCTTTTTAAAGTCAAAAACGTAGTTTTCAGCCACTCTCGCATCGTACCAGCTTTCAAAGGCCTTGTGGGACTTTTCAAACATTGATCCCGGGCAATAAAACTTTTTGTCGGGCATAGGGCCTACATAATCTTGGTTTGCCAGAGTGTTAAACAAGTGGGGAAAGTAGCCCTTCTTTATCTCGGGAGGCAGATCGAAGGCTTGAGGGAGCGCTGCGAGGGCCATGGGGAAATAGTTGAGTGAGTCCACAAACCTCACATTGTCCATCTCCATGAGAATAATTTTGGTTCCCCTCATGACCGGATCTGGTGTGAATTTAGTTTGTTCCAACACATACTTTAACAAAAACTGAAAATCAAAGCCTTGGCCGTTGTGGGCGATCACACAGACATTTTTGAACTGTTTCCTGACTTCCATGACATAATCCATGAAATCTTTAACCGGGTCAGAGTTGAAGACTCTTGTACGGTTTCTACATGTCATACAAAATCTAGACTCGATGTAATTAAAGCAAAACTGTTGAGAATCGCACAAGTTTACTTTATGTAATTTTTGCTCGGGGTCAGAGGGGAAAGACTCGTCTTGACGAGTCTCCAGATCAAAGAAAATGAATAGGTAGTCCTTGGTTTTAGGCTTACCCTCGTTTCGCTGCATGAAAAATTTATGATTGGGATCCTGGAAGGATCCACAAGGTTTGCAATAGACTTCACCGCACTTGTGGGGTGTGGATCTGTCTCTAATCCAAATTAATTTACCACAGTCAAGGCATTTTTTAACAGCTTTACATCTATCAACTTGGTGAGCAGTGAAACACCGCTGATTCCTCAAAGTCATGTTACATTTTGGACACACAATTCCCCCATGCTCCTCTTTGCAGGGAGGCGAGATGGTCTGACACTGAGAACAGACATTTGAGCATCGGTGCTCGCCCTTGTGATCATAGGGAACATGGCAGGCTTCGCAGAAATAAGCGCAGGCGAAGGTGGCAGTCAGACTAGTGATTACGTTATAGTGGCCGTTATGAAAGAGCAAGTTAATTTTGAATTTTGGATTTTCAACACGTCCCTCAAAATAAACGTCCCGGCCTTTATTGTCATAATTGAACACGGTGATTTTGAACTCTTTCAGCAAGTCTTGAAACTTCTCAAGTTCTGGGATTCCAGCGCCATCCTCGGGCATCTCTACTCTAGCCCGCCGAATAAGTTCCTGAGCCCCTACGGTTTGTCTTTTGTTGTCGTCTTGCCGAATCCTTTTGTATAGAGGGTCTTTTGTAATATGAGCGATACCTACAACCAAGGCCCTGGGGAGACACAGATTGTCTTTATTTTTAATTACAACAATTCCTCTTCTCTCCTTACACTCCTCATCAAAGCTGTTGTATAGGCCAGGTCTTACCCTTCCAGTACGACCGGAACCTACAGGGAGATTAACTCGGGTACATTCTACTTTAAAAGTGTCAGTGGACTTGATGGATTCAGAATTTGATTGAACGATCCCCCCAAAAATTTGCCAAAGGATGTCTTCATTAATTTCACCAGCGGGCCGAAAAGCTACAAAACCAGGTTATTTTGATTTTAAATCTAGACTCTGCAAAGTAAAGCCGAGCTGATCATTTCATGGGCTTGGCCCTTCATCTCATTCACAATTTTGGAGAAACATTGTCTGAGCCAATCAATTTCAGTAGTTTCAGGAGGGTTAGTAAATTTGAAAATGGTTTTAGTACCGTACAATCGAAATTTCTTTACATACGCCTGCTCGTCACTGAGGACTTCGAAAGGTTCAACAACACTAGCCATTACCACTTAAGTCAAAATAAAATTTAAATAATAAATCAAAACAATAAAGTGAGGTTAGGGAAAAAGTGAGGTTATGTAAAACCTCGACTTGAGTAAATGAAAAAATGAAATTAAACTAATGAAGTGAGGTTATGTTATACACGCAAAAGTAGGATATGTTATGCAATAAATTGAGGTTAGCCCCGGTACACTAAATAAAATATAATACAGGTTAAATACTAACGGTAAATTATAGCTAGCACTTACTGCAATTGCACAATACTATCAAAAACTCACTTTACCACAATAGCAAAGAACGGAGCAGCGCAGAGTGAGTTTAGGGAAAAAAGTGAGGTTATGTAAAACCTCGACTTGAGTAAATGAAAAACTGAAATTAAACTAATGAAGTGAGGTTATGTTATACACGCAAAAGTAGGGATATGTTATGCAATAAAATATAATACAGGTTAAATACTAACGGTAAATTATAGCTAGCACTTACTGCAATTGCACAATACTATCACAAACTCACTATACCACAATAGCAAAGAACGGAGCAGCGCAGAGTGAGGTTAGGGAAAAAGTGAGGTTATGTAAAACCTCGACTTGAGTAAATGAAAAACTGAAATTAAACTAATGAAGTGAGGTTATGTTATACACGCAAAAGTAGGGATATGTTATGCAATAAATTGAGGTTAGCCCCGGTACACTAAATAAAATATAATACGGGTTAAATACTAACGGTAAATTTTAGCTAGCACTTACTGCAATTGCACAATACTATCACAATAGCAAAGAACGGAGCAGCGCAAAGACCTCTGACCAACACGAAAGCCGAGAATAGAGTGAACGAGGCAAGCCGGCAGCGGTGGTGGTATATGGATGAACCAATGAGAGCGCAGGACGCCTAACACGGCCAATGGGATGCGAGCTTTTTCCGACCAATCACAGAGCAGTATTTTAGCAGGTTTAAACTGGATATTTTAGCTGACTAACGGTGTTTGATGAGTACAGCACAGAGTAAGAAGAAGAAGAGGGAGGCAAGGAGGAAGAAGATGATATATTATATAAATAATAAATGGTGTAGCTATAGAGTATATGTATAATTATGTATCATATAAAAGCATAAAGCTTAGACCATAGAGTATAGTAATAACCGCTAGCCGTAGATCATATATAATAGTAGAGAATATGATAGTATAATAGCATAGAGCATTTAATGTAGCAATAATTAAAAGTATACATAGAACATATATAATAGCATAGAGCATATATACATATAATAGTCTAACCTTGGAGCATATATACATATAATAATACCGCATATAATAACCGTAGGTTGGCAACACTGCTAAGTTGGCAACACTACCGAAAAATCTGGAGGGAACGTGGTGGCGGGAAAGTGAGGTTAGGAAATCTGGCGGGAAACATGGGCGCTGCCATCTTGGAATGACGTCACGAGTCACGTGACCAAAATGCTGGCTTCTGATTGGCCACGGCTCAATCATTGGGACCCCTACTACCGGTATCATATTAAAAAAACTGTCTAGCTCATAATTATTACAAGGCTTGATTCCATCTATAACTAATTTTCATATAAGATTAACTATGTATTCCATAGTAGGTAAACTGTTTCTGATAAAATCGTCTTAAAGCTCTACACCCTTCAGTGATAGCTCAATTCCTATTCTTATAGTCAGGACATAACTAATATCGATACCTGGTGTAAGTTCAATGTTTTAACTTTAGCATAACTAAGGATACATTGAGCAAACCATAACATCCGTTATTTTGAAAAGTTCATAAAATTATGAAATTGCGAAAATAGTTATTCATTTCCATCAAATAAAAAAGGCGGAAAAAGATTTGCATGACATATTTTTTCTTTAATGATATGTAAATAAAATATGATTTTGAATCATTCATCGGCATTTTTTAAATATATCCACAGAGTCCGATTTTGATTTGTTGCGCATATATTTTCTTAAATTTTACCTTAAAATACAAACAAATTTCAACATTTTACAATTATCTGTGATATGTTTACAATATGTTTTACGTTTCTGCTTTGTTTGTGTATTAATAAGATTTCACACTATCAAATTAACTTATTTTACTCAGAACATACACAGTAAATAGAATATCGACTTACACAAAAGTCAAATACTAGGGGCTGTAGCCTCTACAAGCCACTAACTTAGAATATATTTGTCGGAAATTCAAGAGAGGTTTTCATGGCCCCTTCGGTCCTGCAGGATCAGCTTTCAAAGTCATTAATTATTAAATGGCGCAGAGTATTGGCGAGCGAAGGGTAAACTGTGACGTTGAGTTACTGAAAAATCAACTGCTACCATAGAAATATTAAGGTTAAAATTCAAACGGGCAAAGCATAATGAATTTTTAAAATTAGGCCTATTTGAAGTGAAGAAGGACAATTGTATTTTTATGAGTTAATCTTATTATCATTATAAGTAAAACATGATACTTTGGTAACCACAAATTCAATCTATTTACATTTAAATCTTAGCAGCGATATGTAAATAATTTATGTATAGTACAACTGTGCATAACATAACAATTTTGTATTAAATAGTTATTAATTATCTGAATAATGTTAACATCTGTTAAAAGTTGTACAACGCAACATATTTTAACCAACGGGCAGTCTAAAACCAAGAGACTATTTAGAAGACGAGTCTCAGAACGCTATTACACGTGTTTATTTCTGTGGTATATAGCTACATAATATAAGCGTTTATGTTTAGATACAAATACAAATCACAATATTATTGTTTAATTTCAAAGCTACTTGAGTTGGCAGAGTGAATTTTATTATTCGACCAAGTCAATTATGTTGAGCTAGATTTAATAGTGGAAGTAGCGATTCCTAGTTAGACGTGTCTAGTTGTTTGGGGTTTCAGTCAAAGCTTTTCTAAAATACCTATAAATATCTTTTTAGAACTGCTGGTAGGTACTTTATTTGGTATATCATTCGGTTAAATCTTGGGTTTAATGATGTTTCCGTTTTATTATGTTCTTCGAACTAACATCATAACAAGGTTTTGAGGCGTAATATTTAAAATGTTTTATGGATACCCCATCTAACAGACAGTAAAATATTAAGGCGGTCCCACACTTCTCGCGAAAAAGCCTGAACATTTGGCCGAACATTCTCCCGAGTGTACATTGAACATTCCTTCCCGTATGATCCCGTATGTTCCCGTATGTATTCAAAAGTTATTTCAGCTCCCACACTTCTCTCGAATACTCCGAACATTCGGAGTTCGGCCAAATGTTCGGGCGTGTATGCGAGAAGTGTGGGGCCGCCTTTACACTGTCAAACCTTGAATTTCCTAATGTTAGATTAAATAAAATATAAGAAAGAAAGAAAGTATATATTTATATTCAAGCACATAACATAACATGGAATTCACTTATCACACAAAAAATAACAAAATACATAACAAAATGCCATTGTTTAAAAGCCTTGGGTATAAAGAGACTTATAATTTGCATGAAACAATTCCCACCGTAAATGTCGATCACTCAGTAATGAAGAAGTTAACATGTGACAGGCTTGGATTGGTTTAGTGTTCAACTGTTACTTGCTCAATTAGGAGAATGTCAAAACCAGTATCGCCCTTAACAAAAGGTTATATAAAACCACGGAAAAACTTATCTGAATTCCCTCCTCAGTTTAAAAACTATTTTTTGTATAATAAATCAGTTAATACGCTCTTAGTATGTATAGGCTCTTAATTAATATGGCAGTTTTTCATAATGGTTTTATCATTTGGTAACAATTTGAGAAATACTTCTCAACGCAAAAATGGATTTTTCCATTGTTTGGAATTTAGTAATAGTAGGGGGCATTATGCCCCCTACTAGTAATAGCATAAAGTCGGCCTCTAAGTAAATGCTGTGAGCTATTATGTTAAAAACAGATAGTTGTTTGCATTTGAATATATTGTATATATTTCTAGTGTCTAGCATATTTTTGCATTGTCCAAACAGGTACTTTTTTGCAAATGACGTATGTAGACACTTTTTTATATTGTGAAAGCCAATGACCTAAATAAAAAGTTAATACTAAGTTCATCATGTTGAACACTTTGATGATCTGTTTTTCGTAGATTTGCTAGTTAAATTATTGTTCATAAGCACTAAAAATGCTGCAATATTAAACTAAAAAAAAAAACACTTATTTCAAAAATAATTTTGTATTTTTTCTAATAATCATTTGTAAAAATGTTAGGCAATTTAGGCAGATTTAAAAGTTCCGCTATACAAGTTACTCACAAAACCAGTTTACTGTAGTAAAAATGTATTAGTTAAGATTTCTATGTTCGTGTATATTTAAAATAACTTTCCAAGTCTGGATATATTTTTCATAATTTTAACCACAAATTACTTCTGTTTAGTGAACAATAATTTATAATTTATCTACACCTAAACAAGTAGATACCACTTCTAGTGAATATTTCTTTATGTGGTAAGTAGTATTATTATATAGGGTAGTTACATGTAGAATTAAAAACATCAAATTAGTAGATAATTTATATACTGGGGACAAATTTAAAGTAAGTCCTAAAGATTTGAGTACTGGTTTGACGGTTTTGATTTTTTAATTTGTTTTATAAATATAAGTTTGTCTTCAAGAAATGAATTATTAAATATATCTTGTTCATTATTTAGTTTAATAAGGTTGTTTTGCGAAAAATATTTATAAAGTTGAATTAAACATTATAATATAAAAATATATACAATTTTCCATACGTAATTTTGTTTATAATTTTATATTACTCTTTTCGTATAGGTTATAATATTATATATTACTAATGTAGGTTAGTGTCAAAATAGGGAAAACACTAATAATTTTATATAGTTTGTAATACTACAAAATTAAATTAAATTTGCAATTTGATTTAACTATAAAGACATTTTTTCACACTAATTTACGAGAATTTTGGCAGAAAAAACAAAAAGTTTAATTAATGCCAGAGTGTTGATGCGGTCTGTAATTACGGCTGGGAATGTTGGCCTTCCTGGCCGTGCTACCTGAGGCTTGATGAGCCTATGTTAGTGGACCTTTCATTCAACGCGTTCTTTGAATGGGGTTTAAGATAAAATGAGCATATTTTAAATATTAAAATTATATTTTTAATACCTATCCCTAGTTTATATGTAAAATAATTGTTTTTTTATTATAAGTATTGAAACAATACAAGCTTTTATAAATAATTCTATAACCGAGATTTTTAAGTTAAAATTGTGGAAGTTAGGAAATTTCCAGGATGATGGGAGATGGCTCAAATTAAAGGTCTTGATCTCAGGAACTCGGAAAAAATAGAAGTATTTCTAAAAAGCTACCAGCAAACGAGAGAACGTAAAACATCTCCCATAAGAAAAGCATGGGGATTTAACAACGCCTACTTTATTTACATTAAAATGTGTGATTAAGTGTCTACTTTTTGTTAATGAACTGACATGAACTCTTACTTATATTGTTTTATTTTATCCAGCATGTAAATAGTACAAAAAAATCAGATGAGGCAGAGTATTGGCCTTAAAGCAACTAGTATATACATATTTTGGTAATAACGTTGAACATATTTTCAAATAGTTAAAACAATTTCATAAAACTGATATCGGATTAGAATATCATAAGTAAATCTAATGTCAGTTATTTTCCAGAAATCGTTTCTTAGGCAACAAATAGTTTTCTGTATCAAATGTATGTTTTCGTACTATACAGTTTTAACCTTGTGATATCAGTGACAACAGGTTATCCAAATGCTCATTTGTATCGCAGCTGCCTCCACCCTCGATATCATTGAACGTTATTGCCCCATGCTTATCAACAATCGTTAAAACTCTATCTTCCAACAGTTTATGGCTCTGGTGAAATTGTATAGGCAGTGAAACTCACAAACTGTCAACCTGAAAGGGTGATTCAGTTTAATGTAAAACTTTTACTGGAAACGGAGACTAACAGTTCTGATACGCTAAATAAAAATAATAATAATGCAAAATAATCATCGTAAAAAGAAACAAAAATAATTTAAAAATATTAATTAAAACTTTTAAAGAGAAACCTTAATCAGTTTGATCAAGAATATTTCCAAACCAGATTTTACTATATCAAGATTAATATCATGGTTGACAAATTAAGTATATAGGTAAACTTATTATACCTAACACACCTAAAGACAATACCTATACCTAAAAGTTCCTATACCTAATACCTAAGACAAAAATACTTCAAATAATTATAATCTATATTAATTTATATAAGTATAAATCAAAATAAGTTCATAAAATAGCATAATATTGTACATATCATAAACTATTTCTAAAGAGTTGGTTTCAAAACTATATTCCCGAATAACATAATAAGACGGATTATTTATTTTGATATACCACAAACGGCCTCTTAAACATGCCTCTTAAACATAGTACAATCAAGCAAGAGTTTTTTTTTTCCTTCAAGGATGCTCTAATATAAATGATCGATTATTACGTAGATTATTACGAAGTTTAATTAATGTATTAACAAATAATTATTATTATTAGTGAATTTCCTTTGGAAAGTGAACTATTAGCATGACCCGCACGGTGAAACTTAAGCCCGGGATCACCATAGAAGTTCCTAACGTGACCCCCTGAACACGTTTTGGGGGGTCGTTCTAAATTTTATATATATATATATATGTATATATATATATATATATATATATATATATATATATATATATGTATATGTATGCACTCTAGCGGTCGCATTTTTTGTCCGATTTACTTAAAATTTGGTAGAGACATTTCTTTCTATAACCTGTTGGACAAGTTCGTTGGGCAAAACAATCTGAAAACTCTAAACCCATTTTTTTGGGATTAATCTTTCAAATTTTGAGTTTTTGGGCCCAAAAAGGGTCAGAAAAGCCCCAGATGTAAAATTTATGCATTTTAAAAGATGAGAATTAGAAAGGCGAAAGTTTTAAGCCCTCTCTCGTCATTCTAGCATAAATATTTACCGAGTTATTAAAGAAAATGTGAATCGGGTAAACACAGTACGTTGTCTTATGGGGGTTTTACACTAGAAAAGCCTGTTATTCCTTTGTTAGAGTACTTTTATTATACCCAGCAACCTCACGCCTACTTTCAAGCCTGTCTGGACCTTCTCGTAACCTTATAATGCGTAAAATTGTATTCCCAGCTTTGCAAGTAAATGAAACCAGGAGTATCAGAACAGCCAAAAAAAAATGTTTTCAGATTTCAATAAAAATTGGACAAATGGATGTTTTTACACTGATTTTGAGTTTTACAAGTTTTTATGTGGAAATTCACTTCCCTCACGTCAGCGTGCTGCGTGTGAACTCGTTATGTATTTAATTATTATTACGAATAAGTATTACATGCCTTGTTAATTACTGTGCGTAATTATCGACTTTATTACTTCAGCGGTTATTATTAAATACGACAAACAATAAATATATTATTATAACTCAGTTCTAGTAACCACGAATAGAGAAATAATTAACAAAATGTCCACAACAGTACAAGTAAACACATTCACTGCTAAAATTCCTATAATAGAACTTAGTATATGCTGAAATTTTGTTGTATGAATATGACTTAACAAACGATGTGTGAAAAACATACCTAAAAACTGATACTTTAAAAATGCGGGAAAAGTATGTCCCCAAAGGAGGAAAAGAAACGTTGAATGCTACTGAGAAACTGGGTTGCCCATAGCAACATTAACACAACGATGCTCGGAACCGTTCCGGAACGGCGCTAGCTCCTGGTGCCGGATCACGGTGACGTTCCGGAACGGTCACAGCAGCGAACGTGTCACCTTTGTGTACAATACACCTTACCTGAACATTTATAGTAAAAGGTTTTGTTGCGATAAATTGAATACATCCTACAATAAATTAAGTTATATAATAAATAACAGTAAGGAGCAGGTAAACTAAAAACTAGCAAGAAAACAAAAATTATTTTGTTCAATCTAATTATCCAGTTATGCTATACGCGAACATTTATGCTAAAATAATATAATTTACAAAACGTCATGTGTAACTAGGCAACGGAATTTTATTGATACCTATAGACCTTTTTTAACACTATAAAAATAATTTGGGCCTGCATAATTTGAGTCGTATATTCAGTAACTGAGTGAGACGACTAAATAATACTAGCCCAGCTAAGATATGTATAAACTTTTATTATTTAAAGATACTTTAAATCACTAGTAGCTAAAAAAACACCCGAGCCACTTGAAGAGGAGACTTTGCCATCCGAAGGAAGCCGAACTGTTCGCAGACGAGCGAACTATCCGAAACAGATGCTTTATTGTGAGAAAACAGTGAAATGTAGTATTTTCAAATGTAAACAGAGAAAACCTACTTATATTCTAAAAAATTACGCTACATTTACGAAAAAATTATAGTAAAATAACCAAACCTAACTCCGCAGAGCGCTGTATGCGGCTCTTTTCTTTGTAACATATTACAAAAATGGGTTTGTGTAAAATATAACAAAAATTAGTACCTCAAAAAGTAAAGTTGAATAGGTGTAATTGAACCTGGGACCGGATGATCGTGAATCTAATGAATATCCATTAGACTACCATAGCGTATCGAACTAAGTAAGAGTTACAATTAATCAAGCACTAGATGGGCTGTGATTTTAAAATTTGCCACGGGTAGCGCTCGGTGTGATTTCAAAGTTTTACACTTGGCAGCGCTCACCTAGGAAATGCCTCCTCTTCCAGTGGCTCGTGTGTATTTTTAGCTGCTAGTATTTAAATCTTTGACAACTGACTAAAATATAATTATTTCTGTGGTAACAAATTCCTTATAATTTGTTGAAACCTAGGAAACACGAATTTTGATAAATTATTAATTAGCCTTCTTTAAACTAATACTTTTTCATCTCTCCCTACAATATCACGCAGTTCACCCCAGATGTGTGTGTCTACAGGCTGGTGATCGAAGGTATCATTTGGGCGTAGCGTTGACAGGTGTGGCGTGGTGGTGGTGGCGGAGTCGTCAGAGATCCGCACTGGTAGGAGAAGAGGAGAGGATGAAGTGAAGTAATCGGTAGGGAATGCAGGTCACTCCCGTCTTCAGATGTTTTCGAAGGTTTTTGGCACACGAATCGTCGTAACTTGGAGAAGAGGTGGTAGTATGGTGGCTTTTTTATAATACGAGCGTAATTAACAACTGTTAACCTTATATGAATTTTTATTCAGAACATTGATTATTAAGAGTGTATTTATTTTCAATAAACGTAAACAATAAAATATGTAAATAACTAACACATGATATAGGTCCTAATTAATTTTGGACATTATAGGTAGGCAGCATTGGATGACCTACTGGAGCTGGTGGCCATCATCGACTATTAGAAAAATGTAGTAGAGAAGGAGCTGGAAGAGGATGACGGATGAAAGAAGGCACATCATTGTTGCGAACTTCTGCAAAGCCCCAAGGTGTGCCGGTTCATGCCATGAAGCAGCCTGCAACAAAATGATTTGTAGGTCACGTCATTGTGAATAAACATTAAGGCAACCCTTGGTTGTGATGATGCATTCAATTAATTCATAATTCAGCACACCTTAGGGTTGCCTAATTATTTCGACACAGTAGTGTGCCCTACTTCCTACTTCATCCTTCTTCTGTTCTGAAGGAAACGTCATCTTGATGACACCCTACGGCCATCCTAAGGTGTGAAACTGGAAATTAGCAGTCGACAATAGAAAAATGATTAAGCAGGGCACGTCACTGACACGAAACCCTAAGGCATATTGTGGTAAAGAACGACAGTAGCACCGTGACTTAGGCATGGAAAAATGGTTCCCAGGTGGCGATATCAGGTAAGAAAATATTAGATATTAGCTTTGTTTTAGTAAGTCATTATTTCAATGGTGAAATAAATTGTATACAAGAAACTCTGTATTAGCGAATTTCCCCTGTAGGGAAGAAGTTATTACCGTAGGTGGTGGCATGGTAAGACTTAAGCCCGAAACCATGATAACCTTTCGATTTGAGGCCCCCAGATGCCAAAAACAACATTCGTTAAAATTGAGTATATTTATATAGTGTGTCCGTAAGCACGATAACTCTCGTAAAAAAGTTCGATCTTGATTAAATTTGGTAAAAACATCTAAAGTAGCATTTATTTGAACCAGTTCGAAATCCAGACGGATCGGACCATCCGAAGGGGTATTTTCGGGGCTTTGTAACCCAAAATCGGGTTTTTTAGTTTTTTCACAAGTAATTTTTATTGAAATCAAATTTTAATTTACACCATTGGATTCACCTAAAAAACTAACAATTTGGCCTTTTTATTATTGGTCTACGTCAATTGGTTACCAATATATTGAAAGTACTAAACACAGTACGTTGTCTAATGTTATTCTTATGGAGAAAAACAACAATTTTATATCTCCCTTATTTATGAACATACACTGACGAAACTTGGTATATGGCTTCATCTGTTTGTGATTTATTGTTGTTTGCACAGAAAACACATTTTTTGCCGATGAATCCCGTAGCATCAAACCTGGGTACTCAGGCCCCAAATTATTCCTATGGAGGGTAATTAAAATATTATAAATCACTTATTTATGAATGTACATGGATGAAACATCGTATGTGACTTCACTTAGTTGATTTCTATTGATATTTTCATATAAACCCATTATTTTGCATTCATTTTTGCAGCAAACCTGCGTACTCATCCCTGGTGTTATTCTTTTGTATAATAATTAATATGTTAAATATCGCATATTTGTTTTGTAATTATATTTCTTATTAATCCTGGTAAGTGACTTAATGTGTTATTAAGACATACTATATATATTCACTGGATATTCGCTGAGTACGCATATTTGTTTTGTAATTATATTTCTTATTAACCCTGGTAAGTGACTTAATGTGTTATTAAGACATATTATATATATTCACTGGATATTCGCTGAGTACGCAAATTTGCTGAGACGGGGGTGATTTATTATAACACTATACATTATATATGAAAGAACCAATGAAAATTATCAAATTCATAAGTGAGATTCTATTGAGGCACTATTCAGTTCTTAATTTCAGATCACCTTTGTCACTGAATGAAATATGTGGAAATAGGTTTGTGTACCTTATCCTAAGTTATTTTTTCACGTCGTATAATTACCTGCGGTAAGAAATATTTAAATCATAATCATTTATTATTCAAAGGCATTGTACTATTTGTAAACATAAGAGACTTTTTACAGTGTGTATTAATATTATGTATGCTACAAATGCCTACATTATATGGGTGAAGCTCCGTATTAATCCTATCATACCATCGAATGAAGGTAAAAAATTGTATATGTTAATAGTTTTTGTTTTGATTAATTTATAAATCGGATCACACCTGATCCACTTAAACGAAGTTTAAACTTATCGAAACAATAATTACGCAATCTTCATAATTGCCGTTAGGGCTCTGTGGAGTTAGGTTGGATTAATATATCATAAATATGTAAGTCATCAACTTTTATTTATCTATGAACCTACTCACAAAGGTATGACGGCAATTTTCCTGTAAACGATTATACTCTGTATTAATTCTCATTATACTCATTATTTTCATTATACTCTGTACGTAACAACAAAATCCGCAATCCGATTGCATATATCGCAAAATCACAATATTATTTAATAGAGTATCAATTTATCGGTAGTATTAAATCCAATATTGTTATTCAATTGTATGGTAGGAACTACACGGCAATGCAGCCCATTATATTTCATAATACTTATTTTAACTGAATTACATCAAAGATAGTTCAACCAAGCAACTGTTCGCGTGTCTTAGATTTTTTTTAGTTTGGCAACCCCTTTTTGCCTTGTTTTGCCCTTCCACATAAACGATTACTTGGAACGTATCTAGCAAAGCAAGGAGTACCACGGGTTGAACAGTAATGATAAAACTTACATGCCAGACCTGGGATTCGAACCCACGTCAGGACCAAAACATGCATTTGGTCGGTTTGTTCGTTTCATGGTTCAAAGATAACAATAGCGTAACACTTGTATGGACACCACGCGATCACTACCATCACCAGATGTGTGTCACATCTGTGTTGCGGCCTAACCTCGTTATCAGTGAGCTTTATTGGTCATTGGTCATGAAGAGCCAATAAATCTCTATCTTGCCGCCGTTAACCGCCTTCAACAAGTGCTATTACCGACAAATGTTTGGAAAGTGACATCCTAACACTAAACTTTTATTATTACGATGAATACCACACAATATTAAGTTAAAAACAAATACAATTTCTCAAAAGTACGTTTACAATCAAATCTAGTTGCCAAACAATTTGAAATGTACACATTAATTCGATTCTAAAATCAGCTTTTAGGCAATGTTGATTTTTACTATGCATGGTTTTACTTGTTTCAACCCAAGATTAATTATTATTGTATTTCAGTAACACGTTTATATGATAAAAAAACAAACGTGTGTTTTATAATAAATTCCTGAAGTTTACAACATCAAAAATAGCTGTAATTTACAAAGGCTGAGTAATTGGATAATTGAACGAAGTGAAAGTATCCTTATACACAACTTTACTGCTTAGACTGGTAAGAGAATCAACTCAACTGGCGTGTCTGTGACCCCAATAACTCGAGAATGCCTCCACAGTTAAACTTAAAATTTTCCAGAAAAACTCAACAGGTCAAAATCTCGGTCAAGTTCGTTATTCAGATAATTTCGATCAGTATTAATCAAATTATCTTAAAACCAAATTTTTTTTTTCTCCATAAGAATAACATTGGAAGCCATTTTAGTGGTACTTGAATCGTTAAAATTTAGCCGACGTCTATGTTTCAACAACAGAGTAACAGTAGTTAGTTTACTACAGTATACATTGTTATACTGGATAACAAAAGTTTTTTTACCAACAAAAACACACAAGAGAGATAAATCGAAGTATATTTTTAAGTTGTGAGCATATTTATTATTTTATAGATTATTAAGTGTACGTTTTAAAAAAAATATCCATACAGTTAATATTCCCTTAGTACGCCTACTCTGTGTAAATATCGTCACTCGGTCAGAGGCGACGATTGTAACGGTGGCAGACGACAGACGACGCGTGTGGCAGGTCGAAAAACTCAAAATAACTTGTTGATGACTGTAGATACTAAGATATTAACTTAACTTATAAATTAGTTTGTTTTATTACATTTTCTTAGAGAATTGGTAATATTGTGATTGTCATGTGTAAAAAGTATACAAAGCCTCAATTTGTCTTGAAAGCGTTGATGAAGTTAGTCACAGTAAGCGAACAACCTTAAAATTTATTTTGTAGGACAATTATTTGCTAGGTTATATTTTCACTAAATTAATAATAAAAATTGTCTACATTACCTAAAATACATTATCAGTAATGTAGTAGGTACTTCAGGGAATACCTTTTCCGCATGGGGAAGGTGAGGTCACCTCAGTGTAGTTACTGCCCGGAGGAGGTGGATGATGCTCATCATACTTTCTTCCGGTGCAGTCGTTTCGCTGAAGACAGGAGGAGGCTCGTCTCTGCTGTCGGCGATCTGTCCCCGGACGTCGTGGTGGGGGCGATGCTTCGAAATGAAGACTCCTGGAGAGCGATTGCGCTCTTCGTGCAATCCGTTCTTCGGGGAAAGCGAGACGAGGGATGCTTAGGTGACCTCTAAGTTTCCCGGAACGGTGACGTGACCCGTCTGGGCGCAAGACACGCGGGCCAGTGCCGAAGTTGTCCGATAAGGGTTCCGGCCTGGTTTTTCCCCGCGGCTCCGTAGGAGGTTTAGTGGGTATACCTCGTAAGAGGGAGTCCCACACTGTTCCTTTGGGTTCGCGCATTAAGCGTTCCTCCTACGTAAAAAAAAATGTAGTAGGTAACCACAATAAAAGCTATAGATTATTCTAACCAAACAGCCTTTTTCGGAAGGTTATCTTGAATGATTTGACATAGCCTAGGGTTGGATTACAGTAAGAGTAAGCCTACATTAAACTGGTAATACAACTTTTGTTAAATACTTTAAACACATCACCAGGAATTTTGTAGCGAACCAAAATAAAAGCTTTAAACTACTCTAACCAAACTAAGCCTTTTATACAGGTTATCTGAAATGATTTGACACATCCTAGGATTGGATTACAGTGAGCTGTTTTCATCATAAACTTGGACCTATGGCTATAAAATGTAGGCCTATGCACTTAGGCTACTTGCCATTTTAGAAGTTTCATGTACGGTCTTGGACCAACCCATGTTTATAGAATTTAATTTCTTGATAGCCCAGGCTATTGCAACAATATATTGAAATATCATTTCGTAAAATACAACTGTTGTTAAATACTTTAAACATTACCAGGAATGTTGTAGCGAACCAAAACAAAAGCTTTAAACTATTCTAACCAAACTAAGCCTTTTATACAGGTTATCTGAAATGATTTGACATATCCTAGGTTTGGATTATACTGAGCTGTTTTCATCATAAACTTGGACCTATGGCTATAAAATGTAGGCCTATACACTTAGGCTACTTGCCATTTTAGAAGTTTCATGTACGGTCTTGGACCAACCCATGTTTATAAAATTTAATTTCATGATAGTCTAGGCTATTGAAACAATATATTTAAATATCATTTTGTAAAATACAACTGTTGTAAAATACTTTAAACACATTTCCAGGAATGTTGTAGCGAACCAAAACAAAAGCTTTAGACTATTCTAACCAAACTAAGCCTTTTGTACAGGTTATCTGACATGATTTAACATCTCCTAGGTTTGGATTATATTGAGCTGTTTTCATTATAAACTTGGACCTATGACTATAAAATGTAGGCATATACACTTAGGCTAATTGTCATTTTAGAAGTTTCATGGGACTTGGGCCAACCCATGTTTATAGCATTTAATTTCATGATAGCCTAGGCTATTGAAACAATATATTGAAATCTCATTTTTTCATCTAAATAACTGGGCCTGACGATTTATTGTTAATCCTTACGGATATTTTGACTCGGCCTTTAGAAATTGTTAACATTAGTTTATATAGGAAACTCGCTGTTCTCTTAAAAGTTAAATTAACCACACTGCTAAAGTCACTGCTTAGCCCAAAATCCTCTGTTTGTTCTAAGATAACGCACCCATGCCAATCCTAACAACAAACCATGCCTGAAATCTTCAATTTATTTTAAAAATAAATAAATTTACGTATTTATACAACATTTTCTTTGATAAAAACAAGTGATAAGTGTATGTATGTTTTTTTACGGATAAATGTTAGGTTGGCGGCGGGATACGAACCTGCGACCTTTCGCTCCAAGAGCCAGTGCGATACCTCTCAGCTACCGTCATAATTGATTCTTAGAGAAGTGATTAAAACTATAGCTATATAGACATAAAATCCGGATTCTGGCGGCATTTAAATGATAACGGAATGTATTCTGATGATGTTACTCAAATCAGATATTGAATTTGTTATGAGACTCGATTTAAGTTTGATCAGGTATTTCAATTATCCTTATACGCGAGGAATGAGCGTACAACTAGTATAGCTTTAATTTACTAACTACCCATGGTAACAGTAATAGTTATTTGTTTTATTTATTTTAGTTTTAGTGATAATAAATGCTTTGACATGCAACTTGTTATTATACATTTTATACAATAGTATTATACATTTTCAATTTTTGCCTATTTCCTATTACAAATACTGTTTTTAGCCAAGAATTTAAAACCAACCTTTACATTGTCTAAAAACTTGCGATAGAAAAGTACGCAGATACAAATGTCTTGAAAATAATATGTTAATTTTAATTTAAGATTTGGGAGTTTCTAGGAAATCGATTGTTTAATAATAATAATTATTTTTTTTGTCTTTAAGACAAGAATTAATGTTGAACTAGGTCAACTTGTGTACCGAAATCATCAAAAACTACTTAAATGTACTAGATTGTGGCTGTCATAAAGAACATTGCCGATTAAAATGTTCCAAACAAAACAGAGAGTGCGGCTATACATTTCGGATGTTGTGGGGTTATCATTTTGGATGTGCATCATTGTGACTAAGGATCATTCCAACCAAAATTAATATTGCTGTTTATTGTGTCGAAAAATTCTATGCATTCTGACCAAAATAAAATATTTATTATAAAATGTGCTGTTCATTGTGTCCAAAAGTAAAGACAAAACATAAAACATTGCTGTTTGATCTGGACGGAATATAAATTGAATATAAATATTTTGGATGGAATACACAGGTATTATTTCAAAATATAAAATACAACAATTGTTAATTCTGCTAAAGTTCATTCGGTCCAAATCATTTTAACTAACTATATTTTCTACTTTGATTTTACTTTTGGATACAACGATAAACCTTCTCTGTTGGACGGAATTGACGGCAAATAACTTTACAATTACTTAATAAAATTCTAGAAATAACTTGAAGTGAAAATCATTATTTACATTCAGCACACAAAAACAATGTATTGCGTTTGTTTTTAATAAAACAGAACTTGTGCTATGTTGATAGTATCCAAACACAATGTTTGGACAGAGACCACTATCAGAACAATATTGCAAATGTCTATAGGCATAATATACTATTTATTTTAGTATTATATTGGCAGTGCTCTCCATTTATTGTATTCTCTAAAAAATAATCACTATATATGAAACTACAATTGAAAATATTCATTAGAAACTAGCTGGTACCTGGCGCGACTTCGTTTACGTGGGTTTTCTTGCCTACCATTGATTCTCATTTATTTTCTCATTGTTAAACATATTGTAACCAAGGAAATTTAAATTTAATCATTACATCACAAGGTTAACCTTGATAATTTCAAATTCCAGTGGGGCGAAGACCTAGTCCTATTACTTTTATTAGGGAATAGAAGCCTTTTGTAGGTTTAACTTGAATGAACATGCCAAGTTTTATCGCAATCGAATCGAATGAGTGTTATAGTAGTGCAAAAAGGATTTACAGGCAAACAAACATTGATTTTTATATAAAGATAAGAATATTCTTAACTATAACTTACGAACTAACGCAATTGCAGTAATCGTCGATACCAGTTCGAACTGCAACAAATGTGGTCAACGAAATTTAAGTTTCGTTCAGTGTTTTAAATGTGTTTGTGTGAATTCTGTACTGTTTTTAGCGAATTTCCCCTATAGGGAAGAAGCTATTACCGTAGGTATCATGGTAACACTTAAGCCCGAGACCATGACAATTTTTTGTTTTGAGGTCCCCAGATGACAAAAACATTATTCGTTCAAATTTATATATATATGTATATATATATATTTATTTATATATATATATATATTTATATTTATATATATATATATATATATATATATATGTGCCCGTGAATGCGATAACTTGAATAAAAAACATCCGATTTCGAAGAAATTTGGCTCAAATGTGTAAAATGACATTCATGACTTTAAGTTCGAAAACCAGAAAAATCGGACCATGGGAAGGGGGGTTTATGGGGGTTTTAAATTTTCCAACAATCAGTTTTTTGCATTTTTCACCCTAAATTTTTAAAGATCTTTATTTTGATTTTGACCATGTTATACAGCTTAAAAAAAAATTATAGTATTTTGAATTATTAAGCTAGGTTAAGTGGTTGCGGAGATAATCCAAAAAACCCTACTCATAAAATCTCTCATGTTAATCTTATAGGATAAAGGTTTTTGGCTTTTCCTCAGTTTATTTTAAAGTAAACTTCACATTTGCTTTTACAAATCTGTTCAGTTCCACAAAACAATTATTTTGGTGTTTAAATTGTGGTTCTACGCCCAACCGCTGCAGAGATATTCAAAGTTCCAAACACAGTACGTTGTCCAATGTTATCCTCATGGAGAATAAATAAAATTTGATATCTCGATTTTTTATGAATGTATGTTGATGAAACTTGGTATGTGGCTTCATGTAGAACTGGTATATTGATATTTGCACAAATAATTGATTTTTGTTGATTATTCCCGTAGCAGCAAACCTGCGTACTCAGCCCCGATGTTATTCTTATGGAGTATAAGTAAAATGTAATGACTCCCTTAATTATGAACATAAATTAATAAAACTTGGTATGAAGCTTCACTTGGTTGAGTTATATTGATAATTGCATAAAAACATTTTTTTTCCTTGTTGCAGCAAGCCTGCTTACTCAGCCCCCATGTTTTCTTATGGAGAATAACTAAATTGTTATATAGCGCTTAGTTATGATTAAATATTGATGAAACTTGGTACGTGGCTTCGCCTAGTTAAATTATATTTATATTAGCATAAAAACCAATTTGTTTTGTTCCTTGTTTCAGCAAACCTACGTACTCATTACCAATGTTATTTTTCTGGAGAATAATTAAAATCGCTTATATGTGAATATATTTTTATGAAACTTGGTATGCGGCTTTATGTAGTATTAAGACAAATATTAGGCATTGGAAATTCGCTGAGTACGCAGGTTTGCTGCGATGGGGGTATTTATTTTTATTTTTTATTTTTCAATTTAACCACGATGAAACGCTGATGCGTGGATGCACTGCCAGATGATGTCACTTTATACGGAACGTTGGACCAGTTTAAAATACAGTTTTAAACAAAAGAACGTCAAAAAGAATTTATATAGGAATTATTAAATTATAAATCTTTGGTTTCTAAACAATTTGGATTATCCTATACTCTAATAACAGCATTGACTGCCTATTTGTCTGTCTGTTCGTTTGTTTTTTTTTTTATCCAAGTAGAAGTTATCACGACCTGTTTGGCAGGATCAGCTTTTATAGTCATTAATTATTTATGAGGCAGAAAATCTGCAATCTAATGGTATACCCTGAAGTTGAATAAACTATACAAATAACATTAACGTATAAACTCATGGATTACAATATATTTAAAAGCCAAATAAACCAAGTAACTGTAATTGCTAATGGTTGAGCTTTTTTAATGCCAAATAAGTAAATACATTGTGTTTAATTAGAGTATAGTCATAATAATTGCTAAGTCATTTTAGATGTTTGTAATTTATTTTCTTTTTCATAAATATATACATATATATATAAATGGCTCTAATACATTAGAAGGCTGTATTATGTTTATACTTTAATCGATTTACAAATTTATAAGAAAATTGGTTTCAGGAATAACTTGCACAGTTTATTCAAAACATTTTATGGTTTAATAAAACTGTTAGACCAAGTTTGATGATAATATTATAAACATTTATAAATAACCTTGTTTTATAAATTTTCAAAGAATGTTGAAAAGGATTGTCATTGATCAAACGTTATGTCTTAGGTGTGAAAAATGTATTGACCATGTTTATGACTACAACTTCTATCTTTACGCATGCTCTTTTTTAGAAAATGAATTATATACTCGTATAATCAGCCTACAATAAAAAAGGAATCAAATTCGTTCCATAATAAATTCGATAAAAATTTAATAATCATTACAAAAATAGAGTATAAACTACTAATTACAACGGGCTTTATAATCAAAGCATTGTTTTAATATTTTAAATTTAAATTTTAAATTTATCAGAAGAGTGGTTTTCTTTTTCAATTTTAAGTAATTAATAAGATATTCTGGTTAGATTTACTAATACATAGCCTACCTTTTATATTTGTACACCATCAGCCTATAAATAATGAAAAGATATTTTGGGTTTCCCTAAAAGCATCCTGGATACCTGGTAATTGTTCAATGTACTCGATTTGATTACTGTAAAATATAAATCATTAAACAATTTTCGTTCGAATGGAAACAAATATAGTTTACTGCCTATTTTAAACACCAAACCAACCGTTGTATATATCACTACCTGCCATTCAAGCAGTTCTTGATCAAGTAATCGTTAAATCTTGTTAGAAAATTAAACTTTGTCCTATTAACTTCGCATTTTTACTCGTTTATTTCCAGTTCTGAAATGCTGGAATTTGTTTACATCAAAAATTTTGGTTAATTAATGTTTCGAAAAATGTCAATTCCTATAATATAGGTTGTATTTTAATCTATGTATTACTTAAAAAATGCCATCCACTAGATTATATTAACAGATATAACGTTACATTTATAGCTGTTTAGGTCTTCAGTTCCTTAATTAATTAAGTTAAAAGAAGAAAAGCTATACTGAAAAATAAATGTTGTATTTTTACATCAATCCCAATTTCAATGTTTTATAAATAAAAAACAATAACATCAAAAATAATGAAACATATGAATTGTTTTAAATTAAAACCACATGATAAACATTGGTGGATAGTCAGTTGCCACTACACAGCCCCCCGCGGAGACCGGAGGTCAGGGCCTTTTGAAACGAACTTGACGTCCTGATAGTGTGGTGTAGTTTGGGAGTACTGAAGTTTCTGTATTATCTGGAGGCTGCGCAACAGGAGATGGTTTGGTGTTGAGGGTCTTGGGTGGGGTTTCTGCATCTTTTTGTGGCTCATCAGCCAAAATATAAGCAGGTTTTACTCTGTCGATGCTCACCTTGGACTTTTGTCCGTTAATGATAATGGTTATGGTCTTATCATCACGATCAAACACTTGGTAAGGGCCTGTGTAAGGAGGTTGTAGAGATTTCCTCACCGTATCATCTCTAAGGAAAACATGAGAGCTAGTTTTTAGGTCTTGAAAAACAAAGGTAGTCTGTTTTCTATGACTAGATCCAGGTGCAGGACGGAGATTAGACATGTGGTGACGGAGCTGCACGACAAAATCCGAAGCATCCTTTTGCTGATGAGGACCGCTTGGTGCTACAATGAGTTCTCCAGGAAGTCTAAGAGGTTCACCGTACAACAACTCAGCTGATGATGCCTTGAGGTCTGGTCGAAACGCGCTACGGATTCCGAGTAAAACAACTGGTAGGGCTTGAAGCCATGTTGTCTCTGGGTGGCACATGATTGCAGCCTTGAGTTGCCTCGACCATTCCGTTAGAACATGGATGCCAGCTGCAGGTGCGATGTCGATCGATGCCTAATGTCATACCCAGGCGGCGAAACAAATCAGATTCAAATTGTCTTCCTTTATCTGAAATAATCCGAGATGGCGTACCAAATCGAGAGATCCAGCAGTTGATAAGTGCTTCTGCGACTTCTTGGGCTGTTATACCTTGCAGTGGCCAAACCTCAGGCCATCTCGTGAACCTATCTACAACTGTAAGGCAATATCGATAGGGGCCAGCAGGAGGAAGTGGTCCTATGAGATCAATATGTATGTGTTGAAAACGGGACGAAGGTTGAATAAAACTACCAGGTGGAGAGTGAAAATGTCTAAATACTTTAGCTCTTTGGCAATACTGACAAGTGCGGGCCCAATTGCGGCAATCTTTTTGTATGTTAGGCCACACAAAACATTTTGAAATAAGTATTACAGAGGCTTTTATACCAGGATGACTCAGTCCATGTAAGGAGTCAAATACATTACGTCTATATTGCTCAGGAACATAAGGACGGTATGTCGATGGTGTGACATCACAGTAGATCTTTTTATCTGAGCCAGGAATGGTTATGAGTTTTAGTTGGAGTGAAGTGTTTCCTAAAAGGAGAGCTTGTAATTCAACATCATCCTTTTGAGCACTTGCAAGGGATTGCAAGTCAATCGGAATGGGGGAGTTTACAGCTTCAACACGTGACAAGGTGTCTGCGACAATATTTGTAGAACCAGAGATGTGCTGAATGTCGGTCGAAAACTGTGAAATAAAAGTAAGCTGATTGAGTTGGATGGGAGGCAGTTTATCTCGTCTTTGCTGGAAAGCATAAATTAGGGGCTTGTGATCTGTAAAGATAGTGAAAGGTTGTGCTTCGAGTACATGTCGAAAATGCTGTACTGCTGTATAAACAGCATACAATTCATGGTAATAGGCTGGCCAGTCCTTTTGCTTTTCGTTAAGTTTGTGAGAAAAGAAAGCTAAGGGTTGCCAGGAAGACTCTGTAAATTGCTGCAGGCAGGCACCTACAGAGGTTGCAGACACATCTGTAAACAATCCAAGACGAGCTTCAGGATCAGGGTGATTGAGCAATGTAGCATTGGCAAGGTTTTCCTTACATCTAGTGAAAGCTTCGTCTAAATCCTCGTTCCAGTTCACAGGTTGGGAGCCTTTAAGTCCAGCAAGTGCATCGTGGAGGGAGGACTGATATTTAGCTGCACTGGGAATAAAGCGACGATAGAAATTCATCATACCCAGAAACCTACGAAGATCACGAGCAGTCTGTGGTCTTTTAAACTGTTGGATGGCAATGACACGATCTGGCAAAGGTTTAGTTCCAGCTGCAGATACTTCGTAGCCAAGAAAGGTGACTGCAGAGGATGCAATGACACTCTTTTTAACATTTACTAGAATGCCATGGTCAGAGAGACGTTTAAAGGGGATGTTCAGATGCTTCATGTGTTCTTCCTGATTGTGAGACGAGATCAGAATGTCATCGATGTAAGCAAAACAGAAATTTAGACCAGAAAGAACTTCATCGATAAACCTTTGAAATGTCTGTCCAGCATTTCGAAGCCCAAATCCCATAAAAGGAAACTCAAACAATCCAAACGGAGTGGTAATTGCGGTTTTGGGAATGTCGTCAGGATTTACAGGGATCTGAGTGTAGGCTTTAACTAAGTCGATTACACTAAATACATTACAACCATGTAAGCAATGACCAAAGTCATGTATATGTCTAACAGGATACCTGTCGGGAATTGTCCTGGCGTTGAGTGAACGATAGTCTCCACATGGGCGCCATCCATCGGTCTTATTGGGTACCATATGGAGAGGTGAAGCCCAAGGACTATCAGAACGACGAGCAATACCTTCCTGAACCATTGAGTCAAACTCTGATTTGGCTATTTTAAGACGGTCAGGAGTGAGACGACGGGGACGACAAAACACTGGCGGACCTTCATTTGTCCGAATATAATGTAAAGTTGAATGTCGAACATTCCGAGGCAATCCAGATGGGCGGAATAACTCTGGGAAAGCTGCAAAAATCTCATGATGGGGAGTGTTTTCAGAGAGAGCCTTTACACTGGGTTGAGAGTTCTGAGCTGGTTGGCAGAAAGTCACGAAACCTGTTGTTCCGTCGACAAGACGTTTATTACGACAGTCTGGCAAGAGATTGAAATAAGCCAAAAAATCAGAACCAATAATTGGCAGGTGTACATCAGCTACAATGAAGCGCCATGTCAAAGAACGGCGAAAACCAAAATCTAATGTAAGATTTATGAAACCATAAGTACATATTGTTGAGTTGTTTGCAGCACTTAATGTGTAGTCAGTCGGGCAACGTCGATCAGGTAGGAGTCGTTTAGGAAAACAACAGAGGTCAGATCCGGTGTCAATAAGGAATCGGTTTCGACTAGTTCGATCTGTAACATAAAGGCGGCTACCAGCAGTTGTGCAGTCCGTTGCCGCCATTACTGACTGCTGCTGGAGTTTTCCTGAAAAGTGCAAGGAAGGATGCATTTTGTAGCATTTTTACCAAACTTAGTGTGGTACCAGCACATACGTACTGATTTTTTTTCTTCCGTTCTATGCTTTGACATTGAACGAGGCTGACTATGGGACTGATTGTTATGTTTAAAATTTGCAGAGAGTTCCGCAATTTGATCGGAAAGAGAACGAAGTGTATCTAACAAGGCGTTACCTGAGTCAGGAGATGTTGAGTTTACGGCAGCCGACATAGGGACGGGTGGTTGAGCTACTTCGATGATTTTATCAGCTAACTCAGCCAATTTGTCCAGCGAAAGCTCGAGTTGAGTGGTTAGAATCGCCTGAGCGTGTGGAGGTAGGCGCCGTAACCAAAGCTGACGAAGAAGGTTGTCCTGAAGAGTCGAGGATCCAGCTAGGGAGCGTAGATGACGTAGGAATTGTGACGGTTTTCGATCACTTAATTCTTCATCGCTGAGAAGTTGTCGTACTAGCTGCTCCTCTGATGCCGACAATCGTTGAATCAGTTGAGTTCGTAGAACGTTGAACTTGTCTGTCTCCGGTGGGTTAGTGATGATGTCCTCCACTTCGGTTGCGTAGCGAGTGTCTAGTTGAGCCACAACATAATGGAATTTTGTTTCATCGCTAGTAATCCCAGATATTATGAATTGAGATTCTGCTTGTGAAAACCAGAGACTTGGTCTATCTGCCCAAAATGGATGTAACTTCACAGCAACTCGATTTACAGCAGTTACATTTGTCTGAGAAATTTTATTATGTTCTCTTGCGATTTTCTGACTCAATTTGCAGCTCTTAATTCTTCCAACTGTCTTTCGATTTCTTCTAATGACATCGTGAAAACAAACTTGGTAGAAGTAAAGTTCAATTTTGCAAAAAAAACAATACTTCAGTTAAATTATCGTTGAAAGTAGACTGTAGAAAATGTTCTTTTAGTAGGGGTCACCAATTATAGCTGTTTAAAGTCTTCAGTTCCTTAATTAATTAAGTTAAAAGAAGAAAAGCTATACTGAAAAATAAATGTTGTATTTTTACATCAATCCCAATTTCAATATTTTATAAATAAAAACAATAACATCAAAAATAATGAAACATATGATTTGTTTTAAATTAAAACCACATGATAAACATTGGTGGATAGTCAGTTGCCACTACAAATTGATTGACTCATTTCATGGTGTCGGAATAAGTTATGAGATAAGAGTAAAAATCAGGAAGGGTCAGTAGTAAGGAGCTAGGAGTGGCAAATAAAGGTTTTAAAAATACATTTAGGGCCTTATAGGTCTTTGGGAATACTGTTCATATACGAGACGATTACGTAACGCAAATAACACACAAACATGTGTTTGATTATTCGTCATTTGTTTAGTACCTTTCATTGAAATCAATTACAAATATCGTTGTATACATTGGTTAAAGTGTATTTTTGTATGCGGTTTTTTGTAAACCAAGAAAAACAACTGTTTGAAAATGCGTACATATAAATATAATTTTGTGTAGAATATCAATGTACACAAACATGTCCTCCGCACAGAGCAACGCTAGTTGGTCCATAATAGAATGGTAAACATGGGCAGTGATGGAAGCATGGACCCCGCGGCTCGTGTGCCAGCCCGCATAACATTCGGATTTAATTACTGATGAATTACAGGACTTATGACTTATGAAAAAATACACTCCAAAATAATAGATTATCATGTCTGTAATGTCGTTTTATATGTTTTTCAAATGTTACTCAAAAAAAAATATAGAGGAGATATCAATAATACTTTCATTATTTTCAAAGTATTATTTGCAAGATATAGTGTTCAGTTGTTATAATACACTTTGCAAGTATTTGTTTATTTAAGTATTAACATGAAAAGGGAAAATATATAATACTAAATAATAATATCTAAATATCTAATATCTAAATCGAGCAATCAGCTATTCTTACCTTTTACCTGTATTTAACTGTATCATTCACCTGTTTTTGAATGCAAATTAATTCAAATTATTCCCCATGTTAATATTATGGGAACATTTTAACTTAGACGACGGCCCGTACCCTTCATATTAAAAATATCGAAAATTGAAAACCAATTTGCACAACTATGAATCTGGGCCATTTTTTTTAAACCTTTATCATCGAAATTGGTTCAAAATTAACGGAGAAGTTCTATTCACAAAAGTCGGCTTAGCGTATTATATATATATATACATATAGATTGATATCGCTTATTTATTTATTTTATCATTTGTTTTTTAGATTTTCTAATGATTACATCTTAGTTTTCCCTAAGGTCCCTAAGTATGCATTAGCATAGTATAAAATCATGCATTACATATGTAAGCTTATGGGTATTTAAAAAAAGCTCATGGGCTGGCTGATGGGTGGTGGCCCATAGGTTGTGGTTGGTTTGAACTACAAGCGTACCATCAGTGTTTGAAATTTAAACAACGTGAATAGCTAATTTTCCTACTACATATTCCACTGCTTCCAATCAGCACTCATTGTAGCATTGTATATTTAGAAATACCCCCGTAGCAGTAAACCTGCATACTCAGCGAATTTCCAATGGAGATATAAATGTCTTAATACTTCATAAAGCCACTTACCAAGTTTCATAAAAATATATTCACAAATAAGCGATATTATATACAATTTTTATTATTCTCCATAAGAATAACATTGGGGCTGAGTATGCAGGTTTGCTGCATCAAGGAACACAAAAAATGGGTTTTTATGCTAATATCAATATAACTCAACTATTTAAAGCCATATACCAGTTTTTATTCATTTAGGTTTATAATTAAGGGAGACATAGCATTTAATTATTATCCATAAGAATAACATGGGGCTGAGTATGCAGGTTTGCTGCTACAGGATCCTTTGGCAAAAAATTATTAATTTGAACAAATATCAATAGAACACAACCAGATAAAGCCGTATACCAAGTTTCGTCAGTTTACGTTCATAAATAGGCGAGATATATCATTTTTCTTTTCCTCCATAAGAATAACATTAGACAACGAACTGTGTTTAGCACTTTCAATATCTCGGGAACCAATTGACGTAGAGGAATGATAAAAATACCAAATTGTGTGTTTTTTAAGCTGAATACAACGGTAAAAACTAAAATTTGTAAATTTCAAAAATTATATGTAAAAAATTCAAAAAACCCATTTTTGGGGTACAAAACCCCCCCAAAATACCCCTTCGGATAAAGCGATCTGGCTGGTTTTCGAACTTAAAGTCATAAATGTTACTTTAGACGTTTATACCAAATTTCATCAAAATCGGATCATTTTTACGAGAGTTATCGCGCTCACGGACATATATATATATATATATATATATACATATATATATATATATATATATATACAGTATCGAACGAATGGTGTTTTTGGGGTCTGGGGACCTCAAAACGAAAAGTTATCATGGTCCCGGGCCTAGGTCTTACCATGATGACTACGGTAATATCTTCTTCCCTATAGGGGAAATTCGCTAAAACAAAGCTAATGTAGTCATTATACAGTAGACAATAATGGTGAGGGTCACTTGCAATTGAATACTGGCGGAAAGGTAATTCAATTAGCAAGGTTAGCAGTCTTTGGTGTTGATTGACTCTTTACGTGATACGTTTTCGTTTAATTCTGCAATCACAACAACGAGGAATAGGAAATGAATCCTACGACTTCTAAAAAACCACGATTACTGTAATTATACGAACCGACAGGTTACAAATACTATAAATATACAAATTTATAAATGTGTATATATATATATATATATATATATTACTATTCGAACGAAAATTGTTTAATGATTTATATTTTACAGTAATCAAATCGAGTACATTGAACAATTACCAGGTATCCAGGATGCTTTTAGGGAAACCCAAAATATCTTTTCATTAGTTATAGGCTGATGGTGTACAAATATAAAAGGTAGGCTATGTATTAGTAAAATCTAACCAGAATATCTTATTAATTACTTAAAATTGAAAAAGAAAACCACTCTTCTGATAAATTTAAAATTAAAATTTAAAATATTTAAACAACGCTTTGATTATAAAGCCCGTTGTAATTAGTAGTTTATACTCTATTTTTGAAATGATTACTAAATATTTATCAAATTTATTATGGAATGACTTCGATTCCTTTTTACTTTCTCCCCCTATAATTATGGAGAAAGTATTGTTTTCGTCAGAATTTTCGAATTTGAGTTGTTAGTGGAAATATTCGTTTTGGTGATCCCTGAACCCAAAAAAGTGGTTTTTACGTGATGTCTGTCTGTGTGTGTGTGTGTGTGTGTGTGTGTGTGTGTGTGTGTGTGTGTGTGTGTGTGTGTGTGTGTGTCTGGGTGGATGTGTACAGAGCTAGAGCCTTGACCAATGGGCCGATTTTTATGAAATTTGGTATGTAGGTACTAATCCACTATATCTCCAGGTGTTTTTTTTTCATTTTTTTGAATTTTTGATTTTTAAGGGTAATTATCCCCCAAAAACCACCCAAAAACATGAAAAATCAAAGTTTCTCAAAAACAGCTCCAACGATTTTGATTAAACTTTAGTCGTTTGTAGAACTTTAGTTTTCCAACAAAATGACACCACCCGCATTCCTGTAAAATTTGGGTTCAGAAATTACAGGACTTAACATCAAAAATTCAGTTTTTGGATGTTTCATAAAAAGACATAAACATAAAAAATATTACTATTCACCATTAAAAAGAGATCAAAAAACTAAATAATTTAGTATTTTGAATTACTTTTCTACGATTGCTGGTTTCCGAGTAAATTGAAATTTTCATTTTGCGGTAAACGCAGTACGTTGTCCAATGTTATTCTTATGGGGAATAAAAAAAATACTATTTCTCTCTTATTTACTGATCAATTTCATTCAAACTTGATATGCTTGTCAAGTTAGCATTGTCCAACAGAGGAAATTAGAAATATGTTGCCCCTTAATAACCCTGGGGGGAATAGGGGGCATTTCCCCTCTTAAAACCACAATTGTAGCAATGGATTCTGTACTGCCTCCAAAGCAGGGACTTGGGTGGATGTTTAAAAAAAAAACTTGTATACAAGATTTTCTGTACATTCGACCGTGCTTTGTATTCTATATTTAGTAAATAAAAAGTAATTTATTCATTAAAATTGGGCTAAAAGGGAGAAAGTATGTGTCAGTTTCCTGATACCGTTTATTTATTGTAGGCTGATTATATATAATTCATTTTCTAAAAAAGAGCATACGTAAAGATAAAAGTTGTGGTGATAAACATGGTCAATAGATTTTTCCCAACTATCTGTTTAAAAATTTAAAATAAGGTGCTAAGATATAACGTTTGATCAATGACAATCCTTTTCGACATTCTTTGAAAATCGATAAAACAAGGTTATTTATAAATGTTTATAAATACAGAATTCACACAAACACATTTAAAACATTGAACGAAACTTAAATTTCGTTGACCACATTTGTTGCAGTTCGAACTGGTATCGACGATTACTGCAATTGCGTTAGTTCGTAAGTTATAGTTAAGAATATTCTTATCTTTATATAAATATGAATGTTTGTTTGTCTGTTAATCCTTTTTGCACTACTAAAACACTCATTCGATTCGATTGCGATAAAACTTGGCATGTTCATTCAAGTTAAACCTACAAAAGGCTTCTATTCCCTAATAAAAGTAATAGGACTTTAGGTCTTCGCCCCACTGGAATTTGAAATTATCAAGGTTAACCTTGTGATGTAATGATTAAATTTAAATTTCCTTGGTTACAATATGTTTAACAATGATAAAATTAATAAGAATCAATGGTAGACAAGAAAGCCCACGCGAACTAAGTCGCGCCAGGTACCAGCTAGTTTCTAATGAATATTTTCAATTGTAGTTTCATATATAGTGATTATTTTTTAGAGAATACAATAAATGGAAAGCACTGCCAATATCATACTAAAATAAATAGTATATTATGCCTATAGACATTTGCAATATTGTTCTGATAGTGGTCTCTGTCCAAACATTGTGTTTGGATACTATCAACATAGCACAAGTTCTGTTTTATTAAAAACAAACGCAATACATTTTTTTATGTGCTGAATGTAAATAATGATTTTCACTTCAAGTTATTTCTAGAATTTTATTAAGTAATTGTAAAGTTATTTGCCGTCAATTCCGTCCAACAGAGAAGGTTTATCGTTGTATCCAAAAGTAAAATCAAAGTAGAAAATATAGTTAGTTAAAATGATTTGGACCGAATGAACTTTAGCAGAATGAACAGATGTTGTATTTTATATTTTGAAATAATACCTGTGTATTCTACCCAAAATATTTAAATTCAATTTATATTCCGTCCAGATTAAACAACAATGTTTTATGTTTGTCTTTACTTTTGCACACAGGGAACAGCACATTTTATAAAAACTATTTCATTTTGGACAGAATGCATAGAAATCTTTGACAAAATAAACAGGAATTTTACTTTTGATTGGAATGATCCTTAGACACAATGATACACATCCAAAATGATAACCCCACAACATCCGAAATGTATAGCCGCACTCTCTGTTTTGTTTGGAATATTGTAATCGGATATGTTCTTTATGACAGCCACAGTCTAGTAAGTTTAATTAGTTTTTGATGATTTCGGTATACAAGTTGACCTAGTTCAACAGTAATTCTTGTGTTAAAGACAAACAAATAATTATAATTATTAATAAACAATCGAATTCCTAGAAAAATCCCAATTCTTAAATTAAAATTAACATATTATTTTCAAGGCATTTGTATCTGTGTACTTTTCTATCACAAGTTTTTAGACAATGCAAAGGTTGATTTTAAATTCTTTGCTAAAAACAGTATTTTTAATAGGATATAGGTAAAAATGGAAAATGTATAATACCATTGTATAAAATGTATAATAACACTACTAATAATAATCACTTAAACTAAAATAACACAAATAACTATTACTGTTAGCATGGGTAGTTAGTAAATTAAAGCTATATTACACAGCCGTTGTAAATTACAGCTACTTTAGATGTTGTAAACTTCATGAATTTATTATAAAACATACCATTATTTTTTATCATTTAAACGTGTTATTGACATACGAAAATAATTAACCTTGGGTTAAAACAAGTAAAACCGTGCATAGTGAAAATAAAAAATGCCTAAAAGCTGATTTTAGAATCGAATTAATGTGTACTATTCAAATTGCTTGGCAACTAGATTTGATTGTAAATGTACTTTTGAAAAATTGTATTTGTTTTTAACTTAATATTGTGTGGTATTCATCGTAATAATAAAAGTTTAGTGTTAGGATGTCACTTTCCAAACAGCTTCCAACCTTAACTCTAATGTTTGTCGGTAATAGCACTTGTTGAAGGCGGTTAACGGCGGCAAGATAGAGATTTATTGGCTCTTCATGACCAATGACCAATAAAGCTCACTGATAACGAGGTTAGGCCGCAACACAGATGTGACACACATCTGGTGATGGTAGTGATCGCGTGGTGTCCATACAAGTGTTACGCTATTGTTATTTTTGAACCATGAAACGAACAAACCGACCAAATGCATGTTTTGGGCCGAGCATGGCTGCGGCCCTGACGTGGGTTCGAATCCCAGGTCTAGCATGTAAGTTTTATCATTACTGTTCAACCCGTGGTACTCCTTGCTTTGCTAGATACGTTCCAAGTACAGATGTATCGTTTATGTGGACGGGCAAAGTAAGGCGAAAAGGGGCTGCCAAACTAAAAAAATCTAAGATACGCGAACAGTTGCTTGGTTGAACTACCTTATAATGGGCTGCATTGCCATGTAGTTCCTACCCAGTGTCTCCACCACATCAACATCATTTTACCCTAAAGGTCCTTGAAAATTACCCTAAATTACCCTAACAATTTTCAAATTACCCTAAAGATTACCCTAAATTTGAAAAGCTGGAATTTATATACTTCTGTTGATAGTATTGCCTAGCTAAGATCAATGATTGAGTTCTTTAGGTACTACACTATAATAATAAGAATAATTTAGCTTTTAACAAATTCAAATTTAATAAATAAAAATGTTAGCAATAGCAATATGTTTTCTATTTAACTTTCTTCATTACTTAACTAATTTATAAAGGTCCAACAATATGTTTATGTGATCACGTTATTAATTCCAATTATAGTAAATTTACGGAAGGAATAAGAAATAGATTTAGTTGAGGGCAAGAAAAAAATTACATGATAGATCACAAAATGAAATTAAATTACAACATTTAATAGAAATAACCATTTAATAAAAGCTTTTTGTTCTTGAACTTGGGGTTTTTTATCTTTTTATTCATAGGTCTAGTAGTTTATTAAAGCTGATATAAAGTGTTGGCTTCGAAACATTTGTCATAACTACAGACCTACGGCTGACTTACTAATTTTCCTATTTCGTTACTAAAGTTTTTATTTTTTTATTTTAGGTACCATACTAAGTTAAAGGAATGACTAATTTTCACACTTCACTTAAAGAAACTGATGTTAAGACTCGTTTGTTGATTTCATCATATAAATTACATTTTATTATTGTTTCAGTGCCTTGCTCGTATATAGTTGTTGTTTCCCAGTAATTTTCAACAGGTTTACAGGCCAACTTATTAAAATAAGATAAGCTAATTATGATTATTATTAGTATTATTTTTATTATTGTTACTAAAATGTAAGTCTCTGATTTAGTCTGAAACTCGTTTTTTTAGTTTTGTTGGAATTAAATTCTTATTAATGTTCAGACTATGTTAGCTCTAGGGCTAGTAAAATAAATTTTAAATAACATTTTGGGGCTCTGATTTTACCCTAAAAATTACCCTAAAACCCCCATTACCCTAAAATTACCCTGACCTTGCAATATTACCCTAAAAAAAGGGTAATTACCCTAAAAGTGGAGACACTGTTCCTACCATACAATTGAATAACAATATTGGATTTAATACTACCGATAAATTGATACTATATTAAATAATGTTGTGATTTTGCTATATATGCAATAGGATTGCAGATTTTGTTGTTACGTACAGAGTATAATGAAAATAATGAGCATAATGAGTATTAATACAGAGTATAATATTTTACAGGAAAATTGCCGTTATACCTTTGTGAGTAGATTCATAGATAAATAAAAGTTTATGACTTACATATATATGATATCCAGCCTAACTCCACAGAGCCCTAACGGCAATTATGAAGATTGTGTGGAAGTGGAATGTGTAGTGGAAAATTATATATTCACGTTGCTTAAAATTATATAAGTTGTTTATATATATATATATATATATATATATATATATATATATATATGTGTGTGTGTGTGTGTCTCAAAATTAGTTAATTAAAATAAAGTATTTTGTAACGATAATGGGTTAATATTTTTTGTGAATTAAAAAAGTTGTTATTTAAGGAAAAATTAAATATACATTATATATATACAATCCTAATAATATTTTACTTTAGTTTTACTGGAAGTTTAAATGCGTTATTTTAGCAAAGGCTTCAACGTACTTGCATTTGTATCGTAATTTTTTACTTAAATAACAACTTTTTTAATTTATAAAAAAAATATTAACCCAATAACGTTACGAAATACTTTATTTTAATTTTGATTCATTACCTCGTTAGATTATTTTACACGTGTTGTCCCTTTCAACAATCTTAGTTTCAATTGAACCTATAAATAATACGTGGGAACACATGAGTAAACAATCTTGTAACTAAAGCTATAATTAATAAATTGGCTTATTTATGACTGCATTTAAACTATAAGAAAATAAAAAGACAAATTAAATTCGGAATTGTTAATAAACAACAGTTACATTATTTACTTACCCTAAAACACTGATGGGGAGAACTTTCCCTTTATCTCTCCATTCTTAACGACTTTATGAAAAGCAAACGGTTTAAATAATTTGAGGTTAATAATTTAAAAGGTTAATAATATTAAAAATATTAAAAAGTAATTGTTTACTTATACATCAATTCCAAACGGCATTTGTAGCAGCAATTCCGTTTGTAGTCTGGAATATCACGCTGATAATCAAAATATAATTGCCTTTAATTGTATACTAAATTGATTTAAACCCCTGATGGCCCAGATTTTAATTTATATGAGCAATAAATTTGTGGTTTTGGTCCATCTCTTTACTTTTATTAGCCATTGAAATTTAAGGTGAGTATATCAACCATCATCGGTATGATTTGGAATTGAATAAATTAAATATTCTTTATTAAATAGTTGAGCATTCCACTTAGTTTTTTGAAACAGCGTTAAGTCTCAAACTAAATTCCCATTTTAATACAAAAATATCGGCTGTTATCAAAGTAATTAAGTTCAAGAGTTTGTACTCTTGTTTTTGCATGATCCTTAACTATAAATACTAAAAAGAGCTAACTTTTCTTAAACATAGTTTGTTCACATTCTTGAAAAGTTTTCAAATTTGCTTAAAAATTTGTTATTTGCCCCGTAAACTAATTCATTAAATACTTTTACTCGTTAAGGCTCCGGTCTACCCTAGAGAAAAATCCGCGCCGCCGTGTAAAAATACATTGTTAAGATAGGGAAAAGGAGTGGTGTGGAGGACCACCGGGTTACTGTTTTCGGCTATGATAATTATGTTATCAATATACTGTAATCGTGATTTGATATAAGAAAGTTAATTCTACTCATGCCTTTTTTAATTTCAAAATAATGATTCTTTTTTAAGTTGTAGTTTGAAAAAGCTCATATTTGTACATTTAAAAGGGCTTGTAAATGCAACCCAGTTCAATAAATTAAAAAAGTAAAATAGTATATTTATAAATAATATTTTACTCTTTAATATTATACTTTAACTTTAAATAAAAGGTTTATGTAGCAGAGAGTAATCCTGCAAACCCTTTCCTAGTGGTGCGCGGAAGGGGTGGACCAAAGCCTTAAGTCTCATTTTCGAAAACTCTCTCAGCGTGTTAGAAATGTGATGTCCCTAATGGTTCCAGAACCAAAGTAATTGTTTAATACCATGTTGTGTATATTGGAGTACCGTGTTTTGATAATGCATGGATGTTACATAAAAGAAAATAATTTAACGTATCTAAACCCATGTTAAAATACTGTGGTAGTAATAACACTGCACACCAAATTTATGTAATAAAAAACTAACAAAAGCTCCACTTGAGCTTTAACAAAATATGGTATTTTAATTACGGTTTGAATTTTCCATCTGTAGAACCACTTTACTAAAGCAGTGAGGGATAAAATTATACATCCAATAAGTACTTCTGTCGTTTTAATTAATAGGATTTACATTGTCAAGTCTAACCCTAAAAGCCAACCTGTCCCAAGCCATATGGCTTAAGCCACCAAACTCTGCAAGTCCACTAGGGAAAACAGTATTGGGTTGTTATCATTTTGTCTCGTTACTATTTTGAATTTTCAGTTTACATTTGTATATAAAATTTACTTTCTTACCCCACTTCAACACCAACTTATTATAAACTATTCTACTCCTTTCCTCGTCAGAGTGAAACCAGTTGAGGTTGTCCGCTTTTTTTAAGTTATGAGTAAGTTAATTCGTCCTTTCTGCTTTGGTGGATCGTTAGATATACAGAGATAAATACTGAGAGTAGGCCTAGTAATTATTTTTGAATGGAGGAACGCTATTCTTAGAACGGCTTTGGTTTAGTTTTACAACACATTCAACATTAAAATCGGTTTTCTCGATTTCATTCAAACCATAGAGAAAATATTTCTTAAATGATGAACTGGTGGTAAAAACTTTTTATACCCAACTTAATTATGACGATAAATTGTGGCTTTACTAGGCAAAACTCACACGACATTTCACGAGAAAACAAAAACTACCCGCGTTTTCAAGTGCGTTTAACGCGACGTGATGGTCGGTCACGGATTCAGCTCGAACGTCTCCCTGACTGTCACTCTTAATTATGCCACTCAACAGTGAATCCAAGGTTTAAAGTGCTAAATGAATTAAATAACATAAATTAATTTAATATTGATTGGGTACTTTCCTTAAGAGCCCATAGTATAGAATGAACAACATAATCCTAAACAGTCCAAACCATTGAAAATTAAAGAAATAAATTGCAGGAACTAGTTGGATAATCGAACGAAGTGAAGTTTATCCTTATACATAACTTTACTGCTTGGACTGGTAAGAGAATCAACTCAACTGGTGTGTTATAGCGCTGATACACAGGCTATAATTTTTCTTGTGGATTTTAAGAAGTGGTGGTCATAAATAAAATAAAATAAATGAATAAACTCTTCTTGTATATATTTAAATAAATTAAATAAAACTTTTCTTGTCAAATAAAACAGTTTAAAATTCAAAATAAAATTTAACTTGGTTTTGCTTATCACTTCTGTCTTTCAAAATATTACATTAACTGTTCGATCTTTATTTTTATATTACTGGACTTTAATTTTTAATCTTCCTTTTAAGATAAGAAAAGATGAAACCATAAAAAGATGAAACTATGAAAAGATTAAACGCTTCGAACCCTGAAAAAGAAATAATTGTTTTACTAACTGTTCCCCTTTTTGAAAAACAACAAATGAGAAATTGGAGCAATTATTTAAATCGAAACTCTAAATTTTAAAACAACTTTGTACCTTCAAATCTGAAGAGATTCACGTTTCGTTGGGCGACGTACGACACACACACAAGACCAATGGTCAACGTAAAAATGCCGTCGCCTCCCAGCGATCGTGAATATATACCCCTTGGCTAAGAAACTTCCAGAACGCGACCACGCCGGCCGTCACGTGACCCAGCTCCGGTTCAATCCAGCCAAGGCAGAATTTAAATCATTGTCTCCAACTCTCAGTCTGACAAACCCGAACAAGAAAATCGCGATCTTGCCTTGACTTGCAAAACCAAGTAGCACCAGCAATTCTTATTTGCAACTGCCAGCAATTATTCACAAAACATCTTTTATATTTTTATACATTAATTATTTTAATACATAACAAATAGTATATTCAATTATATATAGCGTTTCAATTACAATTGGGACGCTATAGTGTCTGTGACCAAAACAACTCGAGAACGTCTCCACAGTTAAACCTCAAATTTTCCATATAAACTTAACGGTACAAAATCTCGGTCGAGTTCGTTATTCAGATAATTTCGTTCAGTATTAATAAAATTATCTTAAAACCAATTTTTTCCATAAGAATAACATTGAAAGCCATTTTAGTGGTACTTGAATCGTTAAAATTTAGCCGACGTCTATGTTTAAACAACAGAGTAACAATGGTTAGTTTACTAGAGTATACTTTGTTATACTGGATAACAAAAGGTTTATTTTTTATTTATTTGGACTTAACCTATCGCTTCTAGTGTTTAAAACTACGTTTCGGGAGGTAAGGAAACTCCTCACGTTATCAAGTGAACCCTACTTACATCTAAATATAAAATTCTTACACCTAACTAATCTACATTTTTTTGGATTTTTTAATCTTTTTCTTTTACATTTTAATTTACACTAACACAAAGACAACAAATATATATACAACAATCAAATACAATACACTAACACAACATTTATATATACGAACAATTGAAAAAACTGACAGTACATTACCTGTTCTGCATCGTTGCCTCCAAGCTGACGGCAAGCACGGGAAACTTGACTCTCACGTTCATCCACAACCAGACCGCGCACTCGACTAGTGGCTAGTGGTAGTGGAGGGGGGAGAGCTGTAACCCCCACCTACCGACAGGGGCACGTGACGACACAGCTGAGGCTACCCACCCGTCTGTGTCGACGGGAACATGACACGGAAACCAAAAACTGCACGATTCCTCCTAGAATGCTACACGGGCACCAGTACGATATTCTCATAGAGATTACCGTATGCCTCCAAGGTAAGCATTGGGAACTGGTCATGCAATCAGGTGGCCGTGTTTCCTCCAAGGGCGATCACGGACGCATGTGTCGTAGCCGCATTGGATGGACTCTAGACGCAGGAGAAACTGTAACACAAGGAACTGGCGTGTGATTGTGGGGTGATTTTTTACTGAAATGGTTTTTAATTAAGGGAGCCCATAGTGGCCTGACATCAATACTACTCTGACTTATCGGATTTTCATGTAATTTAATTAATGCCCCTTCAACAATCTTTTTGTTATAGTAGTGAGACTCATAATGTATAATTTTTGCCTCCTCCCAACTAAATTTATGATCATTTTCCCAGGCGTGTTTCGCCAATTTAGATTTTACTGTCTCGCCATTTGTTGTGTTCCTTTTATGTTCGTTTATACGAACTTTTAGCGGCCTTTTAGTTTCTCCTATATATTCACCCTCACATTCACATTTGATGATGTAGATACCGTTTTTTGAGGCTTGTTCTTCATTTTTCGGTTTTACTTTAGTTAGTTGCTGTCTCAAAGTGTTTGACGATTTAAAAGCTGTTAAGATCTTATATTTTCTGGCAACTCGCCTTATTTTTTCCGACAGTTTTGGGACATATGGGATTCTTATGAAAGCTGTTGGTTTATCCACATTTGGAATAGTGTTTGGCTTTGTCCCCCTTTCCTTTTTGCATCTGTTACTTATTTGTTGAGGATAACCATTCTTTTGTAACTCTTGTGAAATTGTATTGTGCTCCGCGTCTAAATATTTCTTTTCACAACAAACTGATTTGGCCCTGTCGAAAAGAAAATAAGCTACTGTTTCTTTGACTGATTCGCAGTGGTTTGATTTGTAATTGAGGTATCGACCTGTGTGTGTTTTCTTTCTAAAAATTTCTGTTTTCAGGGCGTTTCCATCTTTAACTACATTTACATCCAAAATGCTAGTTTTTTGTCTTGTTCTTTATCTGTTGTGAGTTTAACTGTTGGTGAAACTTTATTTAAATGCTCAGTAAACTCGTCTAACTTTTTATCGCCATGATTCCAGACTGCAAAGACATCGTCAACGTACCTCAGCCACACTTTTTGTTGTAAACAAGCAGACGCAATAGCTTTCTGTTCGAATTCTTCCATAAATATGTTCCGTAAATATTCTTCCTAAAAGTTAGTATAAACGAACATAAAAGAAATACAAAAAATGGCGAAACAGTAAAATCTAAATTGGCGAAACATGCCTGGGAAAATTATCATAAATTTAGTTGGGAGGAGGCAAAAATTATACATCATGAGTCTCACTACTATAACAAAAAGATTGTTGAAGGGACATTAATTAAATTACATGAAAATCCGATAAGTCAGAGTAGTATTGATGTCAGGCCACTATGGGCTCCCTTAATTAAAAACCATTTCAGTAAAAAATCACCCCACAATCACACGCCAGTTCCTTGTGTTACAGTTGCTCCTGCGTCTAGAGTCCATCCAATGCGGCTACGACACATGCGTCCGTGATCGCCCTTGGAGGAAACACGGCCACCTGATTGCATGACCAGTTCCCAATGCTTACCTTGGAGGCATACGGTAATCTCTATGAGAATATCGTACTGGTGCCCGTGTAGCATTCTAGGAGGAATCGTGCAGTTTTTGGTTTCCGTGTCATGTTCCCGTCGACACAGACGGGTGGGTAGCCTCAGCTGTGTCCTCACGTGCCCCTGTCGGTAGGTGGGAGTTACAGCTCTCCCCCCTCCACTACCGCTAGCCACTAGTCGAGTGCGCGGTCTAGTTGTGGATGAACGTGAGAGTCAAGTTTCCCGTGCTTGCCGTCAGCTTGGAGGCAACGATGCAGAACAGGTAATGTACTGTCAGTTTTTCATTTGTTCGTATATATAAATGTTGTGTTAGTGTATTGTATTTGATTGTTGTATATATATTTGTTGTCTTTGTGTAAATTAAAATGTAAAAGAAAAAGATTAAAAAATCCAAAAAAATGTAGATTAGTTAGGTGTAAGAATTTTATATTTAGATGTAAGTAGGGTTCACTTGATAACGTGAGGAGTTTCCTTACCTCCCGAAACGTAGTTTTAAACACTAGAAGCGATAGGTTAAGTCCAAATAAATAAAAATCAACCTTTTGTTATCCAGTATAACAAAATTCGAGTGCGCGGTCTGGTTGTGGATGAACGTGAGAGTCAAGTTTCCCGTGCTTGCCGTCAGCTTGGAGGCAACGATGCAGAGCAGGTAATGTACTGTCAGTTTTTCATTTGTTCGTATATATAAATGTTGTGTTAGTGTATTGTATTTGATTGTTGTATATATATATATTTGTTGCCTTTGTGTTAGTGTAAATTAAAATGTAAAAGAAAAAGATTAAAAAATCCAAAAAAATGTAGATTAGTTAGGTGTAAGAATTTGATATTTAGATGTAAGTAGGGTTCACTTGATAACGGGAGGAGTTTCCTTACCTCCCGAAACGTAGTGTAGTTTTAAACATTAGAAGCGATAGGTAAAGTCCAAATAAATCAAAAAATAAATTCAAATCCATCGCTATTATGAGTTTCAAAAATACAAACAAAAGGTTTTTCACAACAACAAAAAACACACAAGAGAGATAAATCGAAGTATATTTTTATGTTGTGACCATATTTCTTATTTTATACAATTATTAAGTGTACGTTATTAAACAAATATCCATACAGTTAGGATTAAACAAATATCCATATTTCCTTAGTATGCCTACTCTGTGTAAAAATCGTCAGTCGTCTGTGGCGACAAGTAACACTGGCAGAAAACGCGTGTGGCAGATCGAAAAACTCAAAATAACTTTTCAAAATAGATGACTGTAGATACTGAGATATTAACTTAACTTATAGAATAGTCTGTTTTATTACATTGTCTTAGACAATTGGTAATATTGTGATTGTAATGTGTAAAAAGTACAAAGCCTCAATTTGTCTAGAAAGCATTGATCAAGTTAGTCACAGTAAGCAACCAACCTTAAATTTATTTTGTAGGAAAATTATTTGCTAGGTTATATTTTCACTAAATTAATAATAACAATTTTCTACATTACCTAAAATACATTACAAGTAATGTTATAGCTAACCACAATAAAAGCTATAGACTATTCAACCAAACAGCCTTTTTCGGAAGGTTATCTTGAATGATTTGACATAGCCTAGGGTTGGATTACAGTAAGAGTAAGCCGACATTAAACTGGTAATATAACTGTCGTAAAATACTTCAAACGCATTACCAGAAATGTTGTAGCAAACCAAAACAAAAGCTTTAAACTATTCTAACTAAACTAAGCCTTTTTTACAGGTTATCTGAAATGATTTGACATATCCTAGGTTTGGATTACAGTGAGCTGTTTTCATCATAAACTTGGACATATGGCTATGAAATGTAGGCCTATTCACTTATGCTACTTGCCACTTTAGAAGTTTCATGTACGGTCTTGGACCAACCCATGTTTAAGATTCATGGGTAATCATGAAATAAGATTTAATTTCATGATAGCCTAGGCTTTTGAAACAATATATTGAAATCTCATTTTGTCATCTTAATAACTAGACCTGACGACTTATTATTAATCCTTAAGGATATTTTGACTAGGCCTATAGAAATTGTAACATTAGTTCATTTAGGAAACTCATTGTTCTCTTAAAAACTTAAATTAATCACACTGCTAAAGTCACTGCCTAGCCCAAAACACTCTGTTTGTACTACGATAACGTACCCATGCCAATCCTAACAACAAACCATGCCTGAAACCTTTAATTTATTTTAAAAATAAATAAATTTTCAGATTTATACAACATTTCCTTTCATAAAAACAATTGATAAATGTATTAATATTTTTCTACGCATTAAAACTTAGGTCTGTGACGGGATCCGAACCTGCGACCTTTCGCTCTGAGAGCCAGTGCGATACTCACTGAGCTACCGCGATAAGTGATTTTTTTTAGAAATGATATGACTATAGCTATATAGACGTAAAACCCGGATTCTGGCGGCAGTTAAATGATACCGGAATGTATTCTGATGATGTTATTCAAATCAGATCTTGAATTTTTGATGAGACTCGATTTAAGTTTGATCATGTGTTTCGATTAGCCTTATACGCGAGAAATGAGCGTACACCTAGTTAAAAGCTACCGAGTAGTGTATTACTGACCGATTTACAATTTATTACTGAAATTAGTAGTTTATAAAACTAAAAGTAAACTTATAATGTATCCCGCCGATCCATCCATCAACGACCCTGGTGGAGGGACAGCGAGACGATGTTTTAAGAGATCAAATCAATCATTCTTGACAGCTGACAAATCTACTGCCTGGTCCACCAGTATGCGATCAAACTCTCGTTTACTGGGGTATTCATTAACTAGTCAACGGGTTTTAGTTTATATTGAGTCATATTGTAAATCTTAGTAACTGTGTCTATACAAAAATAAAATTAATACGAACCATTTTAATTAATAGGAACTACATCAGTATTAGTTTTTTTGGTGGTTGAGATAGTTGTGACATTTTAACCTGTATTTTGAAGGTTTACCCATCATATACTGTCAAAACTTTCTACGAAAAACTTGAATTAGGTTTTAAGGATAAAGATATAGATAATTGTTTATTACGACCAGGTTTTTGCTAACTATTGATATCAGGTTATATACTAATCAATTATTTCAATGTATGTTTGATTTGAATTTGTGTTTTTTGTTGCTTTTTTGTTGGCATTTAGTTGTAAAAAAATAAATAAAATAAATAAATTACTCCTTCTTTGTTTTAATTCCTCTTCTTTGTCTTAAGCTATTGTTCCTGCTGTGTATTTTATGGCTCATATTATAAATTACCTTAAGACTGAACAGCGGGTGTTGTACTTTATAGCATTGTATTAAGGATAATTATTACAATGATTCTAAATACTTTGAAACATATATAAAACAGCGAAATAGAGATTATGTTGTTTGTTTATTATAATTACTGTGTATACTTGTTAATCAATGTGTTATATATTGCATATGTAGACGCACGAACAAAACTAAAATAATTATTCATAAAACCTCTTTAGTACCTTATTTAATCTCAGGATAAAATACAGTTATAATGTCACTACAGACAAAATTATCCCACCTCGTTTGCTTTAATAAACTATAAAAGAATTTTCTGTTATAACAACAACCGTAGTCTTATAAAATAACGAAGAGTCGAATAAAATATTCTACGATGCCCGTGACTTCCCGTGCAGGAGGTATGATTTTATAGGTCTATATCTTGGTAGTCTAACCAAAGTTCATTACGATCTGTATTTTAATTACAATTTAATATTAAAAACTTATATTCAGAGTTAAAATGGGTGAAGTCATTTTAAATAACATTCCGTAAAGCATTAATTTCTAAAAAGGTGAACCAATATTCAAAACAAAATTAAGTCGCCGATTAGTGTCGAACATGTTTTACTCAGCGGATGTTTTACTCATGTTCTTAAATAAAACTAGTTCATTTTATTTTAATTATATACATGTAATTTGCATCTGGCTGTCCCTTTCTTCTGTTTTTTATTTTTTTGCAGTTTAATACAATTTATTGTTTGACGCATGCCATGAAATGCACATAAGGTCTTAACAGCAAAACTAAATTAAAATAAACTTATTTACTAACAGACAGACCGATATTGCTGACTCACAATGAAGCGCTAATCGGGAATATCAATGCTAATCATTCTTTAATATATCACAGATAAAGTTAAATCACATAAAGGACAACAAGTCACTGTTTTAACAGCGAAAAAGATTTCAGATAATGTGCCTAGAGCCTTCAATTATATATTTTCATGATGAACGTGGAAGATTTCACAGAACAATCAATTAGAACAGCATGCTAGGCAATTGCCGGCGGTGATATATAAATTGGAAATGTTTAAGTGAATATCAATTGTGAAACTGATTCATTAAAATTTAATTAATATTATACTGCAATTGCTAATTCTGCAAATAAGTCATGTCATCTAAGGAAACGGGTTAGTTTGCATATTTTACTAAAAAACATGAGGTAAATCTTTAACTTTAGTAGTTGCGTTTTTTCTGATATATCCCTTTACATATAAATCTGGATGAAACGTATACACTTTTACATATATTTAACGTGTATATCAAAAGTGTATTTATATAGTCTAAAACTTAAACAATTTTACTGTGAAGTTGGTTAAACCAACTAGCCTAATAATCCCTGGGGCAACGGGACATGTCGGTATTATAGGTCAAAGACATCTCCTACTTCACTATTGTTATCATATGCGTAGTTCGATTTACTAACAGATTTTCTTTTTACGTATGTCTAAACAAACCGTAACGCATAATTCAAAGTAAACTGCGGCAGTTGTTTCTGTCATCTATTCCTGGAAACCTAAATAAAATAGAAACTTCAAAGTATAATTTCTTAGGTAAAACGAAATAATTCAATTAATTTGGCTTCGGAATTTATAATTTTTAAAAAATTGTCTAAACTTAGAGGATTTTTTACAGAAAAAGTGATGCATTATCTTTGTTTAGGTTTAAACAGTGTTTTAAAATAGACTTTATACTATAACGTAAGAAAAGTTAATAACAGGCATTTAACAATGTTAGTATTTTTAAGAGAGTATGCTTAGAATGACTTAATTAGTGTTTATTCTATTGAGAATAAGAATAAGCCACATATTTTCCCGGAAGGAAATATTGTATTGTAGATTTCCATAATCTATTAGATGAAATACAAAAACCTTGTTAATGTGTTATTTTTAGAACCTACCAGAATTAAAGAAAATATGCTGAACATTTTACATTTTTGGGATAGTTTAGTTCACAATTAGTTTAGTTTGTTTAAAAATTATGCTATATGATAAACTTTTTTACCCATCGTGCCTTTGCTCGTAATCACTGTATAGTGTTAGTGAGTTGTCTTAGCTGACTAAGAGTCGCGTAGTATTCCAAGGCAGCATTTCCAAAGACACCCCATGAATTTCTGGTGAACGTTTGCCGCGGGCGCCACTGGGCCGCCCTTACAGCAGTAGCTCGTCTGCGAGCTTTAGCTTCCTCAACAGCTTCTGTGGATCACTTTTCTGCCATTTCAGTTTCCCTCAAACTAGTCTGCCACTGAGCTTACTCTTGACGTTGAAGTTGGTTTTCTTCTGGAGTTTCTTCTGCTCTGTTTCCTGCCTGTCGTAGAGCTTGTTGAAGACTTCTAATTTCCATCTGTGCTCTGACTTCTAGCCACTTGATTAGATTTTTTTTTAACTTTGAGGAAAATGTTATTAACGTTTCCCCGGCATCATTGTGATACAGGTACCTTCGTGGTTAAACGAGGAGCAAAAGTCTAACCAAAATATAAACAAACAAATACACTCAAAATCTTGTTAAATTCTAAAATGCAGAACACCTGTTTTAGTAATTATCTGATTCAGTAAATGTTGGTGCCCATAAGATAATTCCCATGACAAGATTAGAGGCCTCTGAGATAAAGCCCTAAAGGAGTTTTAAAACTTTAACAGATCAATGTGTTAATTGAGTATATTATCTATCATCCTACCAAATATCAGCTCTATCGGTTCATTTGTTGGAGCGTGATCGATTCGCATACAAACAAACCCAAAAACTTTCAGCTTTATTATATATTAGTTTATACATCAGCTTAGTATATATTGGTATGATATACTTTGTTAAGTTTCTCTCAAATTTAATTATTATTTGATTTATTACTTAACTTGGTCATTTTTTTATAAATAATCAATGTACATTTGAAAAATATAGTGGTATTTAATAGATCTTTGAAAACAAATTTTTGTTAGTGATATTCTTATCGAGTTGTTGATGTAACAAGTGATTTGAGTGATTTTATAACTGTTGACACTCAACATCACTTAAACACAAGCATGGGAAATAGTAAAAATTCCGTTGGCATTCTAGTATTCGCTTCATTTATATTTTATGTATAGAATCTAGTCTTGCATTGTAATGATTTCAATAAACTAGTAAACCTGTCACGGCTTCGCTCGCGATCATCATTTATAAATATTGTGTTATCGTTCCAAAGCCAACATGGCCTGCTGATTAACTGTGTTTACTCTATCCAGCTGATTGCTTAAAACTTATAGTTATTTCCCAATATTAAGCTTATAGGAAACAACTCAACTTTAAAGGACCCCAGGGCCTCACTCACAAATTATTTCTCTGTAAAAATATTTTCCTGCACAACGTCACGTTAGGCTCTTTCCAATGACACCAAAAACATGAAAATCGGTTCAGTAGTTTAGGAGGAGTGATTGTCACAAAAAACCTGCTCGCCTATTAAATAAGTATAGATATTAAATAGTGCGAGTTTAAAAAACCTTTTACTAGATACAGTTTAATTTATTGCTATTCTTTCATGAGATTTACATAGAAGTGTATTTGCTTAATGCATGTAGCTGTGTAACTAAATGAACTTTATAGACGATATTTGAAAACCTCAGATTGTTTTTATTGTTTTGTCACTACCAATTTGAATTGGCAGATCCTTAAACCTTGCCTATACTAAAACCATGCTTCTCAATTAAAATCGAGATTTGTTAATATTTTCTCCCGTTTTGATACAATCAAAGTTCAATCTAACCCTTTATAGCAGTTTATGAGTCATAAACAAATCTATAAGTATTTTGTGTGATGATTTGAGTTGGTTTGTGAATGTAGAAATGGATTTCGCAATGCCAAGTTATCTTAACTTTTGAGGCAAGTTTAACGTTTTAAAAATAGCAGGACATAAGCCAGACATTTTTCCTCTCGGAGTGCATCTGAAGGGATTGAAACAATGGCTTATGTGCGGACACCCGGAAGGAAATAATCTACCCTTGCTGCTCTGTGCTGGTCCAGGCGTGGGTTATGACGTATATTACTGAGGTTATATAGAATCGTTTTCGGGTATTCCGGGCACAATTTGTGAGTAGCTCAATTCAGAAAGACTAGATTGGAAAAAGTGAAATATATTTTAGTAAAAAAGTAAACACAGTGTAGGATAAACTGACATAACAATCACGGAGGTCGTAACATGTTGTTAGTTTGGTTTATAAGGACATGAGAAGGTTAGTTTTTTATAATTTTCTATATTTTTAAAACACTTTTGAGCTTATTCACTGAAAATAAGAACGTAACGTTTTGAGGTAATACCAATTGGTTATTATTAACCCTGAATTCATTTGTGTTTGAGGAAATCTGGAACCCATCACGAAATTCTTAGTCCAGATCTATACTTCCACTATTAAAAGAAACAAAATAAGTTATATTTGTACACCACAAATTGAAGCTATAAGCCTTGTATGAACAATGTGAAGTATTCAAAATTAACATGTAAGAAAATACTGGTAACGCAACTCTAGATTGTCACCATCAGGGGAGATGTTCCAACTTACCAGGGGGATTGCTACAACTTATCAAGTTTCGGTTCTGATTTGTATCTTCAAATTGGTCAGCATCACCCATTTATTATCACAGTCGCAAGGGTGTTTAAATAATGTTACATATACTACAGCTGTAGGACCATATAATGTTGTTGATTTGTATAATACAGGTTGTACTTTTAAAATATGTCCTACATGAGTTGAATTTATCAATTAAAACTATTAATTTGAAACAAATATTTCTAGTATTTGTTCGTTTAGATAAATTACTTTTGGTTTAACAATATTGTTATATTGATTGGAGATATCCTTTAAATTGGGATTGGATAATTAATAAGGTTATGTCCTATGTAACAAATATTTTACGATTTTGCTTTATCAAAGTGTGAACTGAATCTTTATTTAAATCTCAAATTGTTTAACAGTTGTCTGGATTATGCGTTCCAATTTAGTTATATTTTATCACATTATGTTATGTGCACATGCCTTACAGTATATTCATTTATAGTACCATATTGCAATGTGTTTTTTAAATGTAAGGTTTAAACTATCACACTCTAGTTGAGGTACAAAATATTTAATCTTAAATTGTATCAATTAACTTTAAATTGTTATATGACAAGTGTTTTTAACTGAATGGGGGTTAGTAAATGTTAGTGTATGTGTTACTTGAAACCGATCAAAGTTATTTCATCTTTTAATTTATATGATACTAAAAAGCCTAGTATAAAAATAAAAATATCATTGGAAAGCTGATGTTTTAATATCTTAAAGGATCGAAAGAGTTTGTGTTGTTTTTTCAGAAGTATATGTATTCAAAGTCAGGTAATGATATATGTCAATGCCGTAAACATTTTATAGAAATAAACAGCTTTTAAGTGTGTAATTGAGTTATAATTTATCTTTATGTTAACTTATTGGCAAAAATATGCCTTTGAGGGCAGTATTTCTCCTTCAGAATGGATATGTAAACAATTGAGAACCACTTTGCATAGCTACAAAACAAGGTCTTTTATACATTTTGTATACGTCGATTGACATAATTTATTAAGAAAAACCTATGGGATTATTTTTACAAATAGATTTAGTGTTATGGGTATAGAAGATTGTTATTTACATTCACTTTTAGAAGATTTTCGTTCACAGTAAGTTATATTTTATATTTTAAAAAATTAAGTCCACAAGACTTCAAAATGCAAAGTTATATGTAAATTAATAACGTGCGAACACAGTTTTGGGCTCCAGACAAGCTCGTGTGTGATAATACATGCTGAAGACAACAAAGACTTGGTCGCTATCACTGCTCAGAGTTGCTGTTGTTGATGAACTAATTGCTGTTGAAGCACAAACCAGGGGTATATCCCCACGAGGCGAGGTGATTCTCCTATACAAACAACACAACTTGACGTATGTGTGTTACTTGGCTAGTAGTAACAACATCAAAGTTTTCTTAGCGTAATGAACAGCCATGTTTTATTAATTGGCAACGCAAACTTGTTTTTAATTATCCTTAATATATAATTATTGATCACTTCTATCTTCAGTTCTCTGGACAGGTTACTTATCTGGTTCTATACTTTATACTTTTATTGATTTAACCTATTAATCTATTTATTTAACTTGATTAACCTCGGTGATATAAGCATAAAGTTAAACACTACGGACAAAATATGCGTTTTGGGGGAGGGATCAATTTAGGAAAACAGCGTGACATATCAACATTAAACGAGCAGAAAATAATGATTTTTATAGTTATTATTCACGAAATAGTAAATGTATTGTTTCTTCGGTATAAGTATATTCCCATACTGAAACTACATTCCATGTTTGACATTTACCCCACCTCTAAATCCCCTTTCGAGAACTATTCTAGCTTTAAATACTCTCTAAGGATTTAAACAGTGCCTTAAATTATTTATATATTAAGAGGTATAAACAAATTTCCGTACCAAGAAAGCAACAAAGCTAAACTTACTATTGGAAGATTTTACCTATACATACACAAATACCTATTTACACAGCTTACAAGTGTCATAATGCTAATACTTAGTTTTTTCGGTTAGCAGTAACTATTAAAACTTGAACAAATTATACATTATAGTACATTGTTCGAATACACGATTACTTGTCCTTTTGAAACTTATTATTTTATTAAAAGTTATGTATAAAACATAGTAAAACACTGCATAGAGGGGTTTTTAAAGTATAAATAAACTGAAACCTCGCCAATCACAAACGGATATTAGCTGTGTGATAACGTCACAAATTGGCAGTTTTTTTAGATTTTTTAGTTACATCCTTCAGTTATAACAACACGTGGCATACCGGTGTTAATCAAAATGTTATGATTGTTTTGTTATAACATGCAGTATTATTACACATATACCTACACACACACGAACTCAAAAATAGATTTTTCCTTTATTTTACCCTAGCCAAATTACTTGTAATTATCTTATATCGCATTCTTATGGTATTTGACATTATTTTGTATTATTGTTATATTATTATTAGCTTTTTTTATTAAATTAATACTGCGAATATTATGGTGGCTGTTTTGTTGTTGTTGTTGCTATTATTAGTGTTGTTATCATTTTCAGAATATAAGCTACGAGCAGCCCTTGCATATTATTGTTTCAACTCAGAATTATTTCCATCTTAACGTTGTTTAATTATATTTATCCAAGCTATACATCTTGATTGGTTTTCATTTAATTATTTATAGCTGTTATTTATCATTTTTTGTTGTTGTAGGAATTGAATTTTTTCCGTTGAAGATAAACGAAATTTATGCTCTTAGGTATAAAACGAGTTTGCACGCAGCACGCTAACGTGAGGGAAGTGAATTTCCACATAAAAACTTTTAAAACTCAAAATCAGTGTAAAAACATACATTTGTCCAATTTTTATTGAAATCTGAAAACATTGATTTTTTGGCTGTTCTTATTTACTTGCAAAGCTGGGAATACAATTTTGCGCATTATAAGGTTAGGAGAGGGTCCAGACAGGCTTGAAAGTAGGCGTGAGGTTGCTGGGGACAATAAAAGTACTCTAACAAAGGAATAACAGGCTTTTCTAGTGTAAAACCCCCATAAGACAACGTACTGTGTTTAGCCGATACACATTTTCTTTAATAACTCGGCAAATATGTATGCTAGAATGACGAGAGAGGGCTTAAAAGTTTTGCCTCACTAATTTCCATCTTTTTACACGAATTAATTTTACATCTGGGGCTTATATGACCTTTTTTGGGCCCAAAAACTCGAAATTTGAAAGATTAATCTCCAAAACATGGGTTTAGAGTTTTCCGATTGTTTTGCCCAACGAACTTGTCCAACAGATTATAGAAAGGAACGTTCCTACCGAATTTTAAGTAAATCGGACAAAAAATGCGACCACTAGAGTGCATACACACATATATATATATATATATATATATATATATATATATATATATATATATATGTCTATATATATATATATATACAATTTTGAACGACCCCCCAAAACGTGTTCAGGGGGTCACGTTAGGAACTTCTATGGTGGTCCCGGGCTTAAGTTTCACCCTGCGGGTCATGCTAATAGTTCACTTTCCAAAGGAAATTCACTAATAAAAGTAAAACCTGATCCCATGCCACTTCCAGGTCCCTCAAACAAGGCTTATAAGTCACCTATGTAAGTCTCTACAGTAATTTTTCTTCCGTTGAAAAGTCTGACTATTTCAACCAAGCTGACTATATTTACGTCCAAGCTGATCCCAAGTAATACAACATTTGGTTTTGGTCAAAATGTATTAACCAATAGTTATTGATGATTTGAATATAACTATATGGGTTTTATTAGTACTAGTTTTTACAATTATTGGTATAGACTAATTACTGGATCTAGTAAAATAGCATTAAGGAAATATTTTGCTAATATTAGTACTAATTTGTATAAATGAATACTTATTCGTTTGCCCCATCGATAAAACAATTTAAAAATTAAAGTTTATATCTGAATATTAGTCATATGTTTTAGCTTCAGTATATACAATAGGAGTACTCGTATTTATAATACTTCCATTGATTTTGGGCCTTTAACATTTCACTGGGTCTATTAAAATGTGTTTTACTGTTCATTAAAATTAATAAGACGAATCATGGAACGAGGTAACAAGAAGTCATAATATTACCCTCGTTTATTAAAAACGTCATAAAAAACGTTTGAAGTGAATAATTCATCCGGCTGCGAGAGTATCTCCATGTTAACTCGATCGTTATAGTGGCGCAATGTAAAACAACGGTGATAATGTCAATGCATAATGCAAGTTTTCAATACAAATGTTATTATTTTTAGCAATATATTACATAACTAACTAAATAAATCTAAAATTTCCCCGTAGACTGGTTTTAATTTCAATTTAAACATAGATTTGCTAATCCACCAATTAAATTTCTATTGTAAAATATATAAAGGTCTTAAAAATAAATAAAATATATACAACTTGACAAATAAATGGAATCATTAAATATTGTGTGTAAAATGTTCTGTTATTCTTTACAAATACACTGTAAGCTACTAGATGTAAAAGTCATTTGACAGTTCTGGGTTCAAAAATAGATTAAAATAACCAGATCAAGTCCATTATAAAATTGAATGAAGCAAGAAAAGCTTTATGCTGCATTGCACTCTGCATAGCAGTTATTGAATCACTCTTTTCATTTAGCGAAACCATAAATCAATTTCTGCGGACACCACGAGGAATAATTTATTCCTCTGCGTAAAAAGATCCATTAACCAATAACTTTTATATGTTTAGGGAAGACTTTGGTTTTTACTATATGTTATTAGTTCGTTCCTTTATAGTCTATTCCTAATATGCAAATAAATAAAATGTTTAGTTGCCCCCTATTGCCGATTACTTTTTATTTATTAGCATAGTTTAAATCTCTTAAAGTCATAGGGGTGCCTCGGTAAAGGAATCCATGACCACTTTCCCTAATCTCCATGACGTTAACGGTTATAGGATAGCGATGAGTCTAACGTCTAACGCATCATGCTTATTGTACTGTATTTAAATTTAAAATCACTTTGACATCTATTCTGTGGGCTTATCATTCTTTTATATTAATGAAATATCAATAATATTAGTTTTTTAGTGGATAAAGTATTAAATTCAGAAGTCAATGTTGGGGTTTTAAAATGTTGTCTTTCCCTATTAAAACGCTAAAAGATAAATTCCCTATATAAGTCAATAGTGCTGTTCAACCACGGTCCACAAAAAGTGACTTAGTTTGGCAATTCCTTAAATAATAAATTTGTTTCAAATTTCAAGTAGGATAACAAGCATGACGAAGAAACAGCCAACTTAATAAGGATATTAATATTAAAATAATCGTAACTCCTTTTAATTCCCTTAACCCTTTAAATCTGTTACAATTATTTTAATATTTATAATCTTAGTAGCCTTATATTTTGAACATAGTTATCAAATTAGTAAGGTTATATTATTAATTTTGGACTCATAACAGAGAATAGAGAGATATGTAGTTTGTTGAGGAAGGTGCGGTGTAAACCTAAGGGCAGTTAATTAAGCAGAGATTTACTGTTGGTGGTCATACTCCTCTCCAATCCCAACACTGTCCAGAGAGGATGATCTTGAGAACTTAGCACAATTTGTTGTGTAAACTAAATGCTTTGTTTATTCCAATGTATTGCCTAACTACTAATCAGTCACACACTTGTATTTTCTCTTCTTTTATTTATAACGTTAAAGAAGCTCTTAACGTGTTCGTTAGATTTAAGGTTAAAGTGAAAGTTAAAAATTGTAATGGATAGCCGAACTTGTATCAGGTTCTTAAGCATACTAGTGATTTGTACTACTCGTTCAACCTAGTTCAATTTAATGTCTACAGCATTAATGGTTTTTAGTAACAAAACCTAAGGATTAAATACAAATTAATGATACTTCACATCAGTTCATTGGCTTTGTTAGGTGTGTATGTTATTGTTTATTACAGTAATATATACTGTTTCTCATATAAAACAATTTGATCTTATGGGTTATGAGATTTAGGAATTGAAAAAAAACCATTGGAGTATTATGGATTAGAGCAAAGATAATAAACGGTATCAGGAAACTGACACATACTTTCTCCCTTTTAGCCCAACTTTAATGAATAAATTACTTTTTATTTATTAAATATAGAATACAAAGCACGGTGGAATGTACAGAAAATCTTGTAAACAAGTTGTTTACAAAAACATCCACCCAAATCCCTGTTCTGGAGGCACTACAGAATCCGTTGTTACATACGTGGTTTTAAGAGGGGAAATGCCCCCTATTCCACCCCGCCCAGGGTTATTAAGGGGCAACATATTTGGAATTTCCTCTGTTGGTCAATGCTAACTTGATAAGTATATCAAGTTTCAACGAAATTGATTAGTAAATAAGAGTGAAATAGTAATTTTTGTATTCCCCATAAGAATAACATTGGACAACGTACTGCGTTTACCGCAAAATGAAAATTTAAATTTTCTCCGTAACCAGCAATCGTAGAATAGCAATTCAAAATACAAAATTATTTATCTTGTTGAGCTCTTTTTTATGGTGAATAGTAATATTTTTTTATATGTTTGTTTTTTTATGAAAAATCCAAGAAAACTGAATTTTTGATGTTTTAAGTCCTGTAATTTCTGAACCCGTATTTTTACAGAAATTCGGGTGGTGTAATTTTGTTTGAAAACAAAATCCCAACAAACTACTAGAGTTTAATTAAAATAGTTAAAGCCGTTTTTAAGAAATTTTGATTTTTTTATGTTTTTTTGCGGTTTTTTGGGGATAATTACCCTTAAAAATCAAAAATTCAAAAACATGAAAAAACGCCTGGTGATATCGTGGATTATTATCGGACTATTGGTTAGGGCTCTAGCTCTGTACACATCCACACATACGAGACAGTCAGACAGACACACAGACATCACGTAAAACTCACTTTTTTGGATTCAGGGAGCAACAGAATTAATATTTCCACTATCAACTCAAATTCGAAAATGTTTACGAAAACAATACTTTCTCCATATACTATGTATAAGGGGAGAGAGTAAAAAATGGTTTGTCCTTATGCAGCATGTTTTCACCCTGTGAGAAAATATCCGCTAGAAGGTTATTTAAATTCGCCACAGCCGGTTCAGCCTACAATGGCTGGGTTACTCCAGGGTTCCACTGGCACACAGGGATTTACGGACCGGACATCAACGCTGGCTTGGGCCTGGCTCATTATCCAAACGTGGAACAAGATTACCACACAAATAGTTTCTAATCACCACCAGACCAAAGAGTGAAGGGAGGCAAAATACGATGTCTATGAAGTACGTCGCAACTCGGGCTTCGTCCCCTACTCGACCCGACGATAATCTGCTCTGAGTGCCTGCAACACCGTGAGTGACACTAAACCTCACTAAAACTACCGCCCACGAGTTCTACAATCGTTAATGACCTACTGGGTGGATACTGCCACGTCTAGCACTAGCATCACAGTGTACAGAATATACGACACACTTGTCTACTGTAACATATCCACTATTGCCCAAGATGAACAAAATCTAAATAAAATAATTCAGTGAGTTAAATTGAAAAATCAATAGCACAAATTTATAAAATCAAGCAGCTGGTCTTATATTAACAAGGCACAAGCACGTGCAAATGCAAACAACGATATCTCAAAATCATCTAAATAAATTCAATTAAAAGCGCTCAAAAATTATTAAAGACTCACCACTCTGCGGTATCAAGGGTTTCAGTCGGGCCTATTTATGTGACACACATTGGCATCACACATAGCATGTTTGTGCCTGCTCACTACCGTCAGGCCTGTACAGGTTCTTGCAATTAGCTCACTTAATAAGCTTAGAAATATATTAGTTTAAAAATATATAATCACATATTCCTCCAGCTACTGCAACTATAAACCATATACTCAATGCCCCGCATAGAAAATAACTGAATAAAACTTAGGCAGAAATGCAAGACTGCCCGGTATCCAAAATTATGATAATATTTTAATACTCCAAATGTTTGTTATTACTAATAATAATAGTACTACTAACGGTGTCACTCACCGACTTACGGGTCACAAGCCAACTTAACACGCAGACCCCACTGCAAAAAAATTCCCTCTCTCGTTTACGAACACGCGCAGAATTCTCTAAATGCGACCGTGACCGAAACTCAGGACGAACTGCATTGCCGAAGCGGCTGGATACCCAGGCCGATAAGCACTGATAAGGCCGAGCCAAAGGCAGTCGGCCGCTCGCTGCCACTACCTGCTACAAGAAACTCGTTAAAAACTCGTTACACTTAAATTTAACGAGAATAAAGTTGCAAAATAAGTCAATCATGTAGTACTAATGGCTACATAGGCGTCTTTAGTTTAACCAAATCACTTTCAAATACTTCAAAAACAGATCTAAAACATACTTAAAAAGTTCTAGAACAAACTACGAGTGATACAATGTTTTACTTCAACCAAAATTTATACTGGAGGTACCGTTCACTAAGCAATCGTTAACAATGATTTCTCATTTACCAAAAGAAACACTCCATCTGAATCGTCCATAGCGAGCAATGGCAGAAATTGGAATTTAAGGTTTGGCTTGAAATAAATCCTTTTGTCTTTATCTGGAGGAGATTTATAACCCTTTACATCAATGTTGAGTTATAAACAGAAAGTGGGTTTAGTTTATCGATTATTTAAGATATGAATATGGTCATCAGTTTTACAAAAAAAACTTTTTTTCACTCTGTCTATTTTTTTTTTCACTCTGTCTAATTTTTCGTAACATTTATCAGTTTTTTGTGACAGCCACAGCCACCTTCCCTTCAGCACTAGCTCGTTATCCATTCTTTAGTTAGAGGCTGCTGGAAATGGCACAGGGTTGCCGCTTTCATTTCATCCTCTTCCAGCAATTTTATATTCACATCCTCTATAGTTATATTCACCACTTCGATATGTCCTCAAAGTTCTCCACTTAATACTCGCTTCTCATTGTTTTCGATTAAATAATCGCTTCTCAATGTTCTACACTCAATAATCGAAGGCATCCACCTCCACCTCCTCCTCAGAAGCGTTGTCTGACCTGTCTGACACTGTCACCCACGGCTCACAGCTCCCTGCAGACTCCACCTCATCCACAGCCTCTCCTCCCGACGGAGGCCTCCTCCTCCACCACCACACTCCTGCAACGGCAGCTCCTCTCAGAACAGCGGCTCCCAACAAAATTTTGTTTGCTGATAAACCCCATGATAGATGAACTGCATATCTGTACTGAAGGTAAGCAACAAATTCATCAAAATGGTTTCCTAGGTTTTTAAAAAATACGTCAAAGTTGTTACCACGGAAATTGCTTCATTGTAGTCAATTTTTCTAAATCTATTTTTTTTTATAAATGTTTGTACATATTTTCGTCTGTTCGTTCTATTTTATGCACTACCATACCGTTCATCCGATTGCTTTGACATTTTTCATATTAACACAGGTTAACCCTGGGAAGGTTATTGGCCATTAACCGAAGTCCTAGGACATTAGGACTGTGCCCCACTGGACTTCAAAGTTTCAACGTTAATCTTATGGAAGAAAGATTTCTTTTGATTTTATCAGATGATATCTATGACTTAAAATATTGTAAACAGCTGTTTATCATTATGGAAATAATAAACCTACTTGAATGGCAACTCTCATAATGGAAATAAAAAACTACTCGAATGGCAACTCAAACTGTTTTTTCGATAGGCGAGTGAGCGAAGCGAACGAGCTCATATTTAAAATGATCGAGTATTTGTCATAAAACAAATTCAATGCCTCTTCTGCGGCAGCAACGCGCCGGGTACCAGCTAGTATTTAATAGAGTATCTTCTCTATAAAAATCAACTTTTGCCTGTTTACACTCATCCGATTGTGATGAAACTTTGCAAGGTCATTCAGGTTAATCCTAAGAAGGTTTCTAGTAACTAATAAAAGTCCTAAGAGTTTAGGGCTTCACCACACTGGATTTCAGTTACCATGCTACCCTTATCAAGGAAAAATTGTATATGATTTTCACATGTGACTAATAAAAATTGATGAAAACAGCTGACTATTTAATTTTGCAGCGAGCTGTACTACAATTAAATGGACAACAATAGAATGTTTTTATTTATATAACTAATACAATAAATTCAAGAACCTACTGGATAGCTGACAACCGATTCATGTCACAAAAGAAATTGCTACTAATGTTATAAAGTGTCTTACACAGCATTGATAGCTGATCCTGTCTTTTTGTGCCAGGGAAAAAAAGTTTCTATTGACGTCTAAATTCTTCTTCTGGGCAATTTCATTGACCTTGGAGCCACAGGGAAGTGTAAATCGACTGGATTACTATATTTTTATATAATTCTGTAAGCGAATTTTTTATGTCAAAATTGTGGGAGTTTGGCAAATTGCAGGATGATAGAGGACGGTTCAGATTAAAGGTCTTGATATCACGGACTAATAGCAGTATTTCTAAAAGATTACCAGCAAACGAAAAATAACGTAAAACATCCCCCATAAGAAAATTATGGGAAATTAAAAACGTATTCTTTGTTTACATTAAAACATGTGGTTGAGTGAATACTTTGTTAATGAACTGAAATAGGTGTTCCTTCTAAAAAAATCAGACAATGCCGAGTATTGGAGCAAGATCAGGGGCTATTAGCCCTTCAAGCCACTAGTAAAGGCTTAAATTTAACCTAAAAATACACATTTTATGTAAGCTTGCGTAATTTTTTAACCGATAACCTTCAATGATTTCTCAGTGAGTGTTTGCTCATTTAACCGTTCCCAACATTATAGATCAATCTTAAACAAACCCCTACCTTTTTTAAATATATTGCTTCGAATCCAAATTTTACTCATATCTTTTAAATGAGCCTTTGTCGTCCATTTCTGGTTTCATTTACTTGCAAAGCTGGGAATACAATTTTGCGCATTATAAGGTTAGGAGAAGGTCCAGACAGGCTTGAAAGTAGGCGTGAGGTTGCTGGGGTTGATAAAAGTACTCTAACAAAGGAATAACAGGCTTTTCTAGTGTAAAATCTCCATAAGACAACGTACTGTGTTTAATCGATACACATTTTCTTTAATAACTCAGTAAATACGTATGCTAGAATAACGAGAGAGGGCTTACAACTTTTGCCTTACTAATTCCCAAGTTTTTACACGCGTTAATTTTTCATACGGGGCATTTCTGACACTTTTTGGACAAAAAAATCAAAATTTGAAAGATTAATCCCCTAAAAAGGGGTTTAGAGTGTTCCTATTGTTTTGCACAACGAACTTGTCTAACTGATTACAGAAAGGAATGTGCCTACCAAATTTGAAGTAAATCGGACAAAAAATGCGACCGCTATATAAAATTTTGAACGACCCCCCAAAACGTGTTCAGGGGGTCACATTAGGAACTTCTATGATGGTCCCGGGCTTATGTTTCACCGTGCGGGTCATGCTAATAGTTCACTTTCCAAAGGAAATTCACTAATGAATACCCATTTCCTTTAGTCACGCCATAACTTGAAAATGAGTGCATCAAATTGAATAATTCTTTTTCTTTGTGTTCGTTAATGTCAGGACAATGTTTTTATAAAGAAAATTTCTAATCCGACCTAAGGGCTCTGTCCCACTTGCCTTCAAAGTTCCCATTGATTTGATCAAAGTTCAGTTAGTTAACCAAACAGCTGTTAACAAGGATTATATCTAAACATACTTGATATGCATAAACATATGTTCATTATCAAATAACAAAAGCTACTTCAATGGCAACTCAAATTCTTTTTTCAATGCCGAAGTTTGCACTATAAACGAGTTCGCACGCAGCACGCTGACGTGAGGAAAGTGAATTTCCACATAACAATTTTTAAAACTTAAAATTAGTCCAAAAACAAACTTGTATTCCAATTGTTATTGAAATCTGAAAACATTGATTTTTTGGCTGTTCTGATGCTCCTGCTTTCATTTACCTGCAAAGCTGGGGATACAATTTTGCGCATTATAATGTAAGAAGAAGGTCCAGTCAGGCTTCAAAGTAGGCGTGAGGTTGCTGGGGATGATAAAAGTACTCTAACAAAGGAGTAGCAGGCTTTTCTAGTCTAAAACTCCCATAAGACAACGTACTGTGTTTCATCTAAACACATTTTCTTTAATAACTCGGTAAATATGTATGCTAGAATGACAAAAGAGGGCTTAAAACTTTCGTCTCACTAATTCCCATCTTTTTACATGCATTAATTTTACATTTGGGGCTTTTTAGACCCTTTTTGGGCCCAAAAACTCGAAATTTGGAAAATTAATCCCCAAAAAAGGGGTTTGGAGTTTTACGATTCTTTTGCCCAACGAACTTGTCCAATTGATTTCATAAAGGAACGTCCCTACCAAATTTTAAGTTAATCGGACAAAAAATGCGAACACTAGAGTGCAAACACATATATATATATATATGTCTATATATATTATATATATATATATATATATATATATATATATATATATATATATATATATATATAAAATTTTGAACGACCCCCCAAAACGTGTTCAGGGGGTCACGTTAGGAACTTCTATGGTGGTCCCGGGCTTAAGTTTCACCGTGCGGGTCATGCTAATAGTTCACTTTCCAAAGGAAATTCACTAAAAATAGGCGAGTGATCATAGCGAACCAGCTCATCTGGGAGGCGAGTGAGCGAAGTGAACGAGCTCATCTTGAAAATGAACGAGTATATGACTTAAAACAAATTCAATTACTTTAGGAAAGGACGCCTGTCGGGCCAGCTAGTTTGTTATATTTCTAATGTAATATTAAAGTATGTATAAATACCTTTTGATTGATAATGATTAAACAAACTTTTAAAGTAAGTGATAAATTACTGTCACGGCAACTATATTGTAACCTGAAATTTTTAATTGTCCATCAACAACATATAAGTTCAAAATAATTTGCTGCACTTTAACCCTTTGAACCCCAAATATTTCAATGAATAAGTAGTTCATTCAGTGTTTTTTGTTTGTTTTATTTTTACCTCGGAAGCCTGAACGTCTGAATTTATAACATGTGCTTCAGGTGCTAAATTAAAAAATGTGCGGACAAACAGCAAGGAAGGTAAACAGAAGCAAGACACCTGACCAGATATGCAACTCAAAGAATTTTCCCGTCCCGTTAACCGTATCCTTAAGGTCTGCCCTCCCCTTCAACTCTGCCACAGAATGTGAACTCTCCATGAGTTGCCAACAACAATAAAACAATTAATTGAAAAGGGATTCGAACCCCTGATCCAAGCAGTTCTGTTAGTTCCGTGTCTGCCCATCTGGCTGCACCACATGACTGTATACTCAAGACTGTATACAGTGCTTTTAACAGTACGATTGCTTATACCCTAACCAACCACGTTCTAAGGTATCAGATTCAAAAGGTCGTATATAGGCTCTTGGGGCTCGAAGGGTTGGGACTCATAGACAACACAATATTTTTGATCTACATATTCATGGAGAGCAGTAAATGTGTAAAAATCAAACAAACCATGTTATCTTTAATTTAAAGCAAGACCCTCTAAGGGGACTGAATGAGGATTTGGATGTTGAGGAATTCCTATTCGGAACAGAACGTTAGCACATTTTTGAAGTATTAAGGGTTTTTTTAAGGAAAACGTAATCCTTTGGGAAAGTCTGAAAGGTTCCCCGTCTTTCTTACACTGTTATACCCCCAGGATATGCATATTGGTGGACATCTGATGGTAGATTATTATTGCAATGGATTATAGTTTTAAGGATATTTATGAATATATATATATATATATATATATATATATATATATTCATAATAAAGTTCAAGTTAAAAATAATCATTTGTTGAAGAAAAAAAAGTGAAAAATTGATTGCTACTGAATTTGTTAATGGTTTTTAAACAGAGAGTTTAAACAGCGTCTCTTATCTATTATCTACAATAGGCGCCCTCTTAACCGTCCTCGTTTCAACCGCTCATTTGAGTAACTGCCCTCTCTTCAGGGAATTACTAACGTCCGCTGCCATAGCCAACGTTCCGATACTGAGCCATAACATTCGTTCAAGTCACTACAAGTCGATCATAACTTTCCATTGTTATATTTATGACATCTTCGTAGCTATTTTTGAAACCTTTTTCAACTGTCATAAAAGTTTTATAATTTTTAGTGCTTAGTATGACAATACGAATGTGTTATTCGTTTTAACCGTCTTTTCAGTTACCCGACCCCGGGTTTGGTCCCATGGAGGGTGGTTAAGAGGGCATTTACTGTATTAAATATCACTGACTAGCCCAGGTTTTACCCACATTTCCGTGTATGAATCCACCCAATTTTACTGAATCTTACACTTCATCGTTTTCATGAGTCATGTAAACTTCAATGTAAAACAACCCAAACTTTCCTCCCACTGAAAATGTGACGAAGACTTTTCTTTGGCGCAGTTTTGGAGAGGCTCCAGTACCGATTTTCAGGGAGAGGGGGGCATTGACTAGTATATAGGGATGGAAGTACCTCTACGGTACAAAACTTCCTGTATATTTGAAAATATAAATTTAAAAATATAGGCTATGGTTTGATATAATCATTCAAGAAACGTTTGTTTTTGTGAAAATGCACAACAGGCTTCTCTTTTTATTACGGCAACATTTTACAAAAGGATACGCAATCCCAGCTGGTGCTAACAATGGACCTTTTTCGCACTTTTTAATCTTTCGTCAAAATTTGTTCTTACTTGATTAAAAGGTTTGATTTATTAAAATAAATTACAATTTAAGGTATTCAAATGCTCTGTACACCTGTACCGGGTGGCAGCCCGCGGACACGCGTGAGTGCACGTGCGGGCGTCGGGGATTTTGAGACTCGTTGACCAGATAGTAACCTGTTTAATTAGGGTACCTCTAGAATTTAGGGTTTTGGGGAAGTGGGATTTTGAAACTTGGGAATTTTTAAGACAACACGACGAGATCACCCACACTTTTCAAAATAATATATTGCAAAATATTGCAAAATAACTGTCATTTGAAGTAAAATAAATAAATGAACTTAAAATTAAAATAAATAATAATTAAAATTCATCATATTTAACTATTTTACCATACTTATAACTAAAAACCATACTTATATACTAATTAACTAAAAAGAAACAAGTTCATTAAATAAAGCATGCATGCTATTACAAATAGAACACTGGATAGTAAGAATTTAATGCATTTTGTAGTGTTCGGGTAGAAGAATTGTTTAATTAATAAAAAGGTCTATCACACTGGACATAATAGGGATCAAAGAGAATTAAATCAGCTTAACGGGTACACCACTGGCTAAAATATTGGTACACCTAATCCCATTACACAGTGAGGGCTGTTCATTCATTTTCAACCTTTTATTTCACGCATTTGCTGGTTACCACTGTACTTTTTAAACTTATTTTGCACAGTATCGGTCTAAATAAAGAGGTTTCTGCTTATGGATTTATTTTTTTACAATAACAGTTGCTTAATATTTTCAATATTTCAAACTAAACTTATAATGATTGAAGTTATTACTTAGGGAGATTAATAAACATACGTATAACTAATTACAATATTAAATACGAAATATGCACTTCATCTAAGGTAACAAAAATTAAACTAACACTGGTAAACTGCTTTTTAAACATTTTTTTAAAACATTTGTCTGTGTACCTAGGATTTTGCAACAGTAATTTTACACCACCTAATTAATGAACTAACTTCCTAGAATCTTGACTTACGGAAGAACAAAGAATAAATAAATATGATTTTGTAACATGGTTATTCGAGTCCTAAGCTATAAAAGTGCCACTCTCTTAAAGAGATGAGAAATAACAAATATTACTAAGGGAAAGTCAATCATCTTTGCAACATCTTTAGTAGTTTCAAAATAGAAAATAGTTTTTTACGCCAAAAGGTTAGTACCTATGAACAAATGTTTATCTACAGCTAAATATTAAAAATTGTAAACGACAGATAAAACATATAACAAACTACAACATTAATATTTGTAGAATAGATATAATGAAAACCTAACTTAAAATACAGACGACCCGCACTATTACGGTCCCAGACGAAATATACAATTATTTAAGCTGAGTTGTGTACTCAAGAAGTTTCAAGAGTAATTACGACTTTGCAAGGCTAGTTTAGTGTTTAGTCACTATGCATAATAAGAAGAAGCTGTAAGATAAATATAGTGTAGCGGTATGGAAAAACCCCTACAAGATAGCTCTTCTTGACCCTATTTAAACAATAGAAGTACAAACAATTCCCCGTGTATCTCTGACTGTAAAACTAGTTTTTTAATTATAAAAGCAATTTTTATTTACTGACTGTTACACTAAAGAGGAACTAAATCTTATCGATAGTCTATGAATAAAACGTTTACGTGACAACATCCCTGTAAACAATGGAAATAAGTAAGTGGCTAAGTGTTAACTAGAAAATATTGGGCTGAAAATTGGTTTTAAATAATTTAAATGACATAATAATATTAATTTTAAAATTGTTTACTGAGGGGTATAGTTTAGTGTTAATGTGGGTAAATTCCATCACACTTCGTAATGTTTCTTAAAACCTTAAAACTAACAACAATATTGGACGATTTCGGACCAAAAATATATAAAAAATTATTCTTCAATTACAAATCTAGTATATTTGAAATACGATGACTAATATATTACTGACAGTGGCAATGAGAATGCCGCTCGGCTGAGCTGTATACAGTATATGAATCGAATGTTTAATGCACCGTTATAAACTGTTACTTATTATTGTATATTAGGCATGAAAGCTTAATTAAATCTTTTCAAAACGAACTAATTGTCATCTAGACATCACTTTAATCGTTGTCTTAATACAAATGAACACATTTGATTAGATAAACTATTAATATTTATTAAAATATACTTCAAGACTCTCTTATTCTAAATTTGAAGAAATGTTGATTCATATTTGTTTTATAAATTACATATATTTTGTACAAAAATATATACAAATAATAAGTTTGTTTTATAAACAATAGCTACTGGGGCAAATATAAAAGGGCAGTAACATTTTAGTTCCTACACTTTCACATTTTATTCCGTCCGAACATAACTCTAGCTTAAAGTTACAGGCTACTTTGCTGTATTTATTGACCTCCTTGGCTAAACTAATGTCTTTACTTAGATTTATACTACTATTGTCAAGAATATATACGTCGCTACTTCTGTGATCCAACTGAAGTATTTTAAATGCAGTTTTTTTGTGAAAAGAGTTTCTTATACACTAGTATACTTTCCTAAACAATGTATAGCTCTTTGTACTGAGGGAAATTCAAAGTTCCACCTTAATTTTGTTTTTTATCTGTAAATATTTTGATCCATGACTACCACCAATCATTGTTGGCTAGTAAGTTCTTTATTTGAATAGTTCACGTTTTCGGCAGCCATATTTGATTATATATTTTTTTTCAAGTACATAAGTGGTACTGTAACTCAAGATTTTATAACATTCGTATATCTTCCACTGAGTACAAAACCTCACTCTGTTTTTTAAATATCTATAATCATCTGAATATATTGTTACTTAAAAAAAACTTTTTAAGTTATCTTAAGTGACCCAGATTTAAAACAACCCCATATTATCTACATTGCATCAGATAATAACCATGAACTTATATCGATCATTTATTAGATGTATTTATGTTGGTTGTGTTCTTTATGCCAAGTTAAAAATGTCGGTCGCGTCTTGGAATCGCACTATATTGAAATAAGATTTTTTCAGATTTGAAGGTTGGTGACTCAGAATGGAACTATATTTTTAATGTTGAAAATAATGCTGCAATCTATTTTCAGTTTTCTCTATTTGTTGAAAGATACTGGTCCTTCTTAAATTTATATTCCAAAAAGAATCAATATAAAAATAAGATGGTTAAAAAATAGGGGAATATATAATAGGCGATAGAAATTCACATCAAAGTTAATTTAAAAAAGTATAAATGTATAAATATACTAGTAAAGATCATTGGAAACATATTCCGGAATTGTACTTACAGTATAAATATAGTTCTAACTATTGGGTTAAAACTCCTGCTTTATAAACATTTATTGTATCCAATATTAAGGATCTAAGATGCAGTCCGAAGATTTTAAACTAGTCAAAAAAATCGTACTTACCAACCAATAATGATATTAGTATTCTGGGAATTATAGGATTATATGTCCAATGAAGGGAATTAAGGGACAACTCCACGCTATATAATATCTTACAAACTCAGGATATTCAATTTAAGTAAAATTAATTAAAGTAGTATAGTCTTAATTGGAAAACACGGTTACTACATTTTTATTCGTCCATCCACAAAATTCAAAACTAATGTGAATTCCAAATTGTTTACCAATTGTATTATTTTAGCTAAACGAACTAAATTATATTATTCTTTTGTGTTTTAGTCAAAGTACTTTAAGTTTTTATTAATGGGTTTTCCATCAGACATATTCCTGTTTAAACTTAAACACGGTGTACTTATTATACATAGTAAATTTTCCTAGTGAACGAAATCACATTTTTACATTGAACCCATTTGTATTGTAGCTTATATTGATATAGTTTTAAATTGAATATACTATACTCTCTAGTCACTAACAACTATTGACTGAACGGAATCGTGCATTTACACTGTGAACCAAAATATATTCTTGGAATTCATTTTCTTTAATATCCGTTATCTTAGACTTAGGGTAATGAGAAGACTCATCAGCGTAAATGGAAATGTTATCTTATTAGGTTAAATATTCCAGTACATTTGCAATATATATTTCTCCGTGAGCCTTATGAACAACGTTATAATGAAATATGTTTATCTTTAGACAAATATAAAAAGCAACAATCACTGATAAGAAGGAATAATATCTAATTCTCCGCCTTTTCAGAAAGATATTTTACGTTTATGGTAATCAATTTTCCATTATAATACTTCATCTTCATTAGATGATGCAGTATTTTAGAAATAGCTGATAAATAAGATATTAATTTTTTGCTTTATTTTCAAAGTAAATTTCACCCAACCGATTAACTAAGTATAAAGCTACTCATACTACGTATCCTAGTAATTTAATAGTTGTCAAACTAAATTTAAAACTATGAAAATACCCCTGGACGTCTTAGTGCGTTACCGATACACTAAATTCGTTTGTGGTTCTATAAACAAGGTTATGTCACCAATATAATGTTCCTAATATAACAAATTAAAAATGTTATTAAGAATATATATAACTAAGGGAACGAGTAGTATTTTAAAATTGATTCTAAATATCCAAAAGCACATAAAGTTTTTAATTATGTTAACCTTTTACATGTAATTATTCTCACACGAAAAAGTTCTCGCTCAACGACAAATATTATAATAATATCTGGTGAAATATCTGGTGGTAGGTGAAAATAAAAAACAGAAGTAAGAATGAAACTGCCAAAAGCGTTATTATTAGTAATTATAATATGTGTTTGTTGCTGAGAAATTCTATTCTGACATTTTTGAGGCCCCAGAATTAGTTGGCTCGATGTTTTTTTTTCCTTTAAAACTTTGCTACTTTGCTACAGCTAATGGATGGATAAGATCTGCCAGAAAGGATTAAATGGGACAACAGCATTAAGTCACTAAAATAGGAAGAGCAAAATACTCCTTTAAAAAAGCTCCATGCTAGGCGTTACCAGGTAGATTTTCTCTATTAAACAAATTACCTTTTGACCTTAATCAGGCAAAAACATCCCTTCCTAAGATGATTTCCTTAGATGGCATTCCGGACTGCAGAAATATAATGTGTTAAACAAATATGCACAGCTCCATATTTTTTTAACTTATTAATATTCTGAGCTAGGTATTTTTTTATATTTTATTTAGAAAATATAATTCTGATTTCAACATTTTGGATTGCAAACTTCATTTTCATATTATAATTACAATGTTTCTAAGGATACTAAAGGGTTCAAAGACGTGCGTACAACCTGAGCTCTTCGAATAATTTTAGCCTCAGACATATTAGTTTCACTTTAACCCTCTAATGAACGTTGGAGGGTTGGTTATGAGGGTAAGGGTGTCCTTAGAGAGGTATTGAAATATTTTGGGTTTTTATAACGTTAAATAATTTAACAAATAAAATCTTAAAATTAAAACTCTAAAACTCTTTAGTTAGAACTTTAAAGAAGGAAATGTAGAAAAATATGAACTAATTTACAATTGGTATTAGTTTTAAGCGTATTTTTTTCAATGAAACCACGTAAGGCTCTAGGCTATATAATTTTCAATTTGTTGTTAAAAAAGTCTGATAAAACATGTTTTATTTAGATTTGAAAAGTTTTATAGGATGGGGTTTTATGGGTGTTGGGTTTGGAAATGTTGCTGTATAGTATTCAAGTTCTTTGGAAAGTTCTTAACTAATTTAATAATATAAATATTCTTACTTTAATTTATCTATTAATCTATTTAAATATTCAAACCGTGTAACATGCACTTTTGTTGGTCTGAAAGATACCTTTTGTGCAATTTGTTATACGTTTTAACTCCTTATTATGTTACTTTTCCTTAAAACAAATTAATTTAGCAGTGCTACAATGTTTCAACTCTTATTTTTGATAGCCTTTTTTAATAGTTTATATGTGATTTAACAGTTAATACAAGTTTTGGATGGTGGGAGATAAAAATTAACATTTATAAAATAATTCGCATACATCGTAATGTGTATTAAACAAATAAAGCGATAAATATAATTATTTATTTATATAATGAAAATATTTCTTGCTTCAACTGCTTAACAAGAGAAGCTTTTGTATTTTTTAATCATCCAAGGATCCAAAAAGATTGAATGTCTGATTTATTTTCAATTTATTGAAATTGATAGAAATTCAAAAACGTTAATAGAATACATTTTATATAATTCAACTCGAATCAATCGTGAAATAGCAATTGCTTGAGACTTTTCCAATCAAGGTTCACAATTATTGGCGAAGTGTCTCAATCCGAGTATCTGTTTTTTTAGAGGTCAGTACCTCTTGAGTGTATCAGTCAATACTGGGTCGCTTGGCGAGCGCGAGAGGGGTGGGGAAGGGAATCAAATATTTTCTCAGACAGCTTCCCAAATAGTTGAATACACAAATAAAGTAGTCTTTGTACAGTCCATCATAGCTTTTAATAGTATATAAACCTTTTAATACCAACACTGTCAAAATATAGAAGAAAATTAAAAATTCTAACTTACAAATTTTTAATCTATAAAAAAATATTACCTGTTCCAAAATTGAGAAAATTATAGCCTCTAAATGGCTTGCTGTAGATGCCAACACGGACTGTTTAACTAAAGAGCATTAAAAATGAGATTTATATTGAGCTCACATATTACAAACTTCAGCCAAACCCAAGACAAAAACTAGTAGTACAGAGGTTTTTGGTATATTGTGGTTTTGAACCGCCTCAAGGAGACAGAAAACCTTGGAAGTTAAATTTGAAAATGTTGAGCAGTCCAGAGAAATGCTTATGTAACATTATAAGACGGAACAATGAGTTAAATGCCACGGAAGAGGTGAGTGATAACACTGTTTGGACCATATTTCACTGAACTTCTCCTTCCCCACAATGGTAATAAGAAGTAACAGAGAATAGAGGTGGTTTATTTTTGTTAAAGATATTCTGAATGTAACATACTAACTTGGAAGAGTAATGGTTTTAATTTTCTGACGTATGCGGACAGCTTTCGTGGGTTGTTTTGGTATTATTTTGTATTTACTTTGAAGTGTTATGGTTATAAAAACTCTATCAAATCTGGATCAAGATTTTTTGAACAGCTTTTATATTTTAAAAGTGTGTATATCCTTAAGTGTCAAACTAATAGTTTCACTACTGTTCTTATAGTTAAACTAACTCAATACAATAGTTATTTGAAGACAATGTGCGGTTCCCTTTAAGCCTAAATAAATAAGGAGCAAAAACGGAATTTTCTGGATACAAACTTAAAACAAAGTAAGTGAAAATCTATATATTCTATCACTTAAAATGGTCACTAAGTCAATGTTGGTTATCGTAGTTTTATTACTATTCACCTATTCCTAAATATTTTAAAAACTCAAATTATTAAAAATTAAAATTAAAAAAATAAATGAAATACGCCTTGATAAATGTTATGATTTTGTTTGAAATTTTGTTTAGGTCTAATGGTGATAAAAAAGCAAACGTGTTTTTCTATTTTTAAAAGTTCTTATTTTACAAAAATAAAATGTGTGTTTTCAGTTATGTATCCAAAATACTTTTAATTTTAGAAAGCGATAATAATCACACAATAAATCATGTAAAATCTTGATTTATCATGCGTTCGTTTAAAATAGTTATTTTATAAATACGGCTCCTTAAGTAGTCATATATGTGTTAACTCCGAGGTTCAGTGAAAGCCATTAATCAGTTACTCTTACGGAAAGAATATGATATATTTTCTTAAATCTTTAAATCGACGTGATATCCGCAATGAGGTTGTGAAAGTGGAAAACCCGTTCTTTTGTTAAAAAGAAGCAATCAGAACAATTTTATAATTTGCATCAGAATGTAAAGATTTTCTCCAATTATCAATATACGGTCATGATTTTTTACCTTCGTGTACGTTATATTGATATATTTTTATGTTTATGCTCAATATGTCATAGAAAGGTGATTACAATGTTAGATCTATCTGTTAAAAATAATCTATTTAGCCTAATTTTCTAATAAACAATATATATTTATGTATAAAATTTACGAAGCGTAATTTGGTATTAAAATAAAGAGTCATCTTTATAAAAGGAAATCAAAAGTATTCGATAAAAAAAAATTAAATTAAATTAGTAAATTTTTAGTTTTCGATAAAATTGAAATAGTGATTAGGGTCACAATAAAACAGTGCCCTTATTAATATTTATTTAATTCTTATTCATCGCACTATTATTTTCTTACCTCTAATAGTGTGTGATTATAAGGTTGGATGATTTTACCTTGCGTGGTTTTTATGCACTTATTGTATACATTTTTAATTAGTTTAGATAAATTCAAAACAACAAAAGACAAAAGTTTTGTGATTTTACAAATTAAATCGAAACAACATTTTAGTTTTATAAAGATTGATGCCTTTGTATTATTTAACTTAATACGATTTATCCAATTAAGTATACTCCAATCAGCAATTAACTGCACAGATAATTCATAAGTTACTAGTAGAACATAAATTTCAATTAGGTAAAGGAATTCAATTTAATATACACTTTCTTGATTTAAAAATACATATTTAAGAGGTTTTAATTAACTAAACTGTAACTCCCCTCTCGTTGTAATGTATATTTTGTTTAGATTTTTTCAGGGATTCTATTCTATTAACTACATGAAAACAAACATATAAAAAATAAAATGTTTCGGGCTACTCCCAACACGTATTAATCAAGAGTATTTTTAAGGTAGGGTTTTTATAAGTAATAGAATAAACCCTTCAACATCAACCGTATGTTTCATATGTGTATTGTTTAAAACGTAATTGATCACTGTTTATAAAGTATTTTAAAGTACATTCTTTTGTATTTGTGTAACCGTAAGATAACCACGGTTGCGAATTACTGAGGGTTCTAATTGTGTTACATCAAACTAATTAATTTTGAGGCAGCTAAGTTGTTTCTTCAACTTCCACGCCCACCGCTTCACCCGCACCAAGAGAGACCCCATCTTCCTAACCCCATCTTCCGTCTCCCTCTCAAAACACCCTGCACCTACCTAGGCATCACCCTAGACTCCAGACTGCCCTTCGTCCTCCACCTCCGTAAATCGAAGAAGAGAGCAACCATCCGTATCCGTGCCCTCCGAATCATGAACCATCGCAGCCGTGGCTGCTCCACACCCACTCTCGCCCGCCTGTAACCCTCAGTCATCCGCCCCGTTTTGGCCTACGCCCACATGCTCCTTCTATCCGCCCCAAACAGCTTCCTTTCTAGCTTCGAGGCTACTGAGAGACGCGCCCTTCGCCTTGCCACCCATCTCCCTCCTTGGGTCAGTAACCAAACGGCTTACGAAGCTCACTCCATCCCCAAACTCCGTGACTTCCTCCACCACCTCAACAGTACTTACCTCGACACAGCCCGCACCTCCAATATCTTCCAGCCTTTCTTCCAACCATACTTCACAGACTGCCCCAGCCGCATGATCCACCACCTTGCAAACCTCGAGCAAAAGCCCGCACCATTACCCCTACCACTAAACCCCCCCTTAACCCTCCCTAGCTCCCACTGCTGACCACTGTGATAGGCACTCGTTATAAAAAATATAAAAAGGTCCTGTTGCTGTGTGTTCCTCTTACCCCCCCCCCCCCTAAAACCATCACCTTCTACGAGCATAAAGCTCTAATTCCTGTCCATTGTAGCAGGCAAAACAAGTCCTGCTACAGTGTTTCTCTCTCCCCCCTCAACCAACCCTATCCGACGGCTGAAGAGAGCCCAAAATCCCTAAAACAGCCACAGTGGGCCAGAGACTTTCCCGCTCACTGTAATTTCACGAACGACGACGGCAGCTAATTACTTAACAACAAGGAGCTTTTGAGTATAAGTATACGTTGTATTGTTTTTTTATTTAGCTCATATCTACTATAAATATTTTTTATTTTTCAATAAACTTTGCTGAATTGGTAAAGAATGATTTTGGTGGTGATTAATGAGCTATTATTTTAAAATAACTCTTAACTGATTAAGTTAAGAACATAACTAAATTGCGATTGCCTTTATTCGTGGTCTCCTGGAATAGGTAGCAGAATTTTCTAATATGAATGGAACGTAAATATAAGTATAGTTGGACAGGGACTTTGACAAGGCGCTTTTGATACTTTACAAATCGTCATTGTGATGATAATTTTACCTAATTTTACATTTTGTAGGTGTGTCTAAAGTAAGGTTAGTTTATGTGTTTACGTTTGCATTACTTAAGTGTTACTATTTCACCATATAGGAGTCATTTTGTATTTGATGAGTACCATCACTTCGGGAAACAACATGCCTTAACATCAGTTATCTTTTAACTGTCCAATAAAATTCAGAAGAGCACTTCATCGCTGTCGAAAAGTCCATTGGTTACTTGTTCTCTTCAGAATCGTTGTCTTCTATTGTAACAGTTAATCTCTTCAACATCTGTTACGTCTTCTATTGTAACTTCAACTGCTGAGACAGGCTCATTGTTCCGCTCCGTTGTAACAGGGTTATGCTCTTTTCTGTCCACCTTATTGTAAAAAAATCAAAATTAATGACACAGAATTCAATAGCTCAAAGATATAATAGCTAGTCAAAATTAAAATATAAACCATTTGGCGAATGAGTTTTGCATCTTGTTATTGCATATTCTAATGGTTTATTTTTTATTTACTGTTTATCTACTCTTCAAAACTCAAACTACTATAATATAAAAATTTTAAAAATAATTGAAATACGCCTTGAAAATGTTGTGATTTTGTTTGAAATGTTGTTTAGGTCTAATGGTGATAAAAAAGCAATCATGTTTTTCTATTTTTTAAAAGTTCTTATTTTATAAAAATAAAATGTGTGTTTTCAGTTTTGTATCCAAAATACTTTTAATTTTAGAAACCGATAATAATCACACAATAAATCATGTAAAAACTTGATTTATCATGCGTTCGTTTGAAATAGTTATTTTATAAACACGGCCCCTTCAGTGGCCATAAGAGTTTGAACTCCGAGCTCCAGTGAAAGTAATTAATCAGTTACTCTAATGGAAAAAATATGATATATTTTCTTAAATCTTTAAATCGATCTGATATCCGCAATGAGGTTGTGATAATTAAAACCCCGTTCTTTTGTTAAAAAGTAGCAATCAGAACAATTTTATAAACTAGCTGATTCGATCATGTCAGCGAGTACAGATTAAGAGTTAGGGTATTGTCGATCTCGTTCTTCTCCGATTTACAAAGCAACAATCTGATCCACAATGATCTTTAGACCGAGAAGTCTGAATACCTTAGAAAAAAACCTGATATTTAGGCATTAAATTAGGGAGAGAAGTACTCGACAGGACAGCCTACTGCACCTGCCAAAAGCAAAATTATAAACGGGGAAAAAAGGGTTTTAGATATTTTGGTCCACAAAGGTAATACGGTTTGCCACCTACTTCAAGAAATTATAGTTGTCGTATGTTTAAAAAATGTATGAAGGAAATGCTGTAAAGGAGGAGCTATACATGTACATTGTTTTAGTTTGATAAGGATTATGTGTACTTTTGTATTTGTTTGACAAGTGTTGTAACGAAAATAAAAGTTTTACTTTGAATAACACTTGCTTAATAAAGACGTTATCTATTTATTTATTTATTTACTTATAAGATTTTTTCTGTGATATATAAAACAATAGATAATAGAAAGCTAACTTGATGATTTTGCTTGTATTAATAATTGAGGCTGTATTTTTATATGAATATCATACAATCATAATAACTGCACTTTATTTTTAATCCTGGATTTCCACATTATAAGCCCCTGAATAAATAAACATACAGCCATTATGGCCATGCATCCCCTGAATAAGCCCTGAATAACAATAACTAAATATGTTTAAAAAACTATTTAGGGCTTATCTATACATCTGTAATACGTTCTAAGTTTGATTTCAAAATATTATTGTTTTAATTATATGAAAGTAATTATTAAGTCTGTCAGACCGCCTTTTAAAAAAATGTTCTATAAAAACAAGTCTGCACAGCGGATTTTGTTTATATTTTAGACTCTTATGAATAAATTAAGGTATAAAACGGTCAAATATTTGATTTTACATGTTCAAACCCATTGCAAGTGTCTCTAAGTTCAGTTGGTTAATATTAACCAATAAAATTTTATTATTACTCTCCGTAATGGCAACATTAAGTGTTCTTTCAGAAGGGATTATTTATTTATTTATTCAGCACTCCATTTTGATACTAATACTAAGCTATTGTTAGTAAATGTAGATACATATATATATATATATATAACTTATATACAAGTCAAGTAATATATATATATATATATATATATATATATATTAAGTATGTAACTACCGTTCAATCGCATAACATACTAAAATACAGATATACAATATATAATATACAAATGTGTATAATATGTCATTACTTTGTTAATTAGTTTACTAAAACACTCATTAATATTTATATTAAAATTATTTACAACATGTTAACATATTTTATAACTTGTTATATTCATAATATTTTCCTATAAAGGTAAAAATATATATTTTTTAAATCACACCTTTTCTTAAATTATTGTGATTATAATTAGGGAAGAATGGCGTACAGCCATTTATTTATTAAAACAAACCCATACATACAAAATATATATCTTTGAGAATTAAGCTTAACAATTATTAACGTAGACTACAATAGAACAGGTTTAAATAACTACGTTGTCTGAAAATAGCCTTACTTATAAACAGTTGTACATCACTGGAAACCCTTTTGATCCAGCCATTCATAACAACTTCGGTAATCCCGGTCATTTCTCAACAGGCTCTGGATTATTTCTTGTAACAATTTACAACCACATAAATAATAACGTTGTTTCCCTCTTTTGGTTTTGGGATTAGTTTGTTTCGGGGATTATTAAATTACGCATTTTGAAGTAGTTAGCTATCTTAAATAAGGATTTAAAATTAACTAGTTATTATGCATCTGAAGTTATTAGAACTATATTTTTGATATAACTTAATTATATGTTATGTAAACAATTATTTTATAATGATATAGTCCTACCAATGGTATAATATCTATGAAGTTAGAAGAATGGAATTCATTTTATTTTTATTTTGTATAGTATTTATTTGTATAAATAGTTCCATTATATGTATACAGTGGTTATGTTTACAAATTTTATTTCTTAAACAGGAAAACACCAATGTATAGCACAAATGGATGTTTGATACATTACAAAACATTATCGTAAAACTATAGTAGTGTTCTTTAAAATAAACGTCGTTGAAATAACATATACATTTACATACTAAGGTATTTCTTTTAAACATGTATTTTCTACGACAGGGTGTTGCATAAAACCTCTTTTTATCATTCTGCACGAAACCCTCCTGGTTTTTTCTTTAAATTGTATGCAAAACGTCACTTTTTAGTCGTAGGACCAAAAAAATCAGCCGTGATCTTATTTTTTTTGTGATCTTATTTTGTTAAATATAATTATCGTGTAATGATCTATACATGATGGAAGTTTTCCTTACCACACGATATTAAACATTTTTGTTTGTAAATAACAGAAATGTAAACACTGTATACTACTTACTTTGTAAACATAACTTCAAAAATACAACTTTATAGTTAAAATTGTCAACGATTAAAAGTCTAATTCCGCATTATGATAAAAAATGTTGTTTATCACTCTGAACAAAAGTGTTTTTTTGGTGTTTAATTGTTTTTAAAGATCCACTTTTGCTCCTAGTGATGAAAACTACTATTAGGGCTACTACTGTTCCCTATGAGGTCAGAATTCAATACAAGACATTATCTTTTGGTGCTATTCCAATTATTACAATCATTGGTTTGTGCCAGTATTGAAACATTGAATTTAAATAAAGCTGAACTGTTGAATTAAACAATAAAGAAAAGCTTTTGTCAAATGCTCATGCAGATATGCACTATAAAACATCAAAGTAAATAGTTGTGATGTATATTGAATAATAATCTCAGTAATGTGCTGTTAGCCGAATGATCTAAACAAAGTAGAATTTAACCGGAATTAAACTCGATATTATGGTGTGAAATGTGAAATCCATGTTACAAGGGAGTTAGTAGATAAGGCAGATATAGTCAATACGGAGTTAAATATAATCGCAATAAAAGAGGCATTACTTAAAAATCACTGTTCTTTGTAGGAAACAAAAATATGTCTCAGTCTTTAGCAGAAAACCACGATCTATCTCTATGACATAAACTTGTTTACACACGCATACAAGCAAAGCAAGGAATGAAAAAGTGGTATAACAGAAGTCATGCTGGTCTTTGATTTGTTTAAAAATACACGTGTTGGCCCAGGTAAAATGCAACACAAGACTTTATACTTGATGCCTCAAAATTATGATGGGACTGTTTTTACTCGCTTTTGTAACTCATCTTGATAACCCAGACGCCTTTGTATCTCGTTTTGATAGTCAGTGGTACGATCCCAGTGGCACCCAGGGTAGCAGGGCACGTCGCGTTGGTTCCTTGAATTGCCGCTAGGTAGGACTGGCGATTGTAGTAGATGAATTTAAAATATTCAGTAATAAAATAGTGTAATAGTTGAACTATAATAACCTAACCAAGCCTGACCTAATTAGGAGTTTAAGGCTAAATTAGCGCAACTCTGGAAATTACTTAAAATTATTTAAAATGCTACTAAATTAGGTTATTTACAAATCTATGCGAAATAATATGATACAATTAAAGCTATGATAAGAAAATGTAAACGCATTTAAAAACGAATTCGTCTAATACTGTTAATCCTTTTTTTTTAGATTCGACTCCCTATTACGGCAATTCAAGGAACTAACTTGATCTTCGATTCTACTATAACAGTGGGTATCCAAACGCTATTAATTGTTATGGAAAATACTTTATTTTGAATAAAGTAGGTTTTACATTTATCATTTTCAGCTTATATACGTAATAAATAGGGAGTAAAGAGGAATTTACTAGTATCCAACCAACTTCAGTACTTTAATACCCAAATTATCTCGTTGAAGATACTAAAGACTTATCATTGTTTCTGAACAATGACAGTCGGCCATTGTAGCAACCCCTCGCATCCATTGTTGTAAACTGCTTTTACTAGGACCTGACACTTTTGGTGTCCAACAGCTGAATGCCTTTAAGCCTACGAGAAAACGTAATTTAACTAACTTATATCTCGCATGTTTACTCCAATGCAATACAAAATCAGTCCTTTACTCATAGTTGTCTATTTATGCGGAAAATTGTTTAGTATTATTCAGTACTGTGAGGACCAATCATGGCCATTGGAGCAACTGAAATCATGGTATGAGTGGTTCAGGATATATTTATTTGCAACAGTGTATGCTACAGAATAGTGTATTTTATTTTCGAAATATTTTGTTTGATTTTAAGAAAAGCTGCAAATTTAAAAACTAGATATTTTGCTTTATTTAACAAATCTATCTGTTTTATTGCCTATTGCTTTTTTAAGTACACTCTGTAAACAAAGATATTTTTATTAAACAGATATACATTTAGTAAGTGAACTAATTTGTTTTAAGACAACAAAGTAAGTATATTTCCCGGAAAATATATGTTTTCATTCTAATTTTTTAAAAGATATGGAAGTAAATATGCATATAAAAAGGCCCTAATGGTCAAAATGCTGGTAAAAATATAAATGTGCAACTTATTTTATAAATATTTATCAAAGAGTTAAATAGGCTGAATACACCGTCATGAAGTGAGAAGGAACAAATTACTTAAAGACCCCAGTTGTTGTAATTTAAAATCCATGATTAGTAAAATTATAGTTTATAAACAACAACTAATTTATTATTCTTGATTGTTACTGATTCAAAATGTGCTACTTGGTTTAGATAAATACTTAAGTTCTCAATGAAAATTATGTGATCAATTTTCTGTCCCTAGTCTCCTCCTAAAAAATTAGAATCAAACTGCCATTGTTACAAATACTTGTATTTCTTGTAATCAATATATAAATCATTCTTTATACTTAATACTTCACTATCTACTCAATAATATTACTTTAAAATTCTCCTATAAAATATTTTACAGAATGCAATTTTTTGAACTATTTAATTAAATCTTACATTTTGAGAGTTTGCTTAGTAGGGAGAGAACAATATTTAAACCTGCGAAAACGAGAGAAAGTTCTAAGTTCTAACTCAGCACAACAGCTGGTTAATCAACAGCCAGTAAATTCAATGTTCCATCCATTATATCATATACAGTATAATCTTTAGCAGACGAATATTGTATTTGGTGAAGTACTTAAATAAACATGTGTATGTCAGTCATAAATCTTTATCGGTTTCCCTACAAAATGTAGCACAGTAAAAGTAGTTTGGCCTCCATTCCTAGTAAAAAATAGGTACAACCATTATAAATAAATAGTGTGGCGTAATTTGCGTTAATGATATGCAATGTAGGCTACACATTGCACCTTAAGTAAAAGAATGCATATTAAAACACCCATTCGATGGTAGTCATGTGTACGTGAACTTTGTTGAAAAGTTTATCATCCTGAAGAACTCTAAACAGCAACATTTTTTATTTGAAAACTTCTCAGCAAAGCTTATGTAGCAACCAAGAGAGTGTTTTGAGCTGCTAAATCACATACTTTGAGTATGCGATGAAAACCGGCCAAGAGAATAAACATGAAAGCCATAAATGAAACCTATTTATTTTGACCTTTAAAATTGATTTTTAGATTGATAAAAAATGGGTTAATCTATTACACTAGATTATCATCAAACAATAAAGTATACATCTTCAGTGAACAAATAATTAACCCCTTACAGTTTGTTTAGTGGTAAATATTGCACACGTTTAAAAACTCTGGAAATATACTGCATGATTTATCTTTTGAATCATGTATAAGCTGTTATAGAGAAGATATTGATATTATTGAGTACAGACCACGACAGTCACACATTTGCATCTGGGACAACGGTAGTAGAGTCAAATAACCCCCAGTGTAGACTGACAGATCCATGTCATAGATTTCCCTGCGGGCTTCCGGTGTGACTTTGAGTTGTACGGCGTGACAGGAATCTGATGACTCAACCAAGATTTGTTATATCTCTGTCTCTATAATGTTTTACGAAGAAACCAGATGTTCAGACTTCTGGTAGGAACAAAACCAGTTTGAGGGTTGTACGTAACAGAACACAGTAAACACTACATACATGGCTAGTTACTGTATGTATAGTGACCCTGTCCCATAGAGCAATGGCTCTTGACTCTATAACTTGTGTTCTCCTTGAGGAAAACAAACAGCGTTATCACGAGATGATTTTCTTCTTCAGAAAATTGTTTCAATTGAATTTTTAAACTGTTATTTCTATGCTTCTTTGTTAGCGAATTTCCCCTATAAGGAAAACGCTATTACCGTAGGTGGCATGGTCAATCCTAGGCCCGGGACCATGATAACTTTTCGTTTTGAGGCCTCCAGATGCCAAAAGCACAATTCGTTCAAATTCATATATATGTGTATATATATATAATATGTATATGTATGTATATATGTGTGTGTGTGTGTGTGTGTGTGTGTGTGTGTGTGTGTGTGTGTGTGTGTGTGTGTGTGTGTGTGTGTGTGTGTGTGTGTGTGTGTGTGTGTGTGTGTGTGTGTGTGTGTGTGTGTGTGTGTGTGTGTGTCCGTAGGCACGATAACTTTCGTAAAAATGGTCCGATCTTGATGAAATTTGGTATAAACGTGTAAGGTAGGATCTATTTTTATGAGTTCGAGAACCAAACAGATCGCTCTACTTTAAGGGGGTTTTGAGGGGGTTTTGAACCCTAACAATATTTTTTTAATTTATTTCTTTTTAAACTTAAATTTTGGTTTACGCCATTGAATTCAGCTTAAAAAAAACAATTTGGTATTTTGATCATCGCTCTACGTCAATAGGTTACCAAGATATTAAGAGTGCTAAACACTACGTTGTCCAATGTTAATCTTAGGAAGAACAAGTAAAATTATTTATCTCGCTTATTAATGAACATATATTAATAAAACCTCGAATGTGGCTTTGTATGGTTGGGTTTTAATGACATTTGCATACAAAACTAATTTTTGGTGGTCCCTATGGCAGCAAACCTGCGTACTCAGCAGCTATAACATTATTCTTACAGAGAATAATAAACATGTGATACCTTGCTTGTTTATGAACATAAATTAATAAAACTTGGTATGTTACTTCATTTGGAGGTGATCCATTGGTATCTGCATAAAAAAATGTTGTTGTTCTTGATGCAGCTAACCTTCATACAAAGTCCTAATGTTTTTCTTATGGAAATTAAATAAAAATTCATATTTCGCTATTTTATGAATATGCTTGAATTAAAGTTGGTAAGTGGCTTCATGACTTAGTGAAGTAACATTTTAAATTCGCTGAGTATGTAGGTTTGCTGCGATGGTGGTATTTATAATTATTATACGTTAAAATTTAAGACTTAACAAAATTATTTGCGGTATTTGCATATTTTTAGGTGGTAAACAGATTTAAAATGATCATACTATTTTTAAAATAATGTTAAAATGTATTTACTACATGCAAAATGAAATGTAAAAAGAAAACAGAAAATAGAATATTAAAATAACTAAACAAAAACTGTGTTTAAAGATAGTCTAGGTCTGACTTTAATATCTAGTACCACAGTTTTTAGTTTGAAGTACCAAAGAAGCAATTGGTGACTCAAGCCGATTATCGTTAGAAACCAATATTTGAGACATCCTTGAGACAATAATTGAGTTTGTCAGTTCGCCATTTTTTCATAACCCAACGCAAAAATTACTATATTAAAATTGTATTTGCTATAGTGACAAGTCCTTCAGGTAAAAGCTTTAGAATTCCGATAACTAATACTCTATTGCTACTTGAAATTTGAACATTACATTTACATATTTTATACTATGTCTCTTGTTACATAACAAATATTACCTCATTTCTTAAAGAATAATGTATAGTGAATAATTATCAAAGTATATAACTACTACTGAATACGACAATATGTTGAATATGCAGTTATTTTTCTGCAAATTTTTGTTTTCGAATAAGCACTAACCAATTTCAGGGACCCCTCTTTTAGGTTTACGGATTAAAATGTTTTTATAGAGAGATACTAAATCACAGTATGGAAGATACCTTGAAAAGTGAAGTTGGTTTGAAGAGATTTTCTTGAGCAGAACGAATTTGCTGGTAACGGTTTCCACGTGACTTGCTACCTAAAACTTGGTGTTTATTTTGATACATCGAGTGTCTTATAGTCACATCTATAGTGAAATAGAATGTATAGAATGTAGCTAAGCACAGAAGAAATATATTTTTGTTGCTTACATACAGTAAGTAATAAAGGTGATTGTGATAATACTCAATATTTTAAGTATTAAAGTAAATTCTAGGGAGCTATTTATGAAACGTTTTTTCTCTCATTCTTCATCCAAGTACTGGACTACTCCTGAATTACTCCCATAATTTTATTCTAGATCTTAAAAAATACTTACGTAACATATTTATTAAAATTATAACTAATTGCTTAAAGCTTTACAAATTTTGAAACATTTAGGTTGTTAATCCAAGTTTTAGCGAAATTCCCCTATAGGGAAGGATGGTAAGACCTAGGCCCGGGACCATGATAACTTTTCGTTTTGAGGTCCCCAGATGCCAAAAACACCATTCGTTCAATATTGTATGTATATGTGTCCGTAGGCACGATAACTTTCGTAAAAATGGTCCGATTTTGATTAAATTTGGTACAAACGTGTAAGGCAACATTTATGACTTAAGTTCGAAAACCAGACAGATCAGATTATCCAACGAGGTATTTCAGGGTTTTTTACCCTAAAAATGTTTTTTTTTGTGTTAGTTTTTAAATATATTATTTTAATAAATCTATTTTTTTTCACCATTGGGTTTGGCTTAAAAAAAAACAATTTGTTGTTTTGATCATTTCTCTCTGTCAATTGGTTACCGAAATATTGAAAGTGCTAAACACAGTACTTTGTCCAATGTTATTCTTATGGAGAATAAGACAAATTTTATATCTCGCTTATTCATAAACGTATCCGGACGAAACTTGGTATTTGACTTCATTTTGTTGTGGTCTATTGATAATTGTCCAAAAAAACAATATTTTGCCGATAGTTCCCGTAGCAGCAAACCTGCCTACTCAGAGCCCATGTTATTCTTGTGGAGAATAAGGAAAATGTTATGTCTCACTTAATTATGAACCTAAATTAATATAACTTGGTATGTAGCTTCACCTAGTTGAGTTACATTGATATTTGTATAAAAAGCCATAATTTGTGTTTCCTTTTGCAGCAAACCTGCGTACTCAGCCCCCCCATTTTATTCTTATAGAGAATAATTCAAATTCCATAAATTGCTTATTTATTAATGGATACGGCTGAAACTTGGTATGTGGCTTCACGTGGTTGTGGTCAGTAGATATTTCTATTAAAACCTAATATTTTCTGTTCCTTGTTACAGCAAACCCGAGTACTCAATCCCCATTTCATTCTTATGGAGAAAATTAAAAATTTTATATATGGCTCATTTGGGAATATGTATCTATGAAACTTGGTAAAAGAAGCTATATATGGAATATAAATATATGCATTGGAAATTCGCTGAGTATGCAGGTTTGCTGTGACGGGGGTATTCTCTGTTATACGCTTCACACTTCTTAAAACTCTACAGCGATTAGATATACCTCGTACATCCTTGAAATAGCAAGCATAAATTGAAGTGTAATACAATAATTTAACATTTACTTAATATTTTACACTAATTGAATTGATATTATTGAAGAATTATATGCATAGCTTTGTGGGTAGTGTTCAATTTTATAAAGATAGAGGTTCGAACAAATTATTATTCAGTTGTTAGTTTAACCAAAAAGCTCCAAAGTATGTAACATTCTATATTTACCAAATAAATAAAACAAAATATGTTTTTTTCTAATATTGATTGTACACTATATGCACAAATGCTTTTAAACATTTTTAAAAGCGTTTCACAAGCGAAAACACAGGTATAACGTGTGCTGACCCAAACTGGTGCCCATAAGATGGGTTTATAAATTAATTCCTGCATTCCATTGACAGAAAACCATCGTTTTTAAAGCTGTTTGTATTCTTTCGCCATATCTGCATTTAGTGTTTAATAGATATGACCAACTACCGCGAGCACTCCACTTTGCGAACACAGTTATTATTAAACATTTACTTTGTTGTGCCCATAATATATTTCATCACTAGGACCACAAGTGACGCTTTTTGATCCGACCTCAAGTTTAACGACAGAGGCGGATCCGAGGGTAAAAAATGAGCTTAGATCGAAAAGGCGCTTTTAGTCTTAGTTATAAACTTTTTTCGTCATACTGCAATCAATTATAAATAACTATTTTTGTTTACTTTTTTAACATTCAAAGTTTGTTTTCATATCGATCTTATTGCTACTCTAAAGAAACAGCTGTTACTCAAGTTTGCATTGTTGAAAAGTCTAATAATTCGGTCAATTCATATTAACAGCTAACCTTGACCAACAAGTGTCATTCAATGATATATTTAGTCCTGGGACGAAAACCATCCTCAATATGATACTTTTTATCCTGGAAGTAAAATTAACAAGCTTAGCATCTCAACACATGTATTTAAAACAACTGTTTTTGAAGCACTATGACTTAAAATTCTTTTTATTTTGTGTTGGAACGTTTTGGAGACAGTTATAACGCCTCTTAAAAATTCGATTAAGTAACCTGTTTGTTTCATATTTTAAGAGGATGCCTTTTTAAAAGTTAACTCTTACAATGCCGGCCAACCTCCAGTAAAGAATTAGTTTGCTAGAATGTTTTGAGCTATATACCTAATAAATACAAGTTGTATTTGAAATTTCGACGTTAATAAACTTTAAATAATAACAAACAAAACGGCGGCTTACACCCAGGGTTTGTTTTGCAAATTATTTCCTTTAATAAACCGATGTTATGTAATAATTATTGTTTTTAATTAACAAAATTCAAATTTGAAATTTAGATTAACCCTTTAGTTAAAATATTTACTTGGACGTAACAACTATGTAACGGAGCTTATTTGAGTCCATCAAACTATAGGGATTCCATCAATCAGTCGGGCCGCTGTCCAAAGACTAAAGACTTTGTTCCTAATGTCTTAAATGAAAAATCTTCGCATCTACAGAAGCTATTGTAAGATATTTATGGTTATCAACTCCTTCCTATCAACCACTTTAACGGTCTTGTTATACAGACGCGGGTAAAAAAATATTGTACTGATCTTTAATTTGTCATGTTTTGTTAAAAAATTCCTAAAATTAACTAAATGAATCAGATATTTGAGATTTTATGAATAGTAAATTTTAACGTGTTCGTTTTTACCAGTCTGAAAATACTATTAAAACGTTCTCTTTAATATGTCTTGGAAAAAATATTACTGGTAAGGAGAATTTAAGTATTATGTCTAGTGAAAATATGCAGTGTCCATTATGTAAGTAATTTCATTAAACTAATATATCTGCTTGAAACTTCCTAATTGTTATTTAGAGAAAACATACATAATACATACTATAAAATATATTAAACGAGTAACGGATGACTAAATCTTTACAAATGTAAGGTCGCAGATACTTTTCCTACTTCTTATTTACGAAAATGATAACACACAAAAAATTGAAACGTTTTGGTTTAGGATTTTCAGAGATTCATAAATCTTTGCCAAGTAATAACCCAATTTGTATATAGATTTATTCGTTCCGATCGCTATAAGTAATGAACCTGTTTTTTTTCTTTAAGCTATTTATAAATTAGGTAATAATGTAAAACTGGTTATATAAAAAGTATGTTTTAAACGATTTAAAAAAATTAAGAATTATACTTCAAATAATGATTACATGTTTTGTTAAAATATCTAATGTTCACTTATGTGTTTTGCGGCTCACTTCGAAAAAACCTTCCTTGCAACGATTTAGTTGAGGAAAGTTATTGTACTTTGTAGGCTAGTTGAAGGTTCATTTATTTCTTGGTGGCATTGCCTTGGCGGAGTGGACTAACAGATCAATCGTGTTATTTGGGATAATTTCTTGAAGTTTTGCATCGCCATCAATACTGTTATGACACATAAATGTTCAACTAGACAAAAATCGCGATTAACAATGTTGCCACCATAAATCCAATATTAAATTGAACTTAACGTAATCCAAATTATAGGTTTTTGTAAAAAAATTTTAAAAGCAGCAGTTCACAGACATCCTAGAAACATACTTAAAGAAAAATAATCCCGATGAATCTGAATCCTGTTGAATATAATTTTTCTAATGTAGCCAAAAACACAAACCTGTTGTTAATTTTAAATAAAAAGTTGTGAAATCCTCATTAGGTATAATTTAAACTGCACATGTAATATTTAAAAAATCTCTAGATAAACATATTTTAATGAATACATTAACTATGATAAACAGGACCTCAAACTCAGCTTATCAATAACATATATTTAACTGCAATTTGACGGTAACGGTAATATTTAAGGCCCTTTATAAATCATAAATTAAATAGTTTTTACTGGGTATAATTTTGGTATAAAATTAAATAACATACACGAAGTTTATTGAAATATTAAACCAAAACACAAATAAACACCTGCACCCTCCCAATAAACTTGGGTACTCAGCGATTGAGACGTTAGCAACATTGAGACGTAGCCGCGCCTTCCGGGACTATCAATCTGGTTTCTTTGTCTGGAATGGCGCTCTTACTCTTAACGTCTCCTGTGAGAACTTATAGGACTGTTGAAAAATCTGAAAAGCCGTGGACTTCTTTTAAACATGACAATTTATATTCAGTGAGGAGAAATTTTTTTAGTAACTAATTTGAAAATAAAAACCATTTATCAATAGTGAATAACAAATAAGTTTAAGTTGATTACAGTATATTTAATTTGTTATTGGATAATGTTCTTACTCATTTACTATCTATACAGTTTTAAAGCTCATTTGTTCAAGTTTTAATTATATGTTAAGCTATATTGTCCTCTTACATTTATTGAAGAACCAACCATTTTATAGAGCTTAAAAACCAAAAAAATATGGTATTTTGAATCATTATCCTAGGTTAAGTGGTTGCGGAGAAAATCCAAAAAACTTTTTCGTAAAATTTCCCACGTTAATCTTACTGGAAAAAGGTTTTTAGCTTTTCCTCAGTTAATTTTACTGAAATCTTCACATTTGTTTTTACCAATAAGTTCAGCTCTACAAAACAATAATTTTAGTGTTTAAATTGTGATTCTACGTCCAACCGTTGCAGATATATTCAAAGTGCTAATCTCAATACGTTATCCAATGTTATCCTTATGGAGAATAAATCAAATTTGATATATCGATTACTTATGAACGAATATTGATGAAAATTTGTATGTGGCTTCAACTAGTACTGGTATATTTATTATTGTGCAAAAAAGTTGTTTGATTACCTCCTTAGCAGCAAACCTGCATACTCAACCCTAATGTTATTCTTATGGACAATAAGTAAAGTGTTATATCTCCCTTCATTATGATCATAAATTATTACAACTTAGTATGTAGCTTCACTTGGTTGAGTTATATTGATAATTGCATCAAAACAAATTTCTTATATTTCTAGTTGAAGTAAACTTCCGTACTCAGCCCTAATGTTATTCTTATGGAGAATTAAAAAAATGCTATATATCACTTATTTATAAATATAGTTGTATACAACTTGGTAAGTGGCTTAATGTGGTAATGAGAAACATATACATGCATTGGAAATTCGCTGAGTATGCAGGTTTGCTGCGGTGGGGGGATTTTTTCCCCATTTGGCTAGACAAATTAATACTGTTTCATTTCTGTGAGATGTTTTGGTTGTTGATATACTTTGTCCGTCTACTTAGACCTTAGACCTGTTCGTGAAATTAATAAAGCAAAGCAAGTGGTGAGCCGCTGCAGTATAAACTAGGCAGAACTGATAAAATCTCCATAACAGAACTGAGACTCACATCACAGACAGGTCGCTATTACTATTTTTTTAATATTATATTTTTATTTGTTGCATCAATCCCTTTGTTTGCACGAGGATTTTCAATCAAATCAAATATTTTATTATTCCATTTAATTCTGTAAAACATGCTGATAATTAAAATAAATAAATTTCTATAAGACTGGTGGTACAGATACAACGCTATAGGACAGAACCCAAGGATTATGAAATGATGAACAACTGCCCAAAAACTGATTTAAAACTTGATATTTTGGTTGGGCTTTTCACATAACAAGTGAACAAAATCTGGCCTATGAGATAGATGACTATATAAACCCTAACAAATGTTTACAGATTACGGCTCTCAGACTGTTGAAACAGGCAAACATAAAAACTTCAGGATTCTTAAGTAGTTTAAAGAGCGAACTATAAAATAATTTATTGTATATATATATATTACTAAACTTTACTTATATTAGTGGTTAGGCTTAACAGGATTAATACATTTTTATATTTTCCGTATTATTTCACAATTAAGAATAGTGCATTTAAATAAAAAAGTGTGTTTGCAAACTTTAATTTCGTGCAAATTCGGTTATTATTATAAGCTTCACAGTTCTATAAAATTGTATTACTTCCAACAATAAAATTAATAAGTATTATTGTAACTTCCAACAAAACGCATCGCAAGCATTTTAACTACCGGCCATCCAAGTTTGCCATACGAGCCATTTTATCGTGCCCTTTTTTAAGTTTTATAAGAAAATAAAGATAAATTGAATATTATTTTGGTATAATAAATGTCATAATTATGTTTATGTTTATGTGTAGTTGAAGGGACGGATTCAGAGATCCAAAGATTCAAAGATCCTCACACGTCAACCGAAGCTTATTGTGTGTCCCTAGTATAGTATGCGTTAGTTTGGCATAATTAACAAACTATTATTCAAGTTACATGACATACGAGTATATTAAATTTTTAACTAATACAAATAGCTGTTTGGTACTGGTTGTGTAGATAAATATAACGCTTTCATTTAATTGAAATCAATACGATTTACCGTAATTACAGGTGCATTATTAACTCGCTCAGCTCAGTCTACGTTGCTCTTCAATCAAGATTATACATTATTGACAACTAATCGTGTAGCTCTGATTGGTTGGGATTAGGGAGGCTGAATCAAACGATGCTGTTAATAAGGTGTTTATATTCATGAGATATGTGCCATTATAATCGCATAAATATATTTTTGAGTATATTTGTTGGAAACGAAGTATGCACGAACCTCACGAGAAGAACGTATTTCATGTAAATGCAACGTATATTGTTTATTTTAATTTTTTTACAAGCAGTGCAGATAATAATACCACAAATATTTTTCTTGATAATAAATAAAATTTGCTTATGTAAAAAAATCATACTGAAAATTTACTAAAGCGAAATTTGTAAACGAGTGTAATATTAAACATGAAATAATGCAGGGAACAAATGTACTTGTTTACTGGAATTTACTGGATTTTCTGGAACAAATTGACTTTGTGTTAAAACATGTTTAACTAACCGGAATGGTAGTTCGGATTAAGCGCTCTACATTGGCCTCGCAAGTTAGACGTGGTCGGGTACAGGTTCGATCCCGTGTGACTGATACGTCTACCTGCCACGTGGTCAGAACTCACTGAGTATGTGACTGATGGAGTTACGGGTCTCAACTGACCTTATCGCAACACAGATTGTTTAATGTGATATTAAATTTAACTTATTTCCATATAACTGCAAATATGCGGTTTTGCAATTTCAAGAGCTAATTTAAAGGAGGCCCCACACTAGGGGTGTTTTTTTGGTAATAAAACAAGCTGTAAAATGTTTTATCGCCTCAAACGTTGATAAGAGGAGCCTGAACCCTGAGATATTAGTGAGGAGGTAAACTTGCACGAGTAAAATCAGCGTGTTTATAATTATTGGATGTTGAAAGACTGCTACTAAGTTTTAAATTATGGTATAAATAATATAAACGTTGTTTAAATAGCTAAGCATCGGAATGATTGATTCAATGAGTTACAATTTCAACCCAAACTTTTTATAACAACTCATACAAATATAACAAGGTACTACTGTAACGAAATTGACATTAACAAATTACAACGTGCAGAGGTAAAATGTTTTATTTCTTTATTTCGATCACACATTTATACAAACTTCGAAACCACTTTAACTCTTTGATTTCCTTTTCGATTTATTTCAACCCTGCTCGTTTTTTGAACATACCGACTTATATACTAATAAAATCATAAAATCTAGAAACTGAAAAAAAGGTTCTAGTTATCTTTAGATAAAATAAAAAATATATTATTTACTAAAATTTCTCAAGAAATTAACGTAATCCTATTTAAAATTTTTTACAAACAATTAAACGTTTGTGGTATTATAGTGTTTACGTTTTTTTGTGTGTGAACAGTCTCAATTATTATGAAGAAAATATATATGGTTAAAAATTATTTTTATTGTAAAATTAGAAATAAAATCTCCTATACTCGTGCATTTTAACGTTAAAAAGGATCACACAAAAACTCATCATCGGTTGCATTGGTTTGAGAATTTCATAAAGATGCAGAATCTATAAATGTAATCTATAGCTTTACTGTAGTCACAATAAATATTTGTATGAAAGCAAAACATTAAAAAAATATATATATTGAATTTATTAATACCAATTTTTCATGGATAAAATATCAATTTTGACTATCTTTGCAACACCCAGGCCTCTTATGTTTTGTTTATAGTCTTTATAAAAAATTAAGGAAGTTTTTTTTATACTTATTATTGTTTTTTAAGTTGATCGTTGGGTTTACAAGAACTGTTTAAAAGCATTATGAGTTGTCATATTATTCTTGCTTACCACTTAAAACCAGGTCAACCACTTAAGGCGAAGGTTTGGATCCCTTATGAAGCACGGAAATAAGAAATAAAAGGAAAACGTAAATGGGACAAAACTTAACTTATGTATTAACTAAACTTTAGGCTAAGTTTAAAGTAAAATGTTGCCAGAAAAACATCAAAAAACAACTTATAAATTAATCAAATATGTACTATCTTTTTAGAAGTGGTGAAATATAACTGTGAATATATACACATTCAGTTCACATTAAGTTTTATATATATATATAACTGTAAACAAAATATTGCATTTGTTTGTTTTCTAGTTTAAGTATTAAACAATAAGAAAGAAGTATGATGTTTCAGAAAATAACCATTTCCGTTATATTAACAAATTAACGAATCGATTACGGTGTCATTCATTAAGGTATTCATGTTATTGAAAATTATATCGCTTCTCATCACTAATGTAAATAATAAAAAACTGTATTCCAAAAGGTATATTACAAATTACAATCTTAACTCAGCCTACGCTAATATACTTAAAAATGTAATAAACAGTCTAGAAAATGTAATAAATAAATTGATAAACAAGGAAAAATGACTGTAAATACTGAAAAATTCACAACCACCACATTAGCTTAGTGTTTGAAATGTTAGTATAATCTATACGTAATTTATAGTCCCTTGTGACGCAATTTTGTTAATAATAAAGAATATTATACATCCCGTAAAAAGTACAATAGTGTGTTATCAACAACAACCTATTTGAAAGCTATGCTCAGCACGGGTATGAGATATTGCCTGTTGTAGCTCCAGAACGGATTCCACGTAACTCACATCCAATAGCCTTCGACAGGAAACATTTGGTATCTTAGCTCGTATATCAACCCAAATAATATATATTTGCCACAGGTTTAACGCCCTGTAAGTATTGATACGATGAACAATAAAACAAAGATGAATTATTAGTTATTTTCTTTTACCTAAGAACCCCATAAATATTCACCTCACTTGTTAGTAATTAATTGGATTTCATTGTCAATGAAGATTCCTCGTAACCATCCATTAAAAACAATTTTCAAAACTAAAGACAGCGACTCTGACCGTTCTACTGGGTCGATTTGCATGATTATCGTTTTAAATTACAGGTAATTATGCCTAGATATGTTATCACCCATCCTAACTAACATATCGTCAATGTTTGCCCCAGCGGCTCTTAAAGTTCCCATCCCATGTTAATCTTATGGAGCTTATATATTAAAAACTAAACATAGCGACCTTAACCGTTCTACAGGGTCGATTTACATGTTTTTTTTTAAATGACAGGAAATTATACTTAGATATGTCATTACCCATCCAAACCATCATATTGTCAATGGGCTTTGCCCCAGCGGCTCTTAAAATACCCATCCCATGTTAATATTTTGAAGCTTATATGTTAAAAATTAAAGGCAGCGACCCTGATCGTCCTACTGGATCGATTTGCATGATTATTTTGTTAAATGACAAGTAATTATGCCTAGATATGTCATCACCCATCCAAACTAAAATATCGTCAATAGGCTTTGCCCCAGTGGCTCTTAAAGTTCCCATGTTAATCTTACGGAGAAAGTTTGCTTACATCAGATGATTACTTAAAATAAATGTTCATTAAGTAAGAGGGTTCATTTGGTTTACCAAAGAATAATGCAGCAAAAATAAAAATCCTTTCTTTTTTCCTATCAACAGGTGTTCGTATTTTTCTTGGTATCATCTTTCTTATATATTAAAAAATTGTTTCCAAAACTAAAGACAGCGACTCTGACCGTTCTACTGGACCGATTTACTTGATATATGTCTCTTTTTTTGTAACTACCTTTAGATGTGTTATCATACTTTGAAAAAAGATTTTGTTCACTTGGCTTTTCGTTACGCTTATTTTATTGTTTTTGCCAATTTTTAGAAAGAGAACAAAAACAGTCATTCTGGCCGATTTACCCAACCAATTTTACTCCCACATGGCTCATTTTGTTCAGAAATATGTGTAGATGTAATTTGAGGCAACTATGGGTAACTTCTTTAGGGTGACTTGGAGATATACTTATGACAATGACCTAAGTACACACGGGCCAAAAGTTTATGACAGCGAGCCTGACCATACTAATGGACCGACTTAGCTTATATATGTCTTATTTTATTTGTAACTACCTCTATATGTGTCATCAGACATTGAAAAATTGTATATCTGATTTTCTCTTTTCGATTAAATTCTAAAACATTAGAAATACTATCATTACAATCTTTATTTTGTATAGTGTATTTAAATTATAGAAATTAACATAAGTGTTTTCATAAAATTATATTTAAACCGCCTGATAATTATAATCAGCTGATTATTATTTGTTTTGAACGTTACTATGGCATACTTTTAAATATCACCTCATAATTTAGCCATACTACAAATATTTGTATCCCAATCTCCCTTCACAAATCTCTCATAATCTTCAGATTTATTAAAAACTAATTCAATATGAAGTCCTCCTTATTATGAGCAAAGCAAGCAAGCGGCGCTTATCGCAGCACGGGGGTACTCTAGTTTTTTTTTAATTCTTCTAATAATTGAGCTTGGATACTATCACATTACCCTTTTAACACTAAAAATTGTGGAATTTATTTGTTGGCAATGATACTGCAACATTATTGAAATAAATGGTAAGTATAATCGTTATGCAAATTCAAATAGCAGGTTCAAATTTAATTTACGTGAACTTAATTTTTCTGAAGTCTTCCATCCCGAACTGAAGTTAGATTAATTAATAACTTGTGAAGAGAATTATTGAAAGTGAAAAATTACATGTATTTAAAAACCAAATATAAGGAATTATCATGAAGAAAATATAATGTTATAATGCATAAAATGATTGGCTTGAACTTTTGAGTAAATTGACTAACTCGAAATAGGTTCATATAAGTTGTTGAGTTTGACTAAAGGAATAATGCATATTTGGTTACTGATAGTTTAAGTTTTAAAACGAGTTCGCACGCAGCACGCTGACGTGAGGGAAGTGAATTTCTACATAAAAACTTGTAAAACTCTAAATAAGTGTAAAAATATACATTTGTCCAATATTTATTAAAATCTGAAAACGTTGATTTTTTGGCTGTTCTGATACTCCTGGTTTCATTTACTTGCAAAGCTGGGAATACAATTTTGCGGATTATAAGGTTAAGAGAAGGTCCAGACAGGCTTGAAAGTAGGCGTGAGGTTGCTGGGGATGGTAAAAGTACTATAACAAAGGAATAACAGGCTTTTCTAAAGTAAAACCCCCATAAGACAACGTACTGTGTTTGGTCGATACACATTTTCTTTAATAACATGGTAAATATTTATGCTAGAATGACGAGAGAGGGCTTAAAACTTTCGCCTTACGAATTCCCATCTTTTTACATGCATTGATTTTACATATGGGGCTTTTATGACCCATTTTGGGCCCAAAAACTCGAAATTCGAAAAATTAATCACCATAAAAAGGGGTTTAGAGTTTTCCGATTGTTTTGCCCAACGAACTTGTCCAACTGATTACAGAAAGAAACGTCCCTACCAAATTTTAAGTAAATCGGACAAAAAATTCGACCGCTAGAGTGCAAACACACATATATATATATATATATATATATATATATATATATATATATATATATATATATATATATATATAATCTTTTGAACGACCCCCCAAAACGTGTTCAGAGGGTCACGTTAGGAACTTCTATGGTGGTCCCGGGCTTAAGTTTCACCGTGCGGGTCATGCTAATAGTTCACTTTCCAAAGGAAGTTCACTAATAAATACAATTAATGATAACTATGACCTTTGCGTGATTACAATCGCGAACGTTTTACAAAAATTTTGTCATCCAAGTAATATTGCTTAGTATCCACCATGGATATTATTCATCTTTTGGCATGTGTTATATTGTTTGAATTGGACAAATTTGGACAATAAAGGTTTAGGTTATTTAGTATTTAAAAAAAACATGTCTTACGCTTACAATTGTGCTTTGTCACCCTAATAAGTAATGTAAATTGTCATGTACACAAACAAGGTTTATACTAGTGAATTAATATAGTGAAAGGACATGCAGAATACTTACTAACACTATTTATTGATTTTGCTGTTCGTTAAATATGCAGGCGGATATTTTGCTGGAGGTTTCCCAGATGTCTGTAGGGAAATCAAACCGGCATAGTAAAAGTCCCAGCCTTTCAGCTATAAAGTAGAATCTCAGTCTCCCATACAATCAAGTTGTTATGGTTTACCTCGTAACAGAAAAGGTTTGTTTAACCTGTTTTCTCTGTAATGACATTAACTGTTATTACCGCCTCGATTACAGGTAATACATCTTAACCGTGAACAATTGACCCCTCATGTGTGTTTATAGATTTACAGTTCCGCTTCCGTTGGAAGTGAAGTTGGTGCCTGCACGGATCCGCCTATTAGATTATAGGTGTTAACAATTCGTAACATGATCTATTTTATATAAAAAATTGCAGATTTTGAACACCATTTTGAATAATAAAGTGCATAATGTTTATTTTATTTGTGTCTCATCGCGTTAAGGTTTTGGAGCTAATTTTTAGTTATAAAAAGGAAAATGTACTACTGACTAACGTGACTCAATTTTAAACAGAACTTATCCGAAATGCATCTTATAAAATGCATTCATGATTTAAAAAAGACTGGTAAAGTTCAAATTAACACAATGTTTAGAAGCTATAGTTAGTGATTTTAGGTACTATTTAGTATTTTTATAGATCATGTAAGGGAAAGATGTTTAACTCCGTTTATAAATAGAGGACAAATTTGGACGTTAAAAGTTTCAAATTAATAGCTTTTAAATTGATTTTTACACTGCTCATTCATAAAGTAAATCTAAAATAAAAGTAAACGCTATCCACTAAAACATATGGTTTTGAACGCATCTACTTACAAATAAATTGTATTTTGTATCGTGTATTTTTATGTTAAAAAATCAAATATAAATGTTAAAACAGTTATTTAGTTTAAGGTAGGACTTTATGCATAACAACGAAACTCCTACCTAGATATGTAAGAATATAATGTTGTTTACCTTCAAACTAGGTTTCTGAGTACAAATTTCGTCACTCCATTAAGTCAATTTGAATGTTCTTGTATTTTAATAACAGTGAACAAAATTACCTTATTTTTCCATAACTCTTAGCGTTTTTGACATCTTCGCTCCCGCATGTTATTATAATCAATATTTTTTAACATTTGTATACTTAAGTGGTCATTAAAATACATTTATTCTTTCACAATCGAAACATATTAAAAAAACATAATATGAAATAGAATTTGATTGTAACTTTACCCTGTTAAATCAAACCAGGGTCATTATTTATTTTGCGTGGTAAGATCGCAAAACATTGTTATTATATTTTCAAGCAAAAAACGTTGATAAACATACAATTTTCCTGTTTCCACTATGATTTTATGATATTGAAAACAAATATTCTCTGTTATTTCAAAATGTACTCAATATCACTGTACCGTATTACTTTATTAAATTTTCAATTTATCTAAAAGTTTTCTTAATAATATAAAACATTGGTGATTCTGTATGATTCACGCTTTTTACTTTCTCCCCCTATACATAGTATATGGAGAAAGTATTGTTTTCGTAAAAATTTTCGAATTTGAGTTGTTAGTGGAAATATTCGTTTTGGTGCTTCCTGAACCCAAAAAAGTGGTTTTTACGTGATGTCTGTCTGTGTGTGTGTGTGTGTGTCCGTGTGTGTGTGTGTGTGTGTGTGTCTGTGTGGATGTGTACAGAGCTAGAGCCCTAACCTATGGGCCGATTTTTATGAAATTTGGTATGTAGGTACTAATCCACGATATCTCCAGGCGTTTTTTTCATTTTTTTGAATTTTTGATTTTTAAGGGTAATTATCCCCCAAAAACCGCCAAAAAACATGAAAAATCCAAATTTCTCAAAAACGGCTCTAACGATTTTGATTAAACTTTCGTGGTTTGTAGAACTTTAGGTTTCCAACAAAATGACACCACCCGCATTTATGGAAAAATTCGGGTTCAGAAATTACAGGACTTAAAACATCAAAAATTCAGTTTTTTGGATTTTTCATAAAAAATCATAAATGTTAAAAAAGATTACTATTCACCATTAAAAAGAGCTCAAAAAACTAAATAAATTAGTATTTTAAATTACTATTCTACGATTGCTAGTTGCGGAGAAAATTGAAATTTTCATTTAGCGGTAAACACAGTACGTTGTCCAATGTTATTCTTATGGGGAATACAAAAATAACTATTTCTCTCTTATTTACTGATCAATTTCATTAAAATTTGATATGCAGGACAAGTTAGCATTGACCAACAGATGATGTTCGAAATGTGTTGCTATTTAACCCTGGGGGGGGCAAGGGGGCATTTCCCCTCTCAAAACTACTGTGTGTAGCAATGGACTCTATAGTGCCTCCAAAAAAACAATTTGGGTGGATATTTCTGAAAACAACTATTTTAGACAATTTTCTGTACATTTATCTATACTTCATATTCTATATTTAGTAAATAACAAATATTTTTGTCATTAATGTTTGGCTAAAAGGGAGAAAGTATGTGTCAGTTTCCTGATACCGTTTATTTAACTTACTGATGAGTAAGTGAAACATAAAACAAGATAAAACAAATTGGCTTCTTAAAAACCAACCTTTTTATTGAGAATGTCTGTTGATCCACCTTTTATCAAAATTTTGATAACCGAAGATAACCTATCTTTTAATAGGGATAACAATTATACTGGTATTAACGCCTTGCATTTGACTGATCTTTTTAAGATTTATGATTAGATTGTTGTATTGCTCCTATTGTTGTTTTGTTTTTGTTCAATCAAATTAATGACAATGATAAACATGTATTATTACTCTATGTTATTGATATATAGTCTTAACCACTTTACAGGCTATGTTGAAATTAATTATTAACTTAATTATAATGCATCCGATGATGTGAAGTACAAAAATTGTATTATTATGTTTAATGATATAGAAAATGTAATTTGTTACCATGCTTTACAAAAACAATCTACTTTAGGATAGTACTTTTGTATGGTAATAAATCAACAATAGAAGTAAAACAATGAGGAACAATGAGGAATTCAAAAAAATTTAGTATTTTGGCACTTTACCAGAGCAGATACTTACCATTTTATAAAAATTATGAAAATTGTTGAATTATTAATCCCTATGAAAAATAAAGTTTTAGTCCATACCCACTACATTTTGTGAAAATAACAGTTAGAAAAAACATCTAATGGAGGGTAATCTCTACTCAAGTTGGGGTAGGGCTGGTAGGTGTATGTAAAGAACCCTCTCGTTGTGAACTTAGTTTTAGTTCTCTAGTATGTGAACGAATAAAATAAGAAACAACCAATAATGTGCTATTTGAGGTCATGACATACTTTAACAGTCTTTAAAATTGCATTTATTAAACTTTTAGTAAAATAAAAAAGATTACATTTTCAAATAGGCTGGGTAGAAACTCGTAATCTAAGGTTTGCCAGATGGACCCTGAGCAAGGTCTGAAATGTTGTGAAGGTTGGATACAGGACTCAGACTGCAATTAGTATATTAATTAGTGATACTTTCTACAAGAGGTCAACAACCGTACCATTTCTCAGATTTAAAAAATGCTTCTTGTATAATGCACCCGAACAAATAAAACTGTTTTAATCATGATTATATAACTGCTGACACGTTTTAAATCTACTTCATCTTGAAAAATATATCTTATTGAATATTCCACTGTGACTGGCGCATCTTCTTTTAACTGAGACAATATTTGTTTTGGCTTCGAAATATTAATTGAAATATTTTCACTGTTAAACATACTCTGAAAACGTTGTATAATTTTCGAACAGGTTCATATTATATTAAGAGATTTATATTTATGTTAATAGTGTTGGTATGTTACATGTATATATAGCAACGATGGGTTGATAAGTGAGTAGATATGGGACGACTATACATTTTGTTAAAGATTATTTTGCATAATTTAATGTGTCGGCATCGATCAAACGTCTATAGATTTTACAGTCCCATTACTTCAAGTATATTCTAATTTTATAAAACCGCAAAAAAGACCGTTTATGAAACTGACCTTTGGAGTGATATAGGGTTATATTACATTGCTGTTGCTAATCGCAACCATTAAAGATGCATTGCCAGTTTCTGGTACAAGCAAGTATCAGTTTGATTGACTGGCCATTGCATGTTTGATGGTCCGAACCGTACTGCTGTGTATTGCCACAACGACTGTGACGGATAAAACTGAAATTAGGAGAGTGAAATTAGGGAATATAAATTAGGGAAGTGTTGGTAAAAAGTTGTTCTAATTCTTTTAGATTTTCTAGAAAATAATATAAACGTAGAACAGTAAAGATTGTGTAAACAATTATATAGCGTTTTATAAAATACGTTGCAAAGAGAAATAATAACAAAACTTAAAAATTTTATAAGTTTCTACTATATGATCTTAGTTCTTAATAGATATTCTTAATAGTTAATTATACAACAAAAAATGGTGCATTGCACATTCTAAAGTACACTGATCATTTCAATTGAACTCTTGAGCAGAGTGAATATTCAGGTTATTCAGATAAAAGTAAAATATAATAACTTAAACTAATTTCTGATTCTATACCTCTTTGTATAATGTGTACAACGTTGCATGTGAATTGGTATTTGCAAGAGAGCGATTCCACGTATCAGCCGTTACATAGTCTGGTCACATCTTTGAGTTCATGTATACTAGAGTAGCTCATCTTTCTTGTAAATCAAAAGTCAAAGGCTTACAAATATTCGTAAACAAAAATAACATGTAAAACTAACAGACAAAAACATTTGGTATGTTGATGGCTGGTATCTATCATTTGTTGTTAAAGCTTCCTACGGAATAGAGATGTGTCGATCGTTTGTTAAAATTATTTGTGATAATAATAATAATTTTTTCTTCTTACTGAAAATATTTAAGAGTATTTTAGTTCCATAGTTTTGTTTGTTTTTAATTCTTTATTATTGAATGTGTTTGTTTTGGATTAAATAAAGTCACGCAAACCTAAAATAAGAGTATAGCTTATTACGACACTTTTTCATTTTTAATTACTAACATGTTAATATAACTTTTATCAAGAGAAAGTTCTTTAAAAATGTAGTGAAAAATGAAGTGTTATTGATCCACAGATTGATTTTACTGTAATATTTCAATCTTACGAGCTGTTAATGAACGCATACTCAGTGTCTGTAATCGTCTGACACATACACAACTCACCAAACAACACTGAAAGATTACACCACTACATTTATTATCTCCTTTGCTTGATACATCGCCTGTCGTGTGAACGCTGCAAATAGCTTACCAGATGTGACACAGCGTTAACACCTTGTTCTCCTCGTCTGGCAGAGGGACAATTCACACGGTAGACTAGAGACAATACGACAAGTGAAACTGCTAGGCTTTATAATCTTATACCTTTGTCTTCGTCTGATTGAAACACTGCCAGTTTAAATTTAAACATTCCCTTATTTCTTAAAATGTTGTTGAATTTATTTGGCAGAATTTTGTTTTATTCAAATTTTGCAAAATTAAGTTAATTACATTGCTCAACCCGTAAATAGGCTTTCACCAAGAAATCCCTTCACGATGCGATTGCTTTTTTTGGGATATTTGGTTTTCTTATTTGTACTATTAAGTATCTTTGGGGTACGTTGAATTAAAACTCTGTAATGGATAAAGGTTCCCTTAGATCGAATACTAGATTACAGTATTTTACAGTATTATACAGTATTTTATAAGTCTGCTTTATTTATTACTTTATAATTAATGAATAAAATAAATTAATTCATCAGAAAGATTATTGAAAGGTAACCTTATAACCTTATACCTTTTTATTTATCTTGTTCTCAAAATAAAACAAACACAAGCTTACTCAGCAAAAACATTTAAAGTCCAGTTCAAACACAAAATGTATTCTATTCCAAAATCAATAAGGCAATATTACATCGATATTGCAGAAAGGTTCCCACAGGCAGTAAGTAAGAGGGGGATGAGTCCATGAATCAGTCTCTTCACTCCAAATTGTTTCATTCAAATAAACATTTTTTGTTTATAACAACAATAGTTACCTTAAGATCATAAAAATAAAGAAGAAATCATAAATAAACAAAAATATAATTGATATTAAGTACACGAAAGGTAACTGATAAATTATTATAACAATTATTAAAATCAGGTGAATGTATTTGATCGTATAAAATGTTAATCTAGAAATCCGTAGGGTAAATAACTATGACATTCATTTTTCATATGCTTTAAGCTAACTAAATATGTGAAGCATAAGGTCCTAGAATAGTGTACTTTCATACATTCTGATACTACACATGAAGGTTGTCTGTATTATGTATTGAATATTCTGAAGCATTTGTTAAAAAAATAAATAAATAAATACTATACATTAGTCATTTACTTCAGTCTCCTCATTTTACAGAAATCCCCCCTCTCAATGAATAGGTCCATCATCAATAGGCCCCTCTCTTCTTTACCATGGGTCCATCATCTGTATTTTATTATTTACTGTACTGTCTGCATTATATTATTACTCATTAATTACTTAGAAAACCAAACTATATGACCATAATATTTGTATTAAAAAAGAGAAGAAAGGTAAACAATTAGACCTTCAAAATTATATATTTGAAATTATAATAAAATATATGCGTTCAATTGATTTTTTCTGTAGTCCCACATACCGAATATACTGAAACATTTTTATATTACTTTTTATATAAAATATATAAGTTTATAGTGAAATAATCATTGCAACTGAGTCGTCATTTTATGGGAGAATTTTATTGGCTATCTGTTTTTAAGAGTCATTGTCACTCTATCTTGCTGCCTTCTATTGACCTCTCCAATGATTATTGGCAAAAAGCGGTTAGAAGTTTCGAGAAGATGTTAAGAAAACTGTTAAAAGACCAAATGTATGTCTAGTAAACTAGAGTAAGTTAAGATTATAAACAATATACTATTTAGTACATCGTTGAGTTAATGGTAAAAATATATAATACAATAATATAATTCGTGAACATCACAACAACCTGAGAAATACAACACAAATTATATTTTGAGTTTCTAAAGGCACTTTCATAATACATTTTCATAACAGTATAAAAGCTACGAAATAAAATGTTTTCATGACAAATACATTTTATAATATCCATTAGTTTATATTTCCTTTATAAAATAATTTGTGTAGCCCTTTTATATAATAAAATGTTATAATATTTTTTTAAAAATATTTTTTTTCTTGCTCAGCCTGTATATTACAGTATAAATCACATTGTGATAAATTATACGTGATTTTAACAAATCTCAAACCAGTTATTATGAATTATAATACCTATATTGTGTAACCTTATCCTTATATTGTTTTATCCTTATTATGTATTTTTACTATAGTAACAAAACCAATTGAGGTTTTTAAAATTATATTTCTAAGTACGACTCAACTTTCCCCCTTTTACAGGTTTACATGCCTTTCCTGGTGTCAAGTTATTTCCAATGTTTATGAGTAAAACATTAACCTAAATATTGTTTATCAACTTTACTGTAAACGTATGTCTTTGCTTTTTAGTAAAAAAAATTTATACTATTTTCATGTCGTGTGGAGTGCCTCAAAATCATGAATATCTGCTGGATTGTCCCAATATGGCAACCACGTGCTTCAAGCAAGACCTAGTAGAAGCAAATAACGAATAACGAACTACGTGGCAGAGTACTGGAAATCAGAAATCTGATAAGACTGGTGTTTCCAGATACGAAAATTAAGAAGGTAAGTAATTCAGCAAAATGGTTTTGGTTTAGGATACAGATAAAACTTCAAAATATTTTACTGATCCAATAAATTCATCCATAATGAAAACTAATTTCCATCTTTGTTATCAAAAATATGTCGACATATAATGGAAATTTTACGAAACGTAAAGAAGATATGCGATACCGTCAAAGCAAAACAATTTGTTTTCACTCTTTACTACCTTTTAATTTTCCATCTCTGCAAATCGACAGCCGGATATTAAACGTCACAAAGTTATTTCCCTTGAGTGGCAATAGGTTTTCTCCAACATTTACGTTTTCTAAGTAAAATTTCACTTCCTTTGATAATTGATTAGTAATAAAATATTATACTTCATTTTTAACGCAAAATACAACTCAAAAGGATTTTACAACCAAGGTATATGAAGGTTAATAAAATTAAATTAAAATGCTACAACCATTAATAATAGTTATTCCAATTCGCTGGAAACGAATTTCCAACGTGGCTTGATTTATATAAATTTAATATTTTGTCACCTTATAAAAAAAACGACATCAAATATTATAGCTTTTAATAATTGTATTGCCTTAAAAAATTGCATAAAACATACATAATATGAATCTATAATTTATTTTTTTCCAACTCTACTGTATTAAAGAGTCCGTTCTCAAAACAAATATTTCAAATTTTCCATGAGCTGTTCTGTCCAATAAGGATTGAGAGTTCATACGTATTTTTATACTGTTTAAATCAGGAGGAAAAGCGTTAAATGAGGTAAAAAGACCTGATTCCTATTCCGTTTAAAAATTCTGACATTTATTCTGTATTAATGGCGAATGCTAATATATATTAATAGACTTATAATGAAGTAGGTAGTTAAACAAAACCAAACTATACCGAAAATGTATAAATTAAATTTCCTCTGTCAATATAGTCCTTTCCCATTCGGTAGAGTAATACAAAATAAACTTAAGAGTTAATAACACTTTTTTGTAAATACAAATTATAAACGAATATCCTACTAGATGTGACGTAATGTAAACGTCAAGTATAGCTATCTAAGAAATATTACACAAGTGACTGGAGGTAATTCAGCAAGTGGAATTCTACAAGGCTTTAATCTGTTACAGGTTGGATCACAACTGCTTGATAAATACATCCTAGCAAACAAGACGTGGTGTGAACATCGACTCTTATTCTCGTTTGACAGAGAGGCAATTTACACGGTCGACTGGATCCAATATACCAAGCGACACTCTACGAGGCATTACACTGTTGCACGTTGGATCACGTCTGCTTGTTTCATACATCTTACCTGGCAAGGCGTAGTGTGAACGTCGAGTATTATTCTCGTCCGACAAAGAGACAATTTACACGGTCAATTGGAGTAAATGTACCAAGCAGCACTCTACAAGGCATTAAACTGTTGCACGTTGGATCACATCTGCTTGTTACATACATCCCCTGGCAAGGCGTAGTGTGAACGTCGAGTCCTATCTCGTCCAACAAAGAGGCAATTTACACGGTCAACTGGAGCCAATATACCAAGCGAGACTCTACGAGGCATTACACTGTTTCACGTTGGAAAACATCTGCTTGATACAAATATCCTACCTGACAAGACGTGGTGTGAACGTCAAGTAATATTCTCGTCTAACAAAGTGACAATTTACTTGGTCGACTGGAGCCAATATACAAAACGAGACTCTACGAGGCATCACACTGTTGCACGTTGCATCACAACTGCTTGATGCAAACATCCTAAATGACAAGGCGTAGTGTAAACGTCGAGTATTATTCTTGTCTGACAAAGAGACAATTTATTCGGTCGACTGGAGCCAATACACCAATCGAGACTCTACGAGACATTACACTGTTATGCGTAGGATCACAACTGCTTGATACAAAAATCCTACCTGCAAGACGTGCTGTGAACGTCGAGTCCTATCTCGTCTGAAAAAGAGACAATTTACACGGTCAATTGGAGCCAGTATACCAAGTAAGACTCTACGAGGCATTACACTGTTGCACGTTCGATCACAACTGGTTGACACAAACATCCTACCTAAGAAGACAAAGTATGAACGTAAAGTATTATTCTCGTCTGAAAAAGAGAAAATTTACTCGGTCGACTGGAGCCAATATACTAATCGAGACTCTACGAGGCATTACACTGTTATACGTTGGATCACAACTGCTTGATACAAAAGTCCTACCTGACAACACGTGGTGTGAACGTCGAGTCCTATCTCGTCTGAAAAAGAGACAATTTACACGGTCAATTGGAGCCAATATACCAAGTGACACTCTACGAGGCATTACACTGTTGCACGTTGGATCACATCTGCTTGATACATACATTCTACCAGGCAAGGCGTAGTGTGAACGTCGAGTCTTATTCTCTTCTGGCAAAGAGGCAATTTACACGGTCAACTGGAGCCAATCTATCAAGCGAGACTCTACGAGGCATTACACTGTTGCTCGTTGGAAAACATCTGCTTGATACAAATATGCTACCTGACAAGACGTGGTGTGAACGTCTAGTATTATTCTCGTCTGACAAATATACAATTTACTCGTTGCGATCAAGCAGTTGTGATCAAGCACGTTCAAGCAGTTAACTCAAGCTTGAACTCAAGCAGTTGTGTGAACTCAAGCAGTAGTGATCAAGCACGTTCGATCACAACTGCTTGACACAAACATCCTACCTAAGAAGACAAAGTATGAACGTAAAGTATTATTCTCGTCTGAAAAAGAGATAATTTACTCGGTCGACTGAAGCCAATATACCAATCGTGACTCTACGAGGCATTACACTGTTATACGTTTGATCACAACTGCTTGATACAAACATCCTACCTGACAAGACGTGGTGTGAACGTCGAGTCCTATCTCGTCTGAAAAAGAGACAATATACACGGTCAATTGGAACCAATATACCAAGTGAGACTCTACGAGGCATAACACTGTTGCACGTTGGAAAACATCTGCTTGATACAAATATCCTTGCTGACAAGACGTGGTGTGAACGTCGAGTAATATTCTCGTCTGACAAATATACAATTTACTCGTTTGACTGGAGCCAATATATCAAGCGACATTTTACGAGGCATTACACTTTTGCACGTTGCATCACAACTGATTGATACAAACGTCCTAAATGACAAGGCGTAGTGTAAACGTCGAGTATTATTCTTGTCTGACAAAGATCCAATTTACTCCGTCAACTGGAGCCAATATACCAAGTGACATTCGGCGAAGCATTACAATGGTACACGTTGGAACGCTTTGTTCGATACTTAGTTTATTTGCAGACTAATATTGTAATTTCAATTATTTTACATTATTTTTCCAAATTAAAATATCAATATAAGGAAAGTGTATATATTTGTCTTCCAAATTATATATTTAGATATATATATATATATATATATATATATATATATACGATTTATCGGGTTTTGAGTTATGTTTAACTATTTACTATTTCTACCCAGCTTTCAATGGTTATGATGAGTCAGAAATGTTAGTTAATCTTCATAACAGTTCTATTTCTAAACTTGATTTTTTATCTAAAAATCTCTCATCGGGATAATACAATAAATGCATTATCCTTATTACTTATCTTTATTACTTATCCTTGTTACTTGGAACTTTTATGCAGTACAATGGTAGAAATGTTTATGATTTAGACTATCCCATTCACATATTTATGTGTAACTTTCTCTTACAGGACAAAAAGCGTATTTATTTATTTGGTACTATATTATCGGAATTAGTAATCAAAGTATACCTTCAGTTAGAAGCTGTAATAGTATATATAAAAGTGTTTTTATTGAATATTTACAAATATTTAAGTTATTTTTTCAATGATTTGACATTTCAATGCAAACTTGAAAAATAACCTGACGATTCATAGAGAAAGGTTAGCTGGAGCATGAGGAGGATAGCAAAGTTTAAAATATTGTTAAATGTTAAAATTTATATTACTTGTCAAATTAATGTCTAAGAATGTTAACCAAATCGTAAAAAGATTGCTCTACCAGAGTCACACATAACACCCAGGTAGGAATACAAAACAATTCTACCATCCAATCAGCCCAGTACTTCTCAGCACGCCTCGCTCACGGATTTCTTCTCGCACGACTTGCCCGAGCTGCAGCGTGAGCTTCGTTAGTTTTATCTCTTATTGAGTTATATTTCGTGCAGTATTGCTTTTTTGGGGGACAACCTATCTCATATAGGGCATTTTTCTAATTTATTTTTCCATTGCCATATTATTTTAATGTTTGTAAATTTGTACAGAGAAAATATTTTGTAAAACGATGTTTCGTAATAGAAACACACCTTACATCACGGCTACACCAAGTGATTTGGAAACCAAACAACAGTTCAAGTATTAACACCTGATTTCCAGTGGAGTATTACTTAAATTTAAATTTGTTGGAAGCTAAATATTCAATTAGTATTAGGATGTATATAAAGTGTTTCTAAATATTCTACTATCAAAATTACAAAAATAGATATTTTTGTTTGTAAATTACTTTTTTATCACACCCAAAAATATATTACCTGCTAATGTCATCGGTTAACGTGAGAAGGAAAAGAATATGTAAATGTTACACGAGTCAAGCTAAAATGAAATAGATGCTTTACAAGCGTAATTACTTGAAATATAAACAGAGCAAAATGTAAACTCCTTTATACAGCTGGGAATGGAACCAGGACGATTAAATTCTATAATAGGATATTCAGAGTATTATATTTATTTTTCCTTTTGTCTGTCCACGTCTAATGTTTCTATTTCTTAAGGCTTATCCCTTTATTTAATTTAAAATTAATTTCTTGGGGTTTAGTGAAACGGTTGGATTGTAAATGCATAATTAGATAACGGAATATATACTTAAGTATATTTTATTGGGTTTACCTATTTAAAACTCATGAGTACGAGGGTTTAGTTTAATTATTTTTGCCAGACAAACATAATACGATAATGTAAATGAATAAGCAATTAAAGGTACTTATTTCTGCTTTATACATTATTTTAACCCCTTGCCATTACTGTATATTGCTTTTTATATATTTTTTTTATTATTTTAGTGCGATAAACTAAATTATTACTTAACTTAGTGACGTTTTAAGTGTTATGTATTTAATTAGTTATTTAGTTCATCAAATAATATATTAGTTTGTTAGGTTTTATCGTTTATAGGAGCGATTTACACGGGTGAGTGTAGCGAACTGAAAGAGTCAGTGTGACGATGCTGCATTTAATATTATTTGATCCCTTTATAATTTGCATATACTTCTGTAATAAAATAAAACGAGTTCGCACGCAGCACGCTGACGTGAGGGAAGTGAATTTCCACATTAAAAACTCAAAATGAGTTAAAAACATACATTTATTCCAACTTTTATTCAAATCTAAAAACATTGATTTTTTGGCTGTTATGATGCTCCGGGTTCTATTTACCTGCAATGCTGGGAATACAATTTTGTGCATTATAAGGTTAGGAGAAGGTCCAGTCAGGCTTTAAAGTAGGCGTGAGGTTGTTGGCGGTGATAAAAGTACACCAAAAAATGAATAACAGGCCTTTCTAATGTAAAATCCCCATAAGACAACGGACTGTGTTTGGTCGATACACATTTTCTTTACTAACTCGGTAAATATTTATGCTAGAATGACCAGAGAGGGCTTAAAACTTTCGCCTCTCCAATTCCCATCTTTATACATGCATTAATTTTACATACGGGGCTTTTCTGACCCTTTTTGGGCCCAAAAACTCAAAATTTGAAAGATTAATCCCCTAAAAAAGGGGTTTAGAGTTTTCCGATTGTTTTGCCCAACGAACTTGTCCAACTGATTACAGAGAGGAACGTCCCTACCAAATTTGAAGTAAATCGGACAAAAAATGCGACCGCTAGAGTGCAAACACTTATATATATATATATATATATGTATATATATATATATATATACAATTTTGAACGACCCCCCAAAACGTGTTCAGGGGGTCACGTTAGGAACTTCTATGGTGGTCCCGGGCTTAAGTTTCACCGTGCGGGTCATGCTAATAGTTCACTTTCCAAAGAAAATTCACTAATAACTCTCAGTATTACAACAGACGAGTTCAAAGGTTTACCCGGCACTTAAATTAGGAGAAACATAAACCGATACAAATATTACCACTCAATTTTGGCCACCTTTGGCATACTCTGAGAGATTTTATCTACTTTGTCGACTGTCATGGAAAAATAGATCATGTGTTAATTTATTCAAGCGTACCTGCCTATAATGGACAAGTATTTGTCGAACAAGTTTTCAACGGTGAATCTTTCTAGTGTTAATTTTGTAGCACCTTCAGAAAGTAATTAATTGTTATTTGACAAGTGTCAAGAAAGTTAAAATTAAAAGTTTTTTTTGTAAAATGCATCCTCAAAACCAAAATGAGTTTTTCTTGTATTACCTATAACCAAACTAACCATATGTTTCACAAAAAATAACATAGAAAATTTATTTTACACATCTTATTAATGTTAACCTTTTTAAATTATCAACCTGGGGGTCTCCAAATAAAACTTTATTGGAATGGTATCAGGAATTTTCTTCTATATAGAGGAAACTTGTTAATACTTAACATAGTAAGGAGAAAAGGACGTTTATATACTTCCCATGGCTTTCTAAAAGAACCTCAAGAATTTTTAGTCCTGATCATTACTCATAATTTATAACGTTAAAACATGTCGTTTCTTTTTAAAATTTTGACTGTTGAAATTTGTGTATACCGTTATGATGAAGGTTTCCTCTTATCCGGCCATCTTGGAAGGGGATCAAAGAACGAAGTATATACAGTGTGTAAAAAAAGTCCACCCCCCTTTGATTTTTTGTTTGTTAAAAAAACAAATCACCTTTTGGGAACGATAATAACTTAACCCAAAGTATATTTTGACTTTATCGGAAATTTTGAGTGTCCCCCAAGAATGGGGTATTTTGGGGCAACTCAAAATTTTCAAATGTAAACCCCTTTTGAGTGACCCCTCATTTTAAAGAGTTAAAAAAAATAGGCGAATGGTGGAGGTTGGAGGTCTGTAACGTGTTTCTATCCAAAATAGCAGCTTGTCAAAGTTTTGAATACAACTCATTCTTGAAATCTGGTGTCTAAGACTTTTGGAGTTTTAATTTCACCTTTGGTGACTTAAAACTGGAACGACTCTTGAAGAAATGCTATTAAATGAATAAGTGGTATCTTTTAAAAGAAGTGGTGATATTTGAAATTTTCAGTCTCCCGCAAAAATGGGGGATTTTGGGGGCAACTCAAAATTTTCTGATGTAAACCCCTTTTGAGTGACCCCTCATTTTAAAGAGATTTTTAAACCCAGGCGAAGGGTGATAGTTAAAAGTAAATTTAACCCCTTCAAAATAGGTTTACATTAGAAAATTTTGAGTTGCCCCCGAAATCCCCCATTTTTGCGGGAGACTGAAAATTTTAAATATCACCACTTCTTTTAAAAGCCATTTTGGATAGAATCACGTTACAGACCTCCAACCTCCAGCATTTGCCTATTTCTTTAAAGCTCTTTAAAATGAGGGGTCACTCAAAAGGGGTTTACATTTGAAAATTTTGAGTTGCCCCCAAAATGCCCCATTTTTAGGGGACACTCAAAATTTCCGATAACGTCAAAAGATACTTTGGGTTAAGTTATATCGTTTCCCAAAGGTGATTTGTTTGTTTTAACAAACAAAAAAAATAAAGGGGGGAACGGGCTTTTTTTTACACACTGTATAATATCAGAACGAACCAAAATATGCCGTAAACAAATTAAAAACCATTGGTCTGTTATATTTACATTTACTATCGGGAAAATTTAAAAAGCTTTACTTCCTTAAATCAGGATTTTATAAGGAGTCTGTTATTTTATAAATTCTGCATACTTTAAGGTTCTGTTCATAGATAATCTACAGCACAGAATATACTCTGCAGTAGATGAGGACAGTGCCTAAGCTAGAGATAAATAGAAGATTAAACGCTCACCACCTACTACCACAACACTAGCTGCAGCATATTCCGTCTTTTTTTGAGATTTAAGACAAATATTTCATTCCGGTTTTAAGCATCAGGTTGTACTGTTTCTAATGATCGTACATCTCATACATTTTATAAATAATCTTCTGAAAAACGTTAACCACTACAACAGCACATGTTGTTAAAAAAACTGCATATCAATCTTCTTATCACAACAATATGTATATGGGCCTGAGTTTTATCCCTGGATTAAGTTACAATATCTGTTATATTTTTATGATATTTTAATTAAAACTATTGATATATATTCGTTTCAAACTCCTTAATTTATTATACTCTTAAAATTGTTTGCGCCATTTTCGATTTGGACTAAGATTACAATAGGGAAATAAAATTTATTTAGACATTATTACAGGATGTCCATTAGAAACACTGTTGAATTTGAATAAATCCACAATACCATTGTAAATATTAAGTCGGGTGAACTATCGTTCCGTTTTTTTTCAACAGTGAGAGCTAATCTAAATATATAAGATTGTGACTTCCAAAGTTATTTAAATTATTACAGAATTCTCATTAGAAACACTGTTGATTTTTAATAAATCTACATAACCATTATAAATATTAAGTCGGGTGAACTATCATTCAGTTTTGTTTCAACAGTGAGAGCTAAGCTAAACACATAAGAGTGTGACCTCCAAAGTTTACCCCGCAGAGGCTCACGATTTACGGCATTGCCAACGACATCTGTTGGCGTTTTTAGATACCAGACTGTGGCCAAGTCGAGTAAACTTTTACATCCTTGGTTTTTCGCATTTATCGTTAACCCCTGAAATGTTTAAAAAACTACGGCAGTTGTATAGAAACTTAAATTAAATGAGACATAATATATCACACATTTAAGCAATTTTGTATATCCAACAATTACATATGACTTATATAAGATATTACATATCACCCATAACCATTGAACAATTTATGAAAATAAGGCCAAGTTAAAGCAATTTTTATTTATAAAATGGTTGTTTTTATAAATGTATCTATTTTAATATATGTTTTACTTTTGATTTAGATTGTATAAATAAGCTCTAATACTTTCTTTAAATATTAGCTCTAATTGTGTTAGTAAATTCGTTAAAAACCTTTTCGTAGTTGCATGAGCAATGTTTATATTTATGGCTTCACAAGATGTTCCCGGCCTGTGTTAATAAATAAATAAATAAATCTTGATTTGCCATTTGACAATATAACATGTATCAGCAATGTCATTATTACAGCAACAGCTAATACGGGAAGAGGTTTGGCAAAAAAAGAGTCAAAACTTCACTCTATGTTAATCCGTTAAAAATGTAAGACAGAAAGCTGACAGAAATAATTTTCCATTCCAGTAATATAAAACTAAACGAATCAATTCTATATCATCTTCAGCCTACCACTAGATGAAATTTAATTGTATTAACTATAAATGGATAGGATAAATACACGACGTCTCACAATACTGCAAAATATATTTAAAATTATACTGTAATTACGTACAAGTCAGTAAATATGGAAAAATATGGTACAACGCGAGTCAAAATTCAATACTAAGGCAATACGACAAAATATTTCTATTTTATTTCATGTATTGCAATATATTATTACTTTTTGGTTTAACAATAGTAAATAAATTAAGGCCCATTGTCATATTACTTGGTTACTTTAGTATTAAAAACTCATTTTTAAGAATTACATGAAGTTTAAATCCAAACGTCACTGTCATGTTAGAGAAAGAAAGTTTAGATTTCATATTTATGTAATAAAATATAATCTATACTTACACTAACCTGAAACATATCTTAAAAATATATTTTAGTTTCATGCTACCGGTAAGCTATGTAATAAGCTACAAAAAAGTTATTTAAAAGGTTCAAATTTTATTTAAAACATCCCCTGAAGATCAACTTAATTTAACCTTCAAACACTCTTAATAGCAGTGAAATATCAAACCGAATTTTTGATCATTTTATGTTTAACATGCTTGTTTGGCAATACTTGTTGTGTTGAGCACTACAAAAAACGGATATTTTAATTTAATAAATAGTAATTGTAATTAAGTGCCTAATATATTCCAAATTGGTTATAAATTGTACAATATACTATAGCTATATAGAAATAGCAGGAATATACACTACACTTTACTATATTATTTATAAACAAAGATGTAGTAGCTACTAAACACTGCAGTGGTAAACTGAACAGGTCTCAGCAGCATTTGGTCAGCCTTGTTGCACGGTAATCCGATCATGATGCTGCAGCATGGTTAATACAGTGGTTAACATGCTTGAAGTAGAAAGCAGTAAAGGTTATTTTTTTTAAATATTTATGCTTCAAAACCCTTTTTTTTGAGGAGGGGGGATTTTTGTGTATTCAACTACGTTTTTAATTTATGACCATTTTGACACCTCAAGTTAAAAAAGAAAAAAGGGTAAGTGAGGGGGTAAGTGGTTCTAACAAATAGACTATGCCCCTCAGACTTAAAGTTTGCTTCACTGACCTTTAAAACTTACATGTTAGTCATGGAAAACATATTTCATACTAGCATTAAAAATTAAAAATAATAATTCTTTGGGACATTTGGCTGCAACTTCCGCTGAACCGATTTGCATCCAGCTTTTAATGAATAAAATAATATATTTCCTATATTTGTAGATTTTTATTTGTGTTTATACTATTTTTTCACTGGATAAAGATTTTAATTGAAATTATCTTGTTACATTTAAATAAATTCAAGAAATAAAATATTTAAAACATTAAAAGTTAAAATTGTTATTGGCTTTGATAGAAAAGACTCATTTCATCGCCTACTTTAATTTTCTCAAAAAATTAATTTATTCTTTATAAATTTTCACCTTATTATCTTCATTATTACATGATGTTAAAATAAATATTAATTTGTACGAATTAAAAAGAGGTAACTGTCAGAACGAAATTATACTGAAAAAGTAAAAACTAATGAATTATAGTGGAAATTACACAAAAAAAAAACATTGTTTATTGTATTGCATGTAATACGAGATATGTTTTACAATGTATAAAATACAAATTGATTATACTATCATCTTGAAACGTTTTGGGGTAAAGGTATCACTTTAACTCTAAAAAGGTTACACGGATGAGAGAAACTGAGGTCGCCGAGGTTATTGAGTTAGGAAGGCCAATAAAACTTTGGCCCGCCGCGGGAGGTTGGGGCTGCAATTCCAAATTGCATTTACAATTAACAAAGATGTAACATGAAGCATACATAAACACTCACAAAATAAACATAACACAATCACCAGTATGTTATTGTTTGTGTTCTTATAGTATATGAGCAGTATTGGTGCATTGTAATATTTAATGTTAAAGTATCACAAACCATAATGCGGTTTTCGGGCAGTAAAAAGTTGTTTAAATTTTTGTGCTAATAGATTTCCATTTCAGTATTTTGTAAAAAAAACGATAATGTTATCAACACTTATAAAAATGCTTAATTTAGTTTTTGCTATGCATCGTAAATAACAAAAACCGACTAGATATTTTTTATTTTCTTAACAAATTATTGTTTACGTTATTGCTATTTTACTGATAAAAACGTACAGCGCTACAATTATTGCATATTTCCCGCAGAGAAGTAATACAGCTTGTTTATGAATACCAAACGATAACGATAATCCGAACAAAACCTATCTACATTGTTGGAGGGAGTGCAATGTAACTAGGTTATGCAACTGCAATAATAAAATTGTATAGTGAACTAGTTACATTACTTTGAATAGTGGTTTCAGCATTGCTATTATTCTGGCATTTTTCTCATATTTCCTATGATATTAAGAATAGTGGTTTTAAATTAATGGTTTCAGTATTATATTTTGTTGTTATGGCTTTCCATAGTGCTTTGGGGCCTGTCTAGTAAATTGAACTTAAATTGCATTCAAGTTAATAAAAACAATAAGATGTATGCCTAGGCTGAAGCCTAGAGACTCATGTAGGGCCAAATTTGTTGAATTGCAAATATTAACCGTACCTTCTCTTTTTATTTTTGAAGTGATTATGTGTGTTAAAACAAATAATCTGATACAGCACAATCAACATATTTACTTTACCAGAAATCATAGAGTAAATCCATCTGTTCAACATAATTTTAATTTCTTTGAAACAAAACCGAGTATGCAGGCCTTAAATATTTCTTACAGCTCCCATCACACATTCAAGAAATTATGTCATTAATAAAATAAATAAAGAACAGAAACTTCATCTTTTAGAAAAGTGCTATTACATTATTCCATATTTCGTCTCTGTCTTATCCTAGACTCTTTTTCCAAATCTACCCAATCCTGGCACTACCCAAACCTGATTGGACAAGGTCTACGGCCGCTTCAATTTTATTGGATTTTGACGGGTCCCATGCCACAGAGGGACAGACTTCGGATGTAACAGGTAACAGGTAAATTCAAAGTAATCTTATAAAGGTTTATACACTTACTTGAAATGTTCCATTTATAACATCATGATAAAAGTACTGTATTAAATGATAATACATATATACTACAGTTTTCTAACTACAGTTCGTGTTTATTCGTTTTTAGATCGTTTTCCTTTAAAATACACTTGGCTTTATTTTGAAGCAAACTAATACTTTTTTTAAGATAAATGTTGAGTAATATTTATCAAAATTTCTGAGCAAATATTTGTTTTCACATTAGACAGTAAAATCATTTGTTTTCAACAGAAATGAATGGTATTATCTTCAAGAAAACAAAATAGCTATATTATATCCTGTGAAAAATCCTGTGTTTTTAATTTATGCTAACTAAAGTGTAGATCGCAGACCAAGTTTACCAAAGAAAGAAAATTTAACTTGGAATAAAGCACGATTAAATTAATCACTTAGCTTTAACGTCTATTGCTAAGGGTTCTGCCTTTCCCTTATCAGTGAGATGCAAAATTACCTTTAAAACCAGCTCTTTGATTATCCAACCAAGTATTAAACAGGCTCTTAAAAATAGATAAATTTAGGGAGTCTACTTATTGGATTCACTGCTAAACCCTTTGGATTCTGTATCAATAGGTACTTATATACTTTATATTCTGTATATCATCTTCACTTCACAAAACTTCACTTCACTTAAACAAACATTAATTTGAGCAACGTAAAAACATGATTGTTCTAATAATGACTATATATTATGGTAATAAAAACTACAATCTTAAAACTTTGAATAACTTTTAAAAGACTAAATTAAATGTTTAAAAATGTCAAAATTCATTAATGTCATTTATCCTTCATATACTAATTGAGCTAATCATTTGAATCATTGGTGCAAGGAATTTAATATCCTAATAAAAGTTAAGCACAATAAATAGTTCATTTAAGTTACGAGTTTCGCCAGTTATCATGTTTTATAAAAACTTTAATTAATTGGTTGCTTAAGGACCAACACTTCTCTATATTTAAGAACATATTAGCAGTTTCCAAGAGGAGTGCACACTGGGGCATTTAAACGTCCAGAACGCTAATTCATACTTTTCAACTATGTGGTTTTCAGTTAATAATGTCAAGTAACAAAATATCGTGACCTTTTTTAATTTTTTAAAAATTATTATTAGTTTATGTGGCCCTGTTTTGATTCCTATGTTCTTCAAACAATTCTTGGATGGTGATAGTATGTATTTCTTTAGTGATTTTGCAAATTTTTATTATCAATTTGTTAAAGGTTATTTGGTAGCTTATTAAAAGGTTTTACCCCATCCGAGAGGGTGTTTTGCTAGTTTTTTTAAGGCGATGTTGCTGAATATTTAGGTTTGCCCCTGATCTTATATTGTAGTTGTGGCATTCTTGTCGAATTTGAGGAATGTTCAGTTTGATAAAGTTTACAGCGTCTAGGATGTACTGAGAATTCAGAGTGAGGATGCTGATTTTTTTTAAATTAGTTTGTAGAGCTCCTGGTGATGGGCTTGATTGATGATACGGACGGCCTTCTTCTGGAGGTTGTTCATTAAGATATTCATAATGGAGACTTTATTTGCACCTCCTCAGGGTATGATGTCAAATTTCAAATGTGATCCAAAAATGGCGTGATATGCTATGAGAGCTGTTTGTTGGTGAGTGATTTCTCGGATTCTCCGAAGGGCAAAAAGAGCAGACGAAAGTTTCTTGTGAAGGTTATCTAAGTGTAGCTGCCAGTTCAACGTTTCATCAATTGTTATTCCTAAAAATTTGGTGGACTTTTGAGTTGAGATATTTTGATATTGTGTAGCCTCTGGATATTTTATATTGCTACTAGAAAATCTATATGGACTGTTTTTCACTGGTTCATTGCAAGGTTCAGGTTTTGAAATATATTTGTAGTGTTTTGCATGGTATTTTCTAGTTGATTGTTGTTAGATGAATGGAGAGTGATGATGGTCGTGTCGTCAGCAAACATAATACATGTGTCGTCGTGTCATTGACTGGCAAAAGTGCTAGGAATGAGTCGATGTATATTTGAAAAAATAAAGGCCCGAGGACTGATCCCTTCGGTATGCCGGTGTGAGTTTTGAGAAGTTTAGATCTTGTTTTAATTACATGGTTGTTTGAGTGGTGGTCAATTTCGATTACCACATATTTGTTGTACCTCTGCCAGAAAGACATAATGGGTTGAACAAAATAAGCAGAAGGTTGAAGTCATTATATTTTTAAATGCCTCTAAGTGAGGCTGGCTTTTAGTTCCCATAATTGATTGTTTGACGGAACCTTTAGAAAGGCAAAGGCCAATCAACACAGACAGATCAGCGTTCACTAGCTGTTGATTGGAAATCGGACCTCATTTGACATGTCATCTGCGAAAAGTAAAGTGTAGTTGTCTCTCTCATGTACTGCAATTAACTGCCGTGCAAATTAAAACAACGTTATTTATACCAAATTTAATGTTTTACCATAAAGGTGATAAATTACAATTTTAAAATCTTTTTGTATAATCACCAGTATTTGTTTTGTCCGATGTCTGGATCGGTAACTAGAAGTGCCCCAAGTACAAGATTTGAAACATAAATAGTTTGTAGGTCGTAGGGGTGCAGTAATGTATTTTAAAGTTCGCTGTCTAAGGCCCCTTACGGTAAAATATTAATTAAAGGTCGAAATTTTGCAAGTAAGAATATTAAGAAACATATATCTTTTCATGCCACATTCGTTAGTTGGTTGAAATAAACAAATACGTCTTCCTATATTTACGAATATATTTTCTCTTTAAAGGAAGCAGCTGATTTGTGTAGTAAAAAGTTCGTAAAAAGTTCGTTGTGATGTAAAAAGTAATTTACATCAACCATATGGTTTTCAGTTTTTTTTACTAGCCAGTTTATAATTTCAAAATTTACTATATGATGTATGACGATTCTGTAAAATTGAAGCGTATTTAAAAACAATCGGCTTCAATTTGTTGTTAGATATAAGTAAACAGTAGACTATTACAGTTTACGATTGGAACTGCTGTTTAAAACAATCACTACTAATATAAAAATGAGGTGACCTGGCTGGATTTGTCTATTGTTCCATCACGACAAAACCACTGGAGCAATTCTGCTACATTTTGCACAAAAATATACCCAGGGCATATGGTAGCATGGTGCCACCATTTATGGTGGCATGGGCCTATTGCCGTTTAGAACGGTCCTCTGAGCTTTGGCCCCACAGGATTTCCAAGTCCCCATGTTCTTATTATATAATCACCAGTTTTTAAAAATGGCGGATGTTCGGATGAAATTTTATCAGAAACAAGCAGTAACTCAATTTAAATTCAACCTAAATCTTTTGTAGGTCGTAGAGATGCGGGAATATATTTTAAAATTCAAAATCAAACGCCCCGCACAATAAATAGTTCATTTAAGTTACGAGTTTCGCCAGTTATCATGTTTTATAAAAATATTTAATTAATTGGTTGCTTAAGGACCAACACTTCACTATATTTAAGAACATATTAGCAGTTTCCAAGAGGAGTGCACACTGGGGCATTTAAACGTCCACGACGCTAATTCATACTTTTCAACTATGTGGTTTTCAGTTAATAATGTCAAGTAACAAAATAAGATTATCCTTATGTTTTATGTATTGTAATGGATATATTTTATTGTAATTGTTAATTTAATTTAATAAACACTTGCTTAGGTGTAATATTTTCATCGTTGGTAGATATGCCGCAACACTGAATTCTAACTAAATATTGGAGGCAACACGTCTCAGGGACACTGCGTACCGACCGCCGTTTTCTGGTGAGAATAATGGATATGTTGGTAAAATCAAACGATTATTCCTGTAACAGAAAGATAATTAATTATCACTGGAGTACCAGCATTACAGTCAACGGCCCGGCATTCCAACGTAAGTCATTCTGAAGTTTTGCCGAGTTGCATTCAGTATTTAGATCTCAGTGGTTGCAAATAAATAAATATTAAGTAAACAAATGATTTTAAATTTGTTGTAGAATTTATTAGCTGATCAAAGCAATAATAAGGGAATTAATCAACCATGGCTCTAGCGATCTATAAGATCGTTCTTTGTGTTTTTGAAGTTTTTACGGAATAACTCTTTTGCATTTGCAATTTATCAATTTTACAACTTATTTTACCCTATAACTGGTGACATGTTTGTTGAAGAAAACAGTTATTTCCTGTCTGCTTGAAATTGCGAGTACCTTTTGGTAGTCTTTCGTTGTTCGGATTGTTTTGCTTTAATGTCCAACCAATTGCTTATAGTGTGAGTAAAGTGGTAATTTCAAATACGGTACCTTAACTATTCAAGGTCGTGGAGAGCCTGTTCTAAAGTCAATTGCAAATCTTATTCGGAATATTTTTGATGAAGCCACCGTGTTCTTCAATTAGGTCTACACATGAATTTATAAAATTGCCGTTCAAAATTGGGGCTGCATCTGAGAGAAAGAGTGTTTCCAAATTCTACCATTTCAGGCTCTACCATATAAACTACTAGATGTTACCCGCAGGCTTCGCCCCACGAATTAATTTTAAAAACTATGACAGTTTTGTATTCTGCATTATGTGGTTAGCTCGTGGAACGATTACGAATCAATATCAGCTGTTTGTATTATCATCAGCTCAAACAAAAATGAATGTCCAAAAGGAATACACGGGAACTTTGAATTCCCGTGGGGCAAAGACCTATAGGATTTTCGCAACTTTAATATAGCTATAGGTTACTCAGGACTGTCAAGTACCTCTCTGCCAAATTTCAGCTTAATCAGTCCAGTGGTTAGAGCGTGTTTGAGCCACAAATATCTAAACAAACAAACATACAAAGTTACTAACTTTCACTTTTATAATATTTGTAGGATTCTGCCAAATCATGGGTTTTTTTGGACCTATTAACCCATCTTGAAAACTTGAATTGCGATTTTATAATTTTAGAATGGACATAATTATAATTTCTGTGATCCTATATGTTTTTTCTTATTTATGGTTTGTTGTTTTCTAAGGAAAAAAACACCATGCTTCCAAACTTGAATGTATGATTATTATAGAAAGCAATAAAAACCCTCGTAGGTACTCACGAGGGATTAAAACACTATTAAAACGAAGTTCTTTACATTTTTTTACTGTATTCAACTGTAAATTAACAGTTATGGCTAAATTAAAACAAATATTCATATCTTTACATAGGCAACACACCCCGTTCTCATTTTCAGAACGGTCGATAGTCACAATCATTGCCGTTGATTTTTATACGGGTGTTACGCTAGTTATATAATAATGATGGTTAACTATCATAAGCCTTCTTTATAGTAATGGTTAATAACTATAATTTGCCTTCTTTAAGTTTGCTTATACATTTGTACAGAACAGCTTCTGATTGTATGGAAATATCTGATTTTTTTGATAATATAAAATACATTGTGCAAACAACTGCTAAGTATCACAACTGGAAAATATGTATAATTTAATAATCAGGGAAGTTTAAGCACTGTGAAAAGCCGTGATCAATTTAAGTTAAACAACCGTTACAGTGATTACTCGTTCTCCAAAGAAACCGCTCCATCTAGACCCGTCTCCAGTGACTAATGACCGGCCTTGTAAATCTGGTGGTATTCTTTCGAGAAATGTACACATTAATCATTCTTTCTTTAATGGAGTAAATTTATAAATGGTTTATAAAGTAAATAGAAAAACTAACGTCTTTTCCTTCACGTAAAAAAACTATGCTTACTTTTTGTAGTTTAGGAATTAAGTTATTTGTAACAATAAAGTAATTTTTCCACTGACATTTTAAAGGAGGGATCTTCAAGTGCTTGAAATTCTCATTATAGAGTAGTTTATTTTATAATATAGTTTAAGCGTGACTTTAATACTGTTATCTATATGAAAGTTCGAATAGTATTCGTGCAAAAAATCAATACTAAATAATTGTTGCCGAAATATTATTTAAGTAAGTATCCTAAGATTAGTTTTGTGATGATATATTACAATATCATCCAAACCTTGAGAATATGTTAGTGTGAGAATTAGAGGTGTTAAAATATTATGTTAAAAGTCTACCTCCAACTTTAAAAGTTAACTTAAATGTTTAATGGCTTAAGCAAGAGTTGTTAACTGACACGGAATCTAAATAATAAATACATATATTAAACAATTTTCACTGAAAAGAAAATATTTACAGAACTTGTCAGTTGGCAGAATTTGTCATTTAAACCAGTTTTACAGGAATTGTACATGAATTTTACAAGTTATGTAAATTAGCACGAAATATCCTTGACCAAAACTAACATAAAAGAGAACCAACAAAATTTATCATTTTTTGTTAATGTAATTTATAAAGCAGTTGTTGTTTATACAAAATATTTGGTTTAGGAATGTTATAGAGTATTTACTTATACATTGGCCACGGATAAAATCATGTCTAAGGAACATCCAAATCGGGCCAAAACACCAAAGATGGTATTATGGCCTGATTGTATAAACTTGTATTTTAATATATAAGTACCATTAAGCCAATACTAAGGTGAGGGAAATTGTCATTTGATGTAGCTAGAGGGGTATAATAGTATTCACTTCATTAGAAGGTTGAAATCTGGTGTCATTGCACGAACTGATCTCTATGTTAACTTTATCGTTAGAATACGGGAATTTACGTGGGAAACCCCCACATGGCCACTGCTCAGATTGTGCAGGGTTTACTTGTTGTTTATCTTAATAAGCAAAAATATTTAACAAATATCGGGAAACGACAAAAAATAAGCATTGCATATTTTAAACCTGTAGACAGACGATGCCACTGACTGTTCACTTTGTCTAACACAAATTATAATTTGTTATTACAATAATTATTTTATAAGCTAAATAGAAAAGGTTGTGAGGTGATAAAATACTAATACTTTTATTTTACTTTAGAGAATTTATAAATCAAAACATTATATAAGAACAAAATGTCCCACCAATATTTCGGCCTAGTACTATTGTAGACCATTTTCAATTATTTCATAAGATTCGTATATAAAACTTCATATGAAAAGTAGTAATCGCTGAATATACGATATCGGTGACACCCCAGGTGATACAGACACGTATCGTAATCGCCTCCGCTCTCAATATCAGCGACGTTATTGCCCATTGCTTATGAACTATCGTTAAAACTCTATCTCGCCACAGTTTACGGCTCTAATGAACGTTCATGGACAATAAATTCCTTACCAACTGTGAGTATGACAGGGCAATGTTGATTCTATTTAATGTGGATCCTTCATTGCAAACGGGGATAACTGTACAGAGATACTCATTCCAGCGAGAGAAAAGTTAAATTTAAATATAACAAGACCATTTTATATTTTATAAACTATTAAATCATTCTTAGTTAATAAAATGGGAATTATTTAAATGTTAGATATTTAAAAACCCAAACTTTATGTATATGTAAAGACATATAATATGTTAAGCTATATTATATCTAAATGTTGTTTTGCATGTTTATTGTAACAGTAATAATTGCAATGTTCAAGTATTTCAATGTTCTAAATTCAGCGGGGAAATTAGCTGCTGATAAAAGAGGAAATTTAAGCTTCTCCAATTCAATCTTTATCAAGGAAGTCAGTTAATTTTAAATAAAAAAAAACAACCAAATTGTAATATCTCGAAAGAGCATTTTCCCGGTAGCAGCAACCTGCATACTCGGCCCCCATGTTATTCATATGGAGAATAAGTTTTATATCTCCCTTAGTTGTGAACCTAAATTAATAAAACTTGGTATGTAGCTTCACCTGGTTGAGTTATATTGATAATTGCAAAAAAACACATTTCTTATCTTCCTTGTTGCAGCAAACCTGCGTACTCAATTATAATGTTGTTCTTATGGACAAATGAAATGCTATATACCACTTATTAATTAATGTATTTTTATGAAACTTGGTAAGTGGCTCTAGGTAGTAGTGATACCCATATTTATGCATTGGAAATTCGCTGAGTACGCAGGTTTGCTGCGACGGGGATATTTTTTGTTGTTTTAAAATATGCTATTAAATGCTATTAGATGTTATTAAAAATATGCAAGTTGGTGTTTTTAAAAGTACATCGATTCAACATTGTGACTAAATTATAGCTTTAAAATGTGTAGTAGTTTGTTTTATTATCTTTCAAGAATCTTAAAATTATGCTTTATTACTAGGTATTGTAATACTTTATTTTATAAGTATGGTTGAACCATCAATTGTTGTTAATAACCAATATCGACAGTAACATTTATATGCTATTATTTTTACAGCAATTATGAAATTATAGGTCATATGGAGGTTTTAATACGGACATTTACTCAAGATACCTCTAAATAAATCGTATTTTTCGTTCTTTATGTAAAGGTGTAGAGTATTTTCATATTATTAAATACATGGGGTTTATAACTTAAGTCACCTGAAGATAAGGTGCAATATAATACGCCACTGCTGAAAGGAACAAGCGATAAATTCCAGTTGTTGAACGCTTTCATTACAGCTGAGAGTGCAAACTGTTTTTGGCAAAAGCAACTAAGCAGTAGGCCTATAATACACATTTATATACAAAATTGAAAGTATTGTTAATAATTTAAATTCGTTTTAAAACAATTATTTTTCAATGTTTTTATTTAACATTAAATAAATACATTTTCATTGTTGTATATTGCAAGTTGATAAAATGTTAAGACATTAAACAAAAATCTGTTCTATTATAAATGCTTCGCCTTTCTCCTCACTGCAATCAAATTTACTTAGTTAACAAAAACAAACAAGGGTGATGATTGACTTTTGATTCATTCGATTGTGTTTTTATTCTCTTTGACGAATCAATATAAATAAAAGGTTTTTGTTTAACTTGGTTTTGTTTGCATTAAAGGTTCTATGTGTTGAAAAATAAATATAAATTTCTAACGAGAATTCTGTATACTATATACAAACCTACAAGAACAATATTTTGTAACAATATGTGTAAACCAAGATAATATTCATACAGTTAGTATACAAATTTTTGGTCATATTGTATGAAACTTCAAGTTAAAAAAACAACTAAATGTTGAACTAACCAGCTGTTTGACCAATCAGCTAATTAAATAACTATCTACTGTTTTACCAACAACATGTTTAACAATGAGCTCTTTACATAACTTACTCACAATGTGACTATTGTCTGCGTAATGGTTGCTTTCAGTCATCAAACTTGAACTGTTCCAGTTTTCATAGAAGGTTATTAAATCAAAAATTTTTTAAACAAGTCCTTTAATACTTTTTTAAACCTTTGTAACTTCTAAGATGTTGACACTTAAAACGTTTTACCAACCGGCTTGTACGAAATTCAAACTCTTATGACATTTCTGTTCAATTGTACCATGATTAATTGATTGCAGCCTGCATCATTTTTCTGTATTTATAGCTTTAGTTCATTTATCCTATTTTTTGTAGGTGATATTTGAACATGTCATCTGTATTTTGAACCTTTGCATTGCCATTGAACTATTGAACATTTCTACCAAAATATAATTATAGACAATTGTACATAAATTATTGTATGTTTATGATAAATCCTTTATGAATCACTGTACCAAAACGGTGCTAAAAAATCAATAAATAGACAGTTGTAATAGTTTTCTAATACACTCTTTCGAGGTTGTTTAAGGTTATGTAAAATCATATTGCTGTTTTTGTAAAAAACAACATAGACACATAGGCGGACAAAAATCTAATCAAGATGGGACACTTGTTTTAAATCATTTTTAAGTGTTTTAACCTTACAGATAACATATGAACATTTAGTGCAGTTGGGTCAGGATATTCCTTATATACCTAGTAGTTATTTTACATTGGATGTCCCAAATGAAAAGAGTATATCATTACAATAATGATTTTAACTTTTATTCATGACTTTAAACATCATAGCTCAGGACTCCCGCCTAAGGTAGTGCGCCATTCATATACTGTATGTATATCAATAAATTTTACTTATATGAAAAAGATAATAAATTCACCATTCAAATCTCATTCATAAATTTAATTATGACCCATAAAATTTACACTAACTTTTACATACAAATATTGCGTTAAATTAATACGACTTTCAGTCCGCTTTCATGAATATTTGCCGCTGCACAAGCCCGGCTAGAGCCAGTTCGTTTTCTCATTTCAGGCTGGGTAATCAAAGAGATGTAATTTTAGTACTCAGTCTAAAGGTAAGGGTGCATTTCCCTGCGTGTGTTAAAACATCTTCAAATTTTAAACCAAATAGAATATAATATGTTTATTTATACTACAAATAATTAGTCAAGCAAACCTTCCAACTGTTTAACTATCGTTCATTAAGTGAATTTATAAATTATAAACGTACTGCCATAACCTATTGTTATCTTTGTCTAATATTTAATCTTTTGAAAAGTTCCTCATTCATGGAAAAGCTAATTCACCAGCCATTTAATTATTTTTAATGCGGGAAAATAATATTTAAGTGAATAAAAAAGTAAGTAATTTATTTTATAATGTTTAACTTTTTGTAGTAAGAATGTTGAATTTATGAACGAACATGATTAATATATAGTGTGATATTCATATGGCAAAGCGTAGACTACCGTCTTTTTCTTCAACCGTCTTTGATTTATCACAATACATTAACCTAGACCCAAAATATTTTTTCAAATTACTTGCGCGTTTTCTAAAATCGAAGAATAACTTGTGTGCATCAAAGTCTTTACCGTACCCAGGAAGTCTTTACCTGGGAATCATTTCTCATAAACAGTATTTACCTGAAATATTCCCAGCCTAGCCAAGACCTTAGAATGGTCCCCCTTTCTAAACATCAGTCAGCAAAGTAAGAACTACATGCTTCCTAAACTTTCCAGGAGAGTATACTCCATTAGGAGAACCAGTATGTTCCAGTATGAACCAGTAATAATTTGTTTTTTAATACAGTTTGTTAATGAAATGGTCAAACCAAAATTATGTGTTTTTAAAATGCAAGCCACAAGCCACATATTGAAAGATCTATTTCCCTTAATTGATTCCATCATGAATCGGAAAACATCGAAAACTCGTCGGATCTATAAACTTGTGCTCTAATTGAAAAGCTCTACATTTTGTTCCTAGTGATGAAAAATACTATTAGAAACATAATATTTGAGGTTCAATAATTTATGCTAGTATGAACTTCGATTTACTTAATGAAAAAAATGTAACTAAAACAGTTACATAAATTATAAATGGGAAAATTTATAATTACATCATTATAATTTTATACATACATACATACATAAATATCATTGTTAACGTGTTGTTTAGTGTATTTCAACAAGGGAAGCAAATCTGGGTTGACTCTCTGCGTGATGTTCCATATCACCACAGGAATTGCTGCCCTACTTACTACATTGAGTAACATGAACCATAACTGGGACAGTCAAACAATTGATTTGTAATGTTTAGAATTATTTTATATTTGAAGGCTGGAGTGATACACTGAACTAACTTTATTACTATTCTATTTTAAATCTTTACATTTCTAATGTATACAATATTTGTTTGTAATCATGAAATTCGGAGCTCTCCATACTTGTTTGTAATCATTAAGGCAGAGCGAGGGAATATCACCTCCACAGTTTGTTTGGAGAAAGTGAACAATAGTACTGCTGTTTATTAATAATTATACAGTAGACGTTTAAATGTCGCATGGATTTTGTCTATCGCATTTATATATGGATATCACAAATATTTTAAACATCATTCTATTTCAATCACTTCTATAGTTTATATTAGTCAGTTTATAGAAACTTTATAGATACAACTTTAGTTGAGATTCATGTGTTTTAATTGTTGTGCCCGTATTAATCTATCCCAAGTACAATACTAATTCATAATCAATTCTGTCGTAATTGGTGTAGATGGTACATCTAAACATGAACAAATCCACACAAATAAATTGCATAAACAAAGTCTTAAACATTTTAATTGGATTGAAACGAAGTGAAATCCTCATACTTCAGTAGTTCTATTGAAACATTGTTAACAAACTAAGCACCATTAATATGTTAGTTTTATCATTTACGGATTTGCAGCAGTTAAGCAGCCTATTAAAAGCTGCTTTAATTTTAAACACAAATAAACAACAATGCGATGAGGTGGTTAGGTTAAATGGGATTTGCTACCCTTAAATTAGTTAACATAACCCTAACCCAACAGTCACAGCGCACTGTCTGAGATAGGTCACCATACAAAGCCAAACCATTTCACCATCACAGGTCACCAACCTAACAACCTAGCACTTACCTTTCACTCCTGAAAAAAAACAAATGTAAAAAATCAGTATGTTACCCTTATAGACACAAAAATGTAAGGATAAGTTAGATAGGCTTTAAAATACCTGAACCTTATTCCATTGTAATATTATAAGGCCTACGGTATTTAAAATGGTTGCACTTCCGCAGGCGCCCGGTGGAACAATCGAATTAAAATAATCGATATAAAATATCGATGTACAAAATAGTTTATTTTAATTTGGTTATTAAGGTTTCGCAATAAATACAAGTGCATTTACCATACATTTATTTACTTGAAACTAAAAAAAATTAAACTAACATAAATACCATGAAATATTTACAATTTAAATTTCCCGGATATACGCTTTTACCTTCTTTTAAAACATTTAGAAATGAATCTTTCCCTGACATTCTCACTTCTCTTTTTTAGAGGAATCCTGATAAATGATTTGATCTGCGTCGAGTTTTTGAAAAATCGTGGTTCAATTACACAATCACTGGAATGCAGAGTTTGTAACGACGATACGAAGATGAAAATCAAGTGTTGTTTCGGTGTTGTAAACATATATTATTAGGTTATAATGTGTCAGTTTTATCGATTTGATCCGATATATTTATATCGAAATATCAAAGCATTAACGTATATCGATAATTTATATTGATTTTTCTCTTGATAGTTCTACCGGGCGTCTGCGGAAGTGTAACCTTTAGGATTAGGCCTATATTAGACTCGAACCGCTTATGAGATCATACAAAATAAAATACCTAGCCTATTTTAATTAGGCTAATTTACTCGAACCGCTTATGAAATCATACACAGTTCCATTTAAAGATTCTTTGATCAGCCTTCAACTGGTCACCTGAATCAAATTTTACCCTTCCACCCTAATGAGCCTGTGTCTGTATGGATTGAGATAGGGAGCTGTCTTAGGAATTTTATTTTTGAGTGGGTCCTATATTTTGGCCAGGTTTCACAGTCTGATGTAACTCTCGGGACAGTTGTTAAGTAGCTGGCGCTTTTTTTCACTGTCAGACTGACTACTGACTTGCAATTGTCTAGGACCATTTACACGTAATCTTTACTGTACGTCTGTTGCCTATATTTTCTATTGGTCAGTAAAAAAGCGACATCAGCTAGCTACTTCGCACGGGGAGTCAGCTACTGTCAGTGTACAACTGTCGGAGTCATGCCGTACTAGCACAGGGTGCGTACGACTCCGGTCGGAGTCATGATGCAACTTGATAAACATTGGTCTACATTGGTTCGCGTTTATCGGGGATCAACTCAACTATGCCAGCATGTTGTGCTAGTCCCATACTTCATTTCGGTTGTATCCGTTTTCGGTTCGCGCCACTGGCGGACGGCTCTGGCCGGAGTCACCTATAGGACTCCCTTAGCAATATAGGGTGGCTTTGCTACGACTTTTCAGCAGCGAACGTGTTAAACACATGGTTATACAAAATATTCACTTAAAAACCCTACATACCAAATATAAGGTTAAAGGTAGAATACACTTTCAATATTTCTGGCACTCTTTTTGTTTACAAAATTAATATCCATAACATTTGGCCTACTGTTACATTTCAAAGTTAAATTGGTGATACCAGTAACTGTACCGGTAACAAATAAACCTTAATAAGATGACTGAAATGATAACAACAGAAATGAGGCGGGAAGAGCGCACCATTCATGACCCACAAACAGACAACCATCTGTCAAACTGACAGTGCCAGTATAGTCATCCACTGAATATTTTACGGTTCTGAACTGGTAACAGAGAGTGTAATGGCAAACAGTTGTGTAAATGTTTTAAACGATCCGCGCAGCCGTTCTCACGTTATTGCATTACAAACACACACACACACACACACACACACACACACACACACACACACACACACACACACACACACACAGTGACGGATAAAGAATCATAGTCTCTGCTAATACATAGTTTCCTTCATTTCGTTCCGTCATCAATTATTTGACTATCATTAACAGAAACAAAGGACCCTTTTTCAGTTTCATAATTCATATATTCAAATTTAAACGAATAGTGTTTTTATATCTGGGGACCTCAAAACTAGGCGTTATCATGAACCTCGGACTTACCAAGGTAATTGCTTCTTCCCTAAAGGGGAAATTCGCCAAACATTAAAAAGGTTTAAACAAATAAGCAGAATGATGTTGATTTTACGTTGCTGGGGTTGTTCCGCTCTTGTGTTGGTCAGATGGCAAATGTAGTTACACATTTTCTAGTTTCAGGAAATAAAATTGTTTGCTCTGAGTATTAGGCTACTACCCATTTAATACGGTTTTGGAAAATATTCTGTGTTTCCGGATTTTGTTATCTAACTTAGTAATGCCTTAGATTAATATGAGACTCGTAAATATGATGATCATATTCAGGATGATACTCTGCATAATATGAGTACCGTACCGTGAACCCTAGAATAATCCTTACATCTACTGCTGTAACGCCAGAGCTCACAGTTTGTAATTTTGTATCCCAGTCAGGTTTTTGTTATAATCAATAAAACAGAATACTATTGGATTCATTCATTATACAAACTTCAATATTAATTTAAAATTAATTTGTATCTTTTGCAATAGTATATTTCTTAATTTACTTCATTCAAAGTTCACCATCAGATTTTTGACAGATTTTAGCCCCTGCGGTACAAGATACTGAGCAACAATGGTCTAACTGTTCTGGCTTCATGTGAAAGAGAAAAGTATAAAGTGTGTTTGATACCTATTCATTAAAAAAGGGCCGAATTTTTTGGACACAAGTTAACGGAGGGGAACAAGGTTTGCTGCAACAAGGAACATAAAAAATGGATTTTAGCGAATTTCTCCTATAGGAAGAAGCTATTACCGTAGGTCTCATGGTAAGACTTAGGCCCGAGACCATGATAACTTTTCATTTGGAGGTCCCTCAATATATATAAAGTATATATATGTGTGTGTGTGTGTGTGTGTGTGTGTGTGTGTGTGTGTGTGTGTGTGTGTGTGTGTGTCCCTAAGCACGATAACTCTCGCAAAAAATGTCCGATCTTAATGAAATTCGGTACAATTGTGTAAAGTACCATTTATTTGAACGAGTTCGAAAACCAGACGAATTGCACCATCCAAAGGGGGGTTTTCTACAAAAAAAATGGGGTTTTTGGGGTTTCTACATTTCGTTTTTATGTATATGAAATTTTAATTTTTACCATTGAATTTAGCATAAAAAACAAACAATTTGGTATTTTGATCATTGCTCTACTTCAATTGATTACTGAAATATTGAAAGTGCTAAACACAGTACGTTGTCCAATGTTATTCGTATGAAGAAAAAGAAAAATTGTATATCTCACTTATTTATGGACATAAAACTGACGAAATTTGGTATCTGGCTGTGTTTTATTGTTGTTTGCTCAACAAAACAATTTTTCGCTTATGGTTCTCGTAGCAGAAAACCTAGGTACTCGGTCCCCATGTTATTCTTATGGAAAGTAACTAAAATGTTATATATCGCTTATTTGTGAATGGATATGGATGAAACTTGGTATGTGACTTTACTTAGATTAGTTCTGTTGATATTTGCATAACAAAACCATTATTTTGTGCTCCTTGTTGCAGAAAACTTGCGTACTCATCCCCAATGGTGTTCTTATGGAGAATAATTGATCTTTTAAATATCGCTTGTTTGTGAATATATTTCTTATGAATCCTGTTAAGTGCTTAATGTGTTATGTTATATATTCATTGGAAATTCGCTGAGTATGCATATTTGCTGCGACGGGGGTATTTATGCTAATATCAATATAACTCAACTAGGTGAAGTCTTATATCCTACCCTATAAGGAAGAAGCTATTACCGTAGGTGGCATGGTAAGACTTAAGCCCGAGACCATGATAACTTTTCATTTTGAGGCCGCCAGATGCCAAAAACACCTTTCGTTCAAATTTTGTATAATTTTATGTATTTATTTATGTGTCCGTAAGCATGATAACTTTCGTAAAAAAGGTCCGATCCTGATAAAATTTGCTTTAGACATGTAAAGTAGCATTTATTTGAACGGGTTCGAAATCCAGACGGATCGGACCATTCGAAGGGGTATTTTGGGGGGTTTTGTATCCAAAAACCGGGTTTTCTGGGTTTTTCACATGTAATTTTTTACCTCAAAAAACAAAATATGTGGAGTTTTTCTCATTGCTCTACATCAATTGGTTACCGAGATATTGAAAGTGCTAAACACAGTACGTTGTCTAATGTTATTCTTATAGAGAAAAATAAAAATATTATATCTCTCTTATTTATGAACATACACTGACGAAACTTGGTATATGGCTTCATCTGGTCGTGGTCTATTGTAATTAGCACGAAAACTAAAATTTTACCGATAATTCCCGTAGCAGCAAACTTGCATACTCAGTCTCCATGTTATTCTTATGGAGAAAAAGTAAATATGATATCTCCCTTAAGTATGATCATAAATTAATAAAACTTGGTATATGGCTTCACTTAGTTGAGTTCCATTGATATTTCATAAAAACAATTTTTTGTCAGATAAATAAATAAGTAAATCTTTATTTGTCATTCGGATAGAATTATTATCACTGACAAAGTCAGAAATACAATGTACAACCAATTCAATAAAATATACTAATTAAAATAAATTCGATATAATACAGATATACAATTCTGTACAATATGAGATGAATCTCTTAGCAGCAAACCTGGGTACTCAGCCTCTATGTTATTAATATGGAGGATAATTAAAATCTTATATGTCGCTTATTTATGAATGAATCTGGATGAAACTTGGTATGTGACTTCACTTAGTTGAGTTCTATTGATATTTGCATAAAACCCCGTTATTTTGGGTTCCTTGTTGCAGCAAACCTGCATACTCATACACAATGTTATTTATAAGGAGAATAATTATTATTTTATATATATCGCTTGTTTGTGAATATATTTTTTAGGTATCTTTATAAGTGGCTTTAAGTGTTAATAAGACATATGTGCATTCGAAATTCACTGAATACGCAGTTTTGCTGCGACGGGTGTATTTATTCATTTATGTTCATAACTAAGGGAGACATAGCATTTAATTATTCTCTATAATAATAACATGGGGGCTGAGTAGGCAGGTTTGCTGGTACGGGAGCCTTTGGCAAAAAATCGTTTTTTTTTTAGCAAATATCAATAGACCACAACCAGATGAAACCGTATACCAAGTTAGTATATGTTCATAAATAAGCGAAATATAAAATTATTCTTATCCTCCATAAGAATAACATTAGACAACGTACTGTGTTTAGCACTTTCAATATCTCGGTAACCAATTGACGTATAGGAATGATCAAAGTACCAAATTTGTGTTTTTTAAGCTGAATCCAATGGTTAAAACTAAAATTTTACCATTTCAAAAATGATATGTGAAAGATTCAAAAAAACTATTTTTGGGGTTCAAACCCCCTCAAAATACCCCTTTGGATGAAGCGATCTGGCTGATTTTTTAACTTTAAGTCATAAATGCTGCTTTACAAGTTTATACCAAATTTCATCAAAATCGTATAATTTTTACGAGAGTTATCGTGCTCACGGACACACACACATATATATATATATATATATTCATTCGAAACTGTACTTATATATATATATATATATATATATATATATATATATAAGTACAGTTTCGAATGAATGGTATTTTAGGGTCTGGGCACCTCAAAACGAAAAGTTATCATGGACCCGAGCCTAGATCTGACCATGCCGACTACGGTAATAGCTTCTTTCCCTATTGGGGAAATTCGCTAAAACCAAGGTGACAACGACCCATCAAAGTCCTGGGGCCCAAACATAGAAATATTTATATTACATACCTGTAATTTAATTTCAAACTATTAACACTGTGGGGGTGACCCGAAATTTGGTTTTGTTTAACGCAACGAAAGTGTTTACCTGTTTACTGTATCACGTGAACAGTGTGTAAAAAAAGTGGAAATTGATATGCTTTATAAATTACCGTAACTTGCATGCTTTATTTATTCTATGTATAAATAGAATAAATCAACCACTAAACCCTAGAATTCAAGATTAGAAAATTCATTTCACAAAAATTCATGAAACACATTTCATTTAAATTAAACCTAAAAAAAATCAAACACCAAATAAATATATATTTATTTTTATAGTTTGTGGGTTTTTGTGATTAATATCGTCTTATGACATGTTTGTCTCCGCTTGTGTTATTCCAGCTGAATATTTTAAGGCTGGCAAGAGGCGATTGGGGACCTGTGGGTGTCCCTAGACTCCCCAATTTCATTACCTAGGTATACTTTCCGCCCCTGAATCGGAATTCGGGAGCCTGGGGCAGTGTGCCCCAGATGCCCACCCCTCTCGTGGCGGCCCTGGATTATTTACGTTGTTAAATTATAAGGCGAGACGCTCACCCAACACATTTGGCCTGAGTGTAAAGTGCATTTCTCCTGCCAGTTTTTAAAACTGCACTTTTCACTACTGCTACTTTTTATTAGGTGTGTGAGAACATTCACTCTATTTAGCAGAGTGCAGGTAATATTTTTCTGAAGATATCCTCTATAAATATACAACATTTTGTTTTAAAGTGATTTTGAAAGTTCCAGATAGTTAAAAAAATGCCAGGTACCAGCATTTCCCTTTTTCAAGCTTTGTACAACATTGACAAAGCCCGAAAAATACAAACCGCCTGTACAAAATATGGATGTATGGCAACCCTATTTATAGTTCGGTCATAATTTATAATCTGCAAGTAGTAAATTTGGTCTCTATAAGCTTTCCCGGATTTATAGAATGTAATATTTTTAAAAGATCATGCATTCATTAAATTCAGTCCTTACAACAAACCAGAGTCGGAGTTCAGAGAATGTAAGGTTTCGAAAAGATCAGGCATGTTATCATGTAAGACATAATTTATTATGGTATCAACTGAAGATTGTATTCTTCAAAATGGGTTATTTTGTGTTTGGTATACAAACAATGTTATTCCAAGATCCAAAGACAGGAAATTCGGTAGTAAATAACTGAATTTGAAATCGATTAATAATCAAAAATAAAGACAAACCTGTGTTTTATGTGATTTTATTCTGTAACTATGGGCTGAATGCATTTTTTTAAGATAAGATTGTAAAATCTTAATTTTTTTATTAGGTTTAAAAGCCCAGAGGTGTTGTTATGGTAACCAATGAAACAAATAATTACCAAGTTTTACAACAAAATAATTCCAGTTCAATTTGGTTTTGCAAATGATTTTTGTTCTTGGAAAATCTCAAAACCTGGAAAAGTCTGGGAGTTTATTTCATTTGTTTTGCTAGACACTCCGCTGTAATGTTCAGATTGCATGTAATTAACAATGCACACACATACTCTTTTAGGGATAACGTTCAAAACCCCTCCAATATATTTGTGGACACCCCAATATTTGAACCCATGACTCCTTGAACAAAAGTCCAAGACGCTAACCGTTAGGCTAGCGACATGCGATAGTAATTTTATTACCCTCTCTAGCTCCGAAAGTCACACATTTTTGGACTTTTCCCCTTACCTGCATTTATGTATTCCAGTACACATTATTATTAATATTTTTACCTTCCAGGAGGGGGTTTTGCAGCAGCAGCAGTCTCATGCTATGGAAAATTCTACTACTTTTATTATCATAAACGTAAAGGTATTTCACTGCATTTCTGTTTGTAAATATACATTAACCAAAATTATTATTATTATTTTTTAATTTCCCATGTGCAGCTTGCACATTGGAACACCTATTATGAGTTATTTGAAAGTGTCCTTGTAAGATGGTGCCACCAGTACGTTGACCAATAAATAAATGAGAATAACCAATTAAGCTGTCATTTTTATGTTTTTGAACGTTTGTTTTTTTCGAATTTAACAGTGGAGGTAATCTCAAAATGATAACCCAATTATTTGTTTTGATTAAGTATTAAGAGGGAGATATGGCCAATACCACAGAAAAGCAGCGTTGAGAAATAATATAGGCTATTGTTAGGCTATATACTCATGAATTTACATCATGGTACTTACTGTTATATTTGTAAGATACATATGTCCAATATTTCTTGTTCAGTAAAAAGTTATTACTGTACCTACCTTAGTAAAATAATAGTTTTGGAAAAATCAAACGGTTTTTGTTATTTTATTTATCTTCGCTGCTTTCTTTTTTTTTAATAAACAAGACAGAAACTTGATTTTCTTTTTGGTGAATTTCCTATGGAAAGGTGAACTATTAGCATGACCCACACGGTGAAACTTAAGCCCGGGACCACCATAGAAGTTCCTAACGTTCCCCCTGAACACGTTTTGGGTGGTCGCTAAAAACTGTATATATATATGTTCGCACTCTAGTGGTCACAATTTTTGTCCGATTTACTTTAGATTTGGTAGGAACCTTCCCTTCTGTAAACGGTTGGGCAAGTTCTTGGACTACTCTAACACACTTTTTGGGGATTTTAATTCTCCACATTTTGAGTTTTTGGGCCCAAAAACGGTCAGAAAAGCCCCGAATTTAACATTAATGCATATTAAATTGTTGTACGTAAAATACCACAAATGTTAAGCCCTCCCTCATCATTCTAGCACAAATATTTACCGAGGTATTAAAGAAAATGTTAATTTTCTTAACACAGTACTTGTTTTATGGGGATTTTACTCTGAAAAAGCTGTTTTTCATATCTTGATGTAGTTTTATCACCCCCAATACCCCTATACCAACTTGTTATCCTGACTATAACTCCTCCTAACCTTATAATGTACACCATTGCCATCCTAATAGTCAATTTAAATATAACCAAAGGCATCAGAACAGCCAAAAAATTACATTTTTAAATTAAAAAAAAGTTACCAGTGTTTTTTTAAACCCTTTATTAGACTCGTTTAAATGTTTTAATGTGAAAATTCACTTCCCTAACGCCAGCGTACTGCGTTCGATTTCGTTTGTTTTTTGCTTCTTTTAAACACTCGTATACACTTTTCCTTTGTTTAATTGAATATCTGATTTATTTAAATGTTTATAAAGATAAATTTGTATAATATACTAGTTTAAAATTATTTGCTCAAAACTCCTGATTTGAAATATATAAAATAAAACAATATTTTTAGTGTGCCTTTCAAGTGTGCTATTTTTGATATAATGCACTCTAATGGACATTACTACAGAGGTAACACCCTCCACTAATGTCAAAAACTGACTTAACTTTCTGAATTGATGCTATAAGGTGCAACTTGCACTAAAGTGTAAAGTAAGGTTTGGAATTGTAGACCTTCTTTACAAACCGCTGCATAGGGCCTAATGTTTTGTAAGACATCATGTTATTTTGTATTACACCTCATTACTTATTTAAGCGTTTAAGGTTAAAAGTAAGTCAAATTATTACATGAATATTTCAAAAAAATTATTTTAGAAATATTTTATCATGCAAGACACAGTATTTAAACTACCCAATAAGAGCAATAACAATTTAATTATCAAAACAAGGTGGTAATATAACTCTTCGCTTCATTCTGTTACTGGGCATTTGAGCGTACTCCTAGTAGCTATGATATTAGTTAATATTACACTTTATTTGCATTTGTTTAGTGTACTTGTACGTGATTTTCACGTAAAAATTGTTGTAATTGCGGAAGTGGATCGAGAATGGATCACGAACAGAGTCAATCAACACCCAAGTTTGGCCGACTTCACTGATTCAATTAACTTTTCACTCTGAGTAAACTAAACTCGGCACTTATCATCACCTGATACCTGGTAACTGATACCTGATGTCAGTAAGTATAATATTATTTTAAAAAGCTAATTAGTAAAATTACTATATGTATTTGTAGGAGTGTGTTGAAGACAATTAACTTATTTACGTATTAAACCAAGTCAATCTAATACGCTTACAGCCATATTAACTTCAAAGCGTATTTATTACGTTTGATAATGTCCTAGTTGTACTTAGGATAACAAAACAACGTTTAGTCATATTGTAGACTGATCTGTAAATCTTTTATTTCTTTAAAAAAAACCTCACCTGCCCATCACCATAGGCTATTGACCTGTGTGGTGAACTAAAGACAGCAAGGTACTTTAACACCATTAGTCACTTGGGCAAGCCAGAGGTGACCGCTCATGATCGTACAGGAGTCGGCCGGGACCGGGATCGAACCGGCTACGTCTGACTTGCTAGTCAGTCACTTTATCTCTGAGCTACCGCGTCCGGTATGAAATGTTGTTTCATATTAAACTACTGTATTTTTGATGTTTCATTTTAAACTAATGTATTCTTGATTACTTCTACAGCACTCAACTGCACTACAACTTGCACATATATGTAGATTCCTAAAGCTATTTGCTGTTTTGTATATCCTTCTTTCAAAATATTTAATTTATAACTGAAAATATAAATTTGAAAAACATACTATTAACTCTGAGTCATTACACTAAAGTAAAATATCATATTATTATTAGAACCGAGGGATTATGATAGTATCGTACAATACTAAACTTTCTAAAAAAAAAGAGGATTGCATAGATTAGTAAAATTTATAATTTGTTATTCTAACCTAAAGATATTGTAATTTACCAGTCTTAGATTAATATATTTAGTTATATAAGTGACGAACAACGCTGTGCTGAAAGCATATTAAACATGCATATATCTGATACATCATGCATTTGAACAACATAATATCCTTAAAGTTTGTCTGGGAGCCATACATTTAAACTCAACTGCAAACATGAATTTTTAAGATTTTTTCAAACACAAATAATTAGACCGTAATAAAAGTTGTGCATAGCTAAGCATACACAAAGCCATCAAAGCCATTAGACTCTACTACCGATGCTCTATATTTCATGGAACGGTGTATTGTATAGCTTAGTTGCTTTGTGTACAAACAGTTATTATTTGCAATCTTGGCTGTAATGAAAGCGCTCAACAACTGGAATTTATTGCTTGTTCCTTTCAACGGGCGTATTATATTGCCCCTTATCTTCAGGTAACTTAAAGTAAGTCCTATGTGGTTTAATTTATAGTAATATTGCAAAAATATGATTATAAAGTGTACAAATAGCTCGTTCTCTGTGGTATATACTCTCCTTTAAATTCCTTGCATAAATATGTTATGTAGTAGACACTATAAATATGAGTATATGCTGTGGTTTATATTCATTGTGTGCACGTCAATGAAACTTTCAACCACGCAAAAGATATTGGTGTCATTGTTAAAAATCTGTAACAGCATAGTATCTGTTATATTTAATTGTATCTGATCGCATAATGTAGGTATCGTATGGATTATCATTTAATCAACACTAACAAAAACAGTTTCACAACAAAATAAAATTATATTCTAAATAGTATCAGATAACATTCACTGATTGTTGGTGTAAATTATACAATCTCAGGAAAATCTTTGATGTATCAGTAATGGAATCATTGAATGTTCAGCAAACCGTCAAATAAGCCCCGAGGGCCTAATGGCCATCAATGTACATGTTAATCATTCCATTTATGCACCAATTAGATTGATATGCATAGTGGATGTTGGTGTAGTATAGGTTTACATTGCTTTGTATACATTCCACTTTGAGCGTTTACGTCCTCTATTTTCCTTAATTTTACTTATAATATACATTTATATAGAATTTCCACTTCGTATGTAAGCCATAATAAAAAACGCCCTTAAATATACGTAATGTATACGTATGTATACGCCATTCGCGTACCGTACATTACTCAATAAATCACGAAAGATTTGTAATAATAAACTGTGTTTTCTTAACAACTGTTATAACATGAATTCAATTTTAATTTTTTTTCTAACATTAACTAAAGCAAACTTAGTGGACTAAGTGGACTTAGTTCATTTATGAGTATTACTTTTAAATGTTTCACAAAACCTTGGAACGTGTTTATGGAGTCTCGTTCATTCATCGTTTAATTTTATTTCTTAATTGCAATACTAACATAGTTTGAAATAAGTTTTGTTATTTATAATAGTGTTTCCTGAAACTCTTAAGAAAAAAGTTTATAAATCTAAATATTCTGTGAATAACAGTTTGATAGGATACAACTAAGCACATAAAATCTGTAAAATATGAAGCGGGTCCAGGAGTGAAATAAAATGACGGAATGAGTTTTTCCAGTTAATAAAACATATTCTCTGGATGTTATTAATAAATTACAAATGAAATATGGTACCGGGTACATAATGTTGTTGTTTATTTTCTTACAAAACATAACATACATTATCGGCCTACGTAAAAAATATACTAAAATAATATAGAAAAAAAACATATACCTATCTACATTTCCTCATTCTATTCTTCAAAACTAATCAGGACGACATTCATAATAATAAAAAGTATAACTTTGTCTTGAGTACAAATAGTATAAATATGTTCCCACCTCATCTCAAGAGTTCGTCAGCAATAAAACTTGTTGAAGGTAGTAAATGGTGATCATACAGAGAATCAAAGGCTCTTTATAACTAATGGCCAATGAAACGAATGATAACGACGACGGGGCTCCACACAGAAGTGACTGCAAATGATCTAGTGATAACAATAATACGAGGGATACGCTGTTAAAGTAGTTTACAGATATACTAAACGCAAGACTTCATTGTTGACAACTTGAATAATTCTTTCAATTCACATTAACAGCTGATATAAATCTGTAGATGTAAATCTACATAAAGACTGATTTTGGTTTTCTCCAATTGTAGAAGTATAATATAAACTGAACTATGATCTTTCCTGACATTTTCATTCTGTGGTGTTATATGTGCAGGAGAAACCTTTTTGGATCAACTGCGAAATGGTACGTGTAGAACTGCATTAACACCTGTACCTTATTTGCATTACTAACAATTAGGCATTTCCTCTCTTCCAACCAGTGTCTGGGTTTATAGTACTGGTCTTCTTTCCTTTCAGTGTCATGAATCAGTGGTTCTAGAAATACCGTTATACGTCTTATATGGTAAAATATAGATGGTTAAGTGTAAAATAACTCCAAAAGGGCTTAATTAAATTTGAAAAATTACACAATGCATTAAAATTAAAAATATGACAAAAAATAAAGAAATTAAAGAAAAAACTTGTACATATTAGTAACAAACCAAAACAGGCCCTTATAAATACAAAGGCCCTGATATACGTAAGGTCCTAATTTGATATTGTTGCTAATAAAAATATTTCTTAAAGTTTTTTAGGTTTTTCGAAATAGTTTTGCTTGCAATTAACTCAGTGTGTAGGTTTTCAAATTAAGTTTCCTTTCAACTTTATTCTATACTTAACCATCTAAACCCATAATTTTAGCATATAATATAACGATATTGTATAAATTGATTAAGTAATTTATTGGAGCTCACAATCAACCGTTAGAATTGATAATAAAATCATAGCTGTGGTATAGGAAGGAAATCTTTGTAATTGAATATCAATGTACACAAACATGTCCTCTGCACAGAGCCATGCTAGTTGGTCCATAATGGTATGGTAAACATGGGCAGTGATGGCCGCATGGACCTCGGGGCTCGTGTGTCAGGGGCTGCAGAACATTCTGATTGATTTCATTACTGATGCATTACAGGGATTTACTGAGAACATTTAACCAACGCTAACATCCAATACAGGTAATCTGATGCTGTGTAATCGATTTCCTAATGAGATAACATAATTCGGTTCTAATGTTGATTAGGTGGTGGAACATAATATGGTTCGTAAGATTAGGCTGCATCAAATAAAAGTTACTTATGTATTGAAGTCCATTTAATGAATAATTGAACAAGTAATTCCATACTTAATCACCCTGAAACATAACACTAATTTATCAGTCACTAAGATGCTGTTTTCATTCGATGTTGTGTGCGACTGGAGTTAAAAAATGTTTTTAAATGCAAAGAACTGGTTTATGAAGTTTCTTCGAAATTTTTGTTGCTGACATTCCTTCATCAAGAAATCCATTTTGAGGTATCATTTTGTAAAGCTAAAAGGAATGTCTCTTACGTAGAAAGGGTCGTGAATGCAAATTTGTATGGTTTCCACACAAACCAAAGTATATTTAGTAGTTGACGAAACAAAATTAACGACTACAACTACTACTTCAGTTAATCAATTAACAATAATTTATTTGCACAACCTAACCTAATTGTTCCAGATAAACTTAAGTTATAGTAGTGCGAAACCCAATCATCTTATCGCATAAAAGTAAGGTGCAGGAAAGAAGATAATAAGATAGATAAGATTGATAAGATAGATAATAAGAAGATAATAATCGTTAACAACGAGAGAACCTCAACTTATGATATTATTTTAAACACTAAAGAATTAAGTAGAGATTGTTTGTATGACCTATTTTCCCCTGACCTAGTTATGAATCAGAAGTAGGACAGCAATTCCAATCTTCGTCTGGATTAATATCTGAGTGGCATCCTAGATATACCACTGTAGTATCATTAATATGTCCATCACTCTGATTCTACCTGTTTTGCTTAATATATTGACCGTATCAACTTCAAATTTTCACAAATTTTAAGTTTCAAACATTGTGAAAACCAACCAATTTTCAAATTTAAAAAAATCACCGGACAAATAAGTATCCTATATTATTCCCCAACGGGAGACAGCCTGAAAATGTCCTAATAATGTAAATTGCATTCGACCATAAGGTTGTATCCCAGTTATACAAATGTTACCCTACCAATGAGGAAACAATTACTTGGGTGAAACAAATTTAAATGGAATTAATAGAACATATGAGTCCTAAAATAGTCCTATTGAGACTCAATGGAGATTTTTGAATGGACTATTTGTTAAGCTGTACTAATGTTATTAGGATTAAATCATAGCTGAAATTGATTTTCGTCTGTTTTTCAAATATAATTTACAAATATAATGTAATTATTTGAATTTTCATAATAAATTCAACAATTTAGTTTGCAGTTTTGACCCTTTTGTGGCTGAAATCTTTTAATAAACATAATTGTTTTTGCCATTATGTATGCGGGCTATAATTTAATTTTTTAACCGGTTTTCCTCCCACTTCATAAAATGTATTTATGCCACAGATAATGGTAGTATATGACAGTACTTACAGTAATAACTCTAATTTGTGTGTAAAGTTCCGTAAGTGTTAAACATTAATTTGTAAATCAGTAGTAAGGCCGGCCACTTTGGCCGTAACATGGGCTCTTATGGGGAATAGATTAACATGGGGTCTTATGGAGAATAGAATAACATTGGTCTTATGGGAGAATAGAATAACATGGGCTCTTATGAGGAATGGAATTAGGGTGTAATTGCCTCCCTCTGTGGCTCTTTTGCTACCCTCTGTGGTTAATTATTTATCTTTTGCATCCCCTGTGGTTAATTATATACCGTTTTTGGTAATTGTTTGACCCTTGCGTCCTTCACTTCCTTCTGTGTATCTAACTACAGATCCTGTCTCTCAGCGTACTGTAGCTGGCGGGTGTAACGTGAACATTTTTAAGTAAACTGATGGGTTGAAATGTTAATTCGTGTCCTTCTGTTGTTAATCATCTAGCCTTCTGTGGTAATTATTTGAACTACGTTTCCTTCTACATATTTATTTTTTTAACCCCAGTGCCCTTCTATACATCTAACCTCCACATCCTTCTGCGTATCTCACCTCCTTCTGCATATTTAACCACAACATCCGCAACAAGTCTCTGTCAGCAAACTCGCCGTTACCTGTTAAAATACTGTTCTGTGATTGGCCGGAATAAGCTCGCACCCCATTGGTTGTAATTAGGCGTCCTGCCCTCTGATTGGTCCAGACGTTTCTCCACCTCCCCACCACCCCCAATTACCGCTATTTTCCTCTCACTTTGCTCTCAGCTTTCATTACGATCAGACGTGTCCCTGTGTTGCTCCGTTTGCTACGTTTTGCAAAGATAACCTCACTTTTCCTAACCTCAATCTTGAGCGTTTGCTTACCCTATCCTACTTGTAACATAACCTCACTTCCTTGTGTCAAGGGTTGTGTCGTACTTGTATTTGTTGACTGACAGTAATACCACTTTCTATTCTTGTTCTTTATTAAGTAACCTAGCCAATTATGTTTTACTTGGTAGTCCTGTGTTTATATGTCTTTGATAACATAACAGCAAACCTAGTTTATTGCGTCAAAAATAGTTTTGTGCGTTGTATTTGATTGTTTGGCTTGGCTAAAGTAGTGTTGTGCTGACTAACATAACCTTATTTCCCAGTAACCTCAGTTTCTTGTGTCGAGAGTAGTGTTTTGCGTTGTATGTGCTGAGTAACATAACAGTAATATCACGGTATCATGCACTTGTCTTGTTCATGCCTGACTTATCTATGTTAAGAGCGTTGTATGACTTGCTAGTGTACAGTAACATCAGAGTTAACTACATGTTTCAAGAGTAGTGTCGTGTGATTTTTAGCGTTATCTGAACTGCTAAAGTAACCTCACTCTTTACACTCCAACTTTACTGTATTATATTCCGTTTCATGGTGTACTTAATTTTATTTCTGTGTTGTGTTTATTGTCTTGGCTAGAGTAGTGTTGTTTTGTGTTTAATTGTTTGATTTGATAGTTTACAGTAAAGAAAGTAAACAAACCCTCACTTCCTTGTGGCTAAAGTCGTGTTGTGTTGACTGACATAATCTCACTCTCAGTAACCTTATTTTTTTTGCCCTGGTTCTTTTTGAACTGTAAATTCACCTCAGTAACCTCACCTTCTATTCTTGTTCTTTAAAACAGCTTTGGTTAGAACAGTTTTTGTATGTGTTGACTAACAGTAACCTCACTTTTCCGAGCCGCTGAGCGAGGAAAGAGTAAGAATAAAATTTTCCCGCCAAATTTGCGCGCCAAAAAAAAATTGGCGCCAAACCTAACCTCACTTTTCACCCCTCCAAAGTGTTAACAACTTAGCAGAGCTAATGTACCATACATAATTATATGTATCATATATAATTATATGTACCATATATAATACTACAGTGTATAATCATATTATACCATAATAGTGTATAATATACCATCACCAGAAAGGTAAGTGGCTATCTAACCTCACTTTCTTGTTTGATTTGACTATAGTAGTGTTGTGTAACAGTAATCTCACTTTTCTTTAATGCAGTTTTGGTTAGTGTTTGCTACCTTCATACTGGTATATTACTGGTAACTTCTTATGTTGTCGTTTTCTGACTTTTGGTAACTTGTAGTTCTGATTTGGCTCGCGTAGTGTTAGTGTTTTTCTGACTTGCGTAGTGATACAGGGGTACTGTGCTCTCCTACATACTATATATCTCTTACAACAAGCTCTGGTTCTTCAGTCTGATTTCAGTCGTCACACTGTTCGGACGTTCTTTTGCACTGCTCTTGCGTAGTTGTTCGTGTTTTAAACCTTCATTGGAGTTAACTTTCGATAACTTGTAGTTCTGGTTTGACTTGCGTAGTGTGTGTGTATGTTAGTGTTTTTCTGACTTGCGTAGTGATACAGGGGTACTGTGCTCCCCTACATACTATATAGCTCTTACAACAAGCTCTGGTTCTTCAGTCTGATTTCAGTCGCCTCACTGGTCGGACGTTCTTTTGCGCTGCTCTTGCGTAGGTGTTCTCTTGCACAGCTTATTATTGATTCTGCGTAATTCAATTGTATCCGTGTGAGTTTGACTCTGGTCGGTGTGTTTTCTCTTTTAAGCGTTAGCACAGTTTAGCTTGTTTTCAGTATTTAATTGTTTGTTGAAAGATGGACGTTTCTAAAAAGAACCCTCAAAACCCAATAAATTTAATTAGTAAAAATCAAACCTATGTTAAAAAATTCAGACTTTACGGGACTAACACTGTTCTTAAATTTACTAACCCTCCCAATGGTATCTCTGAGTTTGATTGGATTCGTAAAGGTCTCAATCAAATTGTTGAAAAAGCTAAAGCCGATGCTGAACCTACCGATTATCTAGGGTTTAAATTGCAGTCAATAAATTTAAAAAGTGCTGAACCGGGGTACGTAGATTTTAGACCGGTCTCTGAAGTTAGCGGTGATGTACTTTGGCAAGTTTTCGGAGGTATTCTTCAATCAAATTCAGAATCAATTAAATCCACTGATACGTTTAAAGTAGACGTGTCACGAGTTAACGTTCCAGTAGGTTCTGGGAGGGTAAGGTCTGGATTTTACAATACGTTTGACGAGGAATCTAAAGCTAGAAAAGGGATTGTAGTAATTAATAACAAAGATAATTTATGTTTGGCTAGAGCGTTGGTAGTAGGCAAAGCGTATGCAAAAAATGATCCTCAGTATAAAGCAATACGTCAGGATATGGGTAAAAGACAAACTTTCAGAGCTAATAAGCTCATAGCAAAAGCCCGTGTAGAAATGCCGGAGGAAGGCGCCGGTATCCCCGAGCTAGAAAAATTCCAGTCCCATCTTAAGAAATACAAAATTACCGTCTACAACTACGACAGAAAAGGCCGGGATGTCTATTTTGAGGGAGGTAATGAAGACGCTAAATTCAAAATTAACTTGCTCTTTCACAACGGTCATTATAATGTAATTACAAACTTAACTGCCGCGTTTGTATGCCATTATTTCTGTGAAGCATGTCATATTCCCTACAATAACAAGGGTGAGCACCGATGCTCAAACAGATGCTTGTCCTGCCATACTATCTCCCCACCCTGTAACTAGAACACGGAGGCATTACATGCCGTTTTTGCTGTCGCTTCTTCAAAAACGAGCGGTGTTTGATAGCCCATCAAGGGCAAGTTTGTAAAACTTTAAAACTCTGCCGTGACTGTAAGAAAATGATTTATCCAAAAAAACGTAAGACAGCTCACGTATGCGGAGAAGTTTATTGTAAACCCTGTGAAGCGTTCAAAGACCCTGCACATCAGTGTTTCATGAGGGTAGATAGGAGAACTCCCAGAGACCGTGATTTTTTGTTTATTTTCTTTGACTTGGAGACTCGCCAAGACGAGTCTCTCTCCTCTGACGAGAATCAAAAAGTACATCAAGTTAACTTGTGTGTCTCACAACAGTACTGTTTTAAATGTATTAATGGGGGTGAGTGTTAAACTTGCTCGGAACGGCAAAGGGTATTTGAAAAGGAACCGGTAAAACAGTTTATGGACTATGTGATGCAAGTTCGAAAACAATTTAAAGATGTTTGTGTAATTGCCCACAACGGGCAGGGTTTTGATTTCCAATTCATTCTACAGTATATTATGGAAGAAACTAAATTTACCCCAAAAATAACTCCTCGGGGAACTAAAATTATTTTGATGGAAATGGACAACGTCAGATTCATTGATTCACTTAGCTATTTCCCCATGGCCCTCTCTGCACTCCCTAAAGCTTTCGACCTGCCTCCCGAGAAAAAGAAGGGCTACTTCCCGCATCTTTTTAATACATTGGCAAACCAAAATTATGTAGGCCCTATGCCCGACAAAAAATACTACTGCCCAGAGTCGATGTTTGAGAAACCACACAAGGCCTTTGAGATTTGGTACGAGGAACAAGTAGCGAGTAACTATATTTTTGATTTTCAAAAAGAAATCCTGGAGTACTGTATTTCGGACGTAGAAATCCTAGCTCAGTCCTGTCTTAAATTTAGAGCCTTGCTTCTTCAAGAGTGTAACGTAGATCCTTTCCTCGAGGCTATCACAATAGCCAGCGCATGTAACCTGGCCTTCCGCCGTAACTTCTTAAAAGAAAATACTATTGGACTTATACCAAAATCAAGGTACCGACTTGCAGACAAGCAGTCAGCCGTTGCTTTACAGTGGCTAACATGGGAGGAGGAGAAACGTGGAGTAAAGATTCAACATGCGGGCCGGGGTAAAGAAGTTAAAATTAACGGGCTAAAAGTAGACGGGTTTGATGGTGAGAGAATTTATGAGTTTCACGGGTGTTATTGGCACGGGTGCCCAAAATGTTTTCCTTGCAATCGAGAAGAACCTCTGCCGGAGGACCCCTCAGACATTTTGCATCTCCGTTACGAGAGAACCAAGTCCAAAATGGCAAGATTTAATAGCTATGAGGTTGTAGAGATGTGGGAGTGTGAGTTTAAAGGTTTGAAGAAGGACAATAAATTAAATCACCTGAACCAACTATCCATTCTAAACACACTTCCGCTTAATCCTAGAGATTCCTTCTTTGGAGGCAGAACGGGCAATACTAAAACGTATTGTAAATGTGAAGAGGGAGAAACAATTCAATACGTTGATGTCTGTTCCCTCTACCCGTATGTAAATAAATATTGAAGTATCCCATGGGTCACCCTACTGTTTACGTTGGAAATGAGTGCCGAGAGAGAGGTCTTGAAGTATAGGGCTTGTTAAAATGTAAGATTCTACCTCCTTACAACTTGTATCACCCCGTACTCCCCGCAAAAATGAATAATAAATTGATGTTTGTTTTGTGTAGAACCTGCGGGGAAACATTAAACCAAGGGGAATGTTTTCATGATAGTGAGGAAAGGGCAATGGTAGGGACATGGACTATGGATGAAATTAGAAAAGCTGTAGAGAAAGGATACGTTGTGCTTGATATGTATGAGTTGTGGGAGTATGAGGTCGCTACATACGAGAAAGGGGGACTTTTTACCGATTTTATTAATAAATTCTTGAAAGTAAAACAGGAAGCCTCAGGGTATCCTGCTTGGTGTAAAACAGAGGAGAATAAAGACAAGTATGTTTCTGATTTCTTTGAGCGTGAGGGTATTCAACTGGACACGGGCAAAATTGCTAAAAACGGGGGTTTGAGATCGGTAGCCAAACTCATGCTAAACAGTTTTTGGGGCAAGTTTGGTCAACGCGAAAACATGACAAAAACTGCAATCGTGAGAGACTCTAAAGAATTGTTCAATTCGTTAACTCAACCAGGAACAAAAGTAAAGTTTGTTGAAGTAATTAACCAGGAGGTTTTATTAGTTAATTGGCAGAATGTTGATGAAGCTAGTGAGCCTCTAAAAACTGTAAATGTTGTAATTGCGGCCTACACCACTGCTCATGCGAGACTTAAACTGTATGAACACTTGGAGGCTTTAGGCGGTCAAGTCTTGTATTATGATACAGACTCGTGTATTTATTTATACCGGGAAGGGTTGTACAGGGTCCCTACGGGAGATTACCTCGGTGAAATGACCGATGAATTGGCAGGTGACTACGGGCCCGGCTCTTATATCGTAGAGTTTGTTTCTGGGGGACCTAAAACTTATGCATACCTTGTTTGGTCAACCAAAAAACAGAAACTAGAATCTGTGTGTAAAATCAAAGGCCTCACCCTCAATTTAAAAACCTCTGAAACGCTAAATTTTGAGCAATTGAAAAAGATGGTCCTTAGTGAAGCTGCTGAAATACTAGAAATTGAAGAAAACAGAATCAGGAGAACAAAGAGACGAGAAGTCGTTACTGTAAGTGAAATTAAAAAGTTTAAAATTACAGGACCCAAGAGGAGATTTAATGATGATCACGATACCTTGCCTTTCGGCTTTAAAAAACAAAGAGTTGCTTAACGGAGCTGTCACTCACACGGGTACTGTGTGCATATACCTCTAAACATCAGCTCTATCAAATCATTCTGTTCTGAGACGCGGTAGTGAACGGACGTGCCTGTGTCTTACCCTGTATTTCTCTCCTTGTAGAATGCTTGCTGAACGAAATACATCCGCTATTCAAGCGGTGTTTTTAAAGTTTATATCTAAAAGAAAGTTAAATGAAAATTCAAAATTTCGCATTACATGCTCAGAGTATGAGTTCTTTCTTACTGGGCCAATAAATGCATGGGAATGGCCTTTGATGTTCTCGGAGTATATAGTAGATAAAATAACGGAGGACTCCTCATCAAACACCTACATTGGAGTAGCAATAAAGTACGGTGATGTTTCGGGAAATATACCGTTTCTGCCTTTAGGGAATTTAACACCGTCAGTTTTTGATGATCACTTTGAAGAAATATTTTGTAACGTTGAGAAACTATCTGGTGTTTTACGTCTTGAAGTAACACTTGTCTCAATTCCATGTTGCTACCTTCGATAAAGGTAGCACCTTTCCCTACGGAGCAGCGTTACTCTTGTATATACCAAATGTCACTAGTACAGTTACATCATTCTGCTCCAAGTCGCGGTACTGATCAGACGTTCTTTTGCGCTTCTTTTTCCTGTACTATTGAGTAAATTGTGACATGGCTGCTAAATACTATACATTCAATAACAAACCCGTATTGGTTCTGTTTGATAATGAAGGAAAGCCATGGTTTAAAGCTAAAGACGTAGCTACTGCTCTAAAGCATTTTAATTGCTGGAGTGCAGTTCGGAAACATGTAGATGACAGTGATAAATTAACTGTTGGAAGTTTTTCTGACGCCCAAAAACAGGGCGTTGGGCCTATTGAGAAAACAACGGTTTTCATAAACGAAGCCGGATTATGTTCTTTGATGTTAAAATCAACTACTCCTGAGGCAAGACTGTTAGTAAGAAGTCTGTTGCCGGAGAAGTTTTACCTTACTTACACAAATATGAAGGATGAAAGTTAACTTTAAATGTAAATTTTCTTTAAAGTCACAAGTTCCCACTGTATGTGTGTGTGTGAATGAAGGTCCCTGGCGTGGGTGACGAAAAGCCCCGTAAACCTGTATGAAGGTCACTGGCGCGGGTGACAAAAAGCCCCGTAAACCTGAATGTGTGATGAAGGGCTTAGTAGATTGAGGCGCCGGGCTAACACCCCGGCTACTCCTTCGAACAACCCGGTGTGAATGAAGGATCTTGTACACTGAGGCACCTGGCTAACAACCAGGCTACTCCTTGGAACGGTCCATACGGTGGGACTTGTAAGAATAAAAATGAAAACTGCGCCTTGATTTCCGCGAAGTACTACGCTCGAAAAATATTTTCGAGTGGGGTCTAATAAAAAAAAGACCCGGCAGTCGCTCACCCATCAGGCAGGGCTATACCCTTTGTAAGTCCAGGGGTGTGGGGAGGTTGGCGTAAAAAACCGTGAAACCGTTTGTTGTAACCCTCCGACTGTCAGGGAAAACCGGATGGAAAGGCGCAACAAAATAAAAAAGATAAAAATAAAAACCAAATAAAAAGTATAAAAGCAAAAAAACAAAAAAATATAAAAAGGAGGTAGCATTTTGTTATGGAGTGGCTACCACTGTGAGAGGCGATGGTTGGGGCCTCTCACCCCAGAGGTTAGGCCTCCAGGGGAAGCTCTGGGTAACCAAAAAGAACGCGCCGACGCTCCTACGGCCTAGCCTAAAGGCTTACCGTGGTGTGGAAACGTGAGCGTTCAAAATTATTTCACTGGGGTTAGAAGTGTTTAACCGATAAATTTTAAAAAGATCCCCGTTAAAGTGAAATGTAACACATTATAATGTAGCTTCAGCGGAGGCAGGAGTAAATGACCGGAAAAATTTAAGAAGTTTCGGCCAATTTATGGCACTGCCCCCTTAAAAACACCTTCAAGCTGAATTTGAGGTATTTGACGGAGAAGTTACTGCGTAAAAATACGACAGATCCGCCGTTTTACAGGACTTAAATGCAAATAACCAATCAAGTTTAAAGACTCGGAGCTAAATACTGTATAATTTCTGTCCTTCTAAAGAATGCATTTTATGCTTGTTGTCTTTTAATATGCACCCATGGTGTGTAATTTTTTGCCAACTCTCTGATATTGGTGTTGGTTACAATCCTTTTACTAGTAAATTCAGTAAAATTATATATTGATTCAGTTTGTTACAGAGTTTTACAAGCAATCAACTACAACAAAAAGACAACTCTATATTTGTTTAACTTTACAAGATACCCTACTGTCACCAGCCTCTTCTGCATTAGTTTTAATTCTTAAACAGTGGGTCCTGAGGGTCCAACACTTAGAATCATGATAATTGAGTTGGGACCCATTTTGGGTCCCAACTACTTCCGATGTAGGGTTATCAAAGGGATTCGTTCCCCCTTGGAGTGGGGGTATAGTTTTATTGTCTGTCCATTTCTGCTAGTTTTTACAAGCCTCTTCTCTCCTTTTAGTTAATATAACCTTGACATTTCTAAACAGTTCAATACATGTAAAGTTTCCCAAAGTAATTCTTAAGTAACACTTAATTTAAAGGCATACACAACAGCTACAATTATTCAATCATGAAGCTAAAACCCAGTTAATATACTAACAATCTAATAAAAGACAGAGACATGACCCGAACTAACAGCTAAAATACACAAAAAACAGCTAAAATACACAAAAAACAGCTAAAATACACAAAAACAGCTAAAATGCACAAAAACAGCTAAAATACACAAAAAACAGCTAAAATACACAAAAAACAGCTAAAATACACAAAAAAACCGCTACAAATAGCCAGAGAGCCATTTTAGCAAGGGGGAAGTATTGACCCCCTTTACCTTCACCTTAAAGAATCAGTCAAAGAATAATTTATTTTGTGTTGGTTTCTCACCAGTTTTCTTGTAGTTTGTGTCAATCACATGTATTTTACATTATCATGATTTAAGAGTGGCTGAGGTATATGATAATGTAGAGAAAACCATACCGGAAGTGGGGGTGAACGTTTTGTTCACCCCTTTGAACTAACAATCCCAAATAGTTTAAATCAATGAACCATGGCTTTACTATATTTAACATAAAAAAGAAGCAAACACCCTGAAAAAACTAGTACAACAGAGCTTGTAGACTGTCCAATATTGTGATGTTTTTTCTTTACATAGTTTAAATTGTAGCGTGGGTTAATAAGTAGCGAACTGCATTTCAACTGTCCCAAAAACTTTCAATATATTTAATTTTAAAGTATAGCTCCTTCAATTGTTTTGATACTTCCCCACAGTACAGAGTTTAAGTTTTGGTAAATCTTAGCGGAGGTTAACAGGTACCTATATACCGAGTTTCATTAGAATCGGCCAAGCCGTTCTCAATATATTAAATTTTAAAGTTTTACACCCTCCATCATCCCTTAAACAACCCTCTTCTACCCTCCAACAAAATTGAAAGTTAGAGGATGTTAACAAGTATCCACATGTCAAGTTTCAATTATATCGTCCCACCCGTTCTTAAGATATTGATTTTTAAAGTATAGCTCCTTCAATTATTTTGGTACTACCTGCAGTACAGAGTTTAGGTTTTTGTAATATGTAGCGGAGGTTAACAGGTACATACATGCCAAGGTTCGTGAAAATCGGCCAAACCGTTCTTGAGATATTTAATTTTGAAAATTTGCCCCTTCATTTTTTGAGATGCAACCCGCAACATTTTGGTTAAGACTTTTCATATGGGTAGATACCCCCCTGGAGTGCCTACACTCCGTAGTAGGCAGTTTTCCGGGGTCAAAATGACCCTAGGACTTACCGTTTTCGAGATATTAGCAATTTTAATATAATCAGACTCAAGAGAGAGAGAAGAAAAAGAATAACAAAGAAAGAAGGCGTGGTGAGGGGTAGAGGGGAAGGTGAGGGGAGTGACAGTAACAAAACACAAAAGATAAATAAAACAGTGGATGGGTGAGGTGAAGAGGGGAGGGAGAAAAGAAGCAGAAGATGCAAGTGCTAACAGAAGTGATCAGTAGGGTTCGCAGGGAGTGGGTCCTAACATGGGAATAGTTTTTGAAGTAAATTTAAGTGTCCATGGTCTTTTATATATGTACATGGTCACGTTAGAGTGATGTGAGTTGGCAACAGCTGCTTTTTTTCTTAAGTTGTCAACATATATATTTTTTGCAGTCCGTTGTATTATAAATGTCTTTGACGTAACGAGAATCTGGCGGGAAGAAAAGTGAGGTTAGGAAATCTGGCGGGAAGAAAAGTGAGGTTAGGTTTGGCGCCAATTTTTTTTGGCGGGAAAATTTGGCGGGAAATTTTGGTGGGAACGCCACCATGGGCGCCGCCATCTTGAATCACGTGACCGGCTCTCGACCAATCATAAGCCAGATTTTAAGCCCATAAGACCCCATGTTAGGACCCATTCACTGGGAACCCTACTGATCACTTCTGTAAGCAATTGCATCTTCTGCTTCTTTTCTCCCTCCCCTCTTCACCTCACCCATCCACTGTTTTATTTATCTTTTGTGTTTTGTTACTGTCACTCCCCTCACCTTCCCCTCTACCCCTCACCAAGCCTTCTTTCTTCGTTATTCTTTTTCTTCTCTCTCTCTTGAGTCTGATTATATTAAAATTGCTAATATCTCGAAAACGGTAAGTCCTAGGGTCATTTTGACCCCGGAAAACTGCCTACTACGTAGTGTAGGCACTCCAGGGGGGTATCTACCCATATGAAAAGTCTTAACCAAAATGTTGCGGGTTGCATCTCAAAAAATGAAGGGGCAAATTTTCAAAATTAAATATCTCAAGAACGGTTTGGCCGATTTTCACGAAACTTGGCATGTATGTACCTGTTAACCTCCGCTACATATTACAAAAACCTAAACTCTGTACTGCAGGTAGTACCAAAATAATTGAAGGAGCTATACTTTAAAAATCAATATCTTAAGAACGGGTGGGACGATATAATTGAAACTTGACATGTGGATACTTGTTAACATCCTCTAACTTTCAATTTTGTTGGAGGGTAGAAGAGGGTTGTTTAAGGGATGATGGAGGGTGTAAAACTTTAAAATTTAATATATTGAGAACGGCTTGGCCGATTCTAATGTAACTCGGTATATAGGTACCTGTTAACCTCCGCTAAGATTTACCAAAACTTAAACTCTGTACTGTGGGAAAGTATCAAAACAATTGAAGGAGCTATACTTTAAAATTAAATATATTGAAAGTTTTCCCCGCAGGTTCTACACAAAACAAACATCAATTTATTATTCATTTTTGCGGGGAGTACGGGGTGATACAAGTTGTAAGGAGGTAGAATCTTACATTTTAACAAGCCCTCTACTTCAAGACCTCTCTCTCGGCACTCATTTCCAACGTAAACTGTAGGGTGACCCACGGGATACTTACAATATTTATTTACATACGGGTAGAGGGAACAGACATCAACGTATTGAATTGTTTCTCCCTCTTCACATTTACAATACGTTTTAGTATTGCCCGTTCTGCCTCCAAAGAAGGAATCTCTAGGATTAAGCGGAAGTGTGTTTAGAATGGATAGTTGGTTCAGGTGATTTAATTTATTGTCCTTCTTCAAACCTTTAAACTCACACTCCCACATCTCTACAACCTCATAGCTATTAAATCTTGCCATTTTGGACTTGGTTCTCTCGTAACGGAGATGCAAACTGTCTGAGGGGTCCTCCGGCAGAGGTTTTTCTCGAATGCAAGGAAAACATTTTGGGCACCCGTGTCAATAACACCCGTGAAACTCATAAATTCTCTCACCATCAAACCCGTCTACTTTTAGCCCGTTAATTTTAACTTCTTTACCCCGGCCCGCATGTTGAATCTTTACTCCACGTTTCTCCTCCTCCCATGTTAGCCACTGTAAAGCAACGGCTGACTGCTTGTCTGCAAGTCGGTACCCTGATTTTGGTATAAGTCCAATAGTATTTTCTTTTAAGAAGTTACGGCGGAAGGCCAGGTTACATGCGCTGGCTATTGTGATAGCCTCGAGGAAAGGATCTACGTTACACTCTTGAAGAAGCAAGGCTCTAAATTTAAGACAGGACTGAGCTAGGATTTCTACGTCCGAAATACAGTACTCCAGGATTTCTTTTTGAAAATCAAAAATATAGTTACTCGCTACTTGTTCCTCGTACCAAATCTCAAAGGCCTTGTGTGGTTTCTCAAACATCGACTCTGGGCAGTAGTATTTTTTGTCGGGCATAGGGCCTACATAATTTTGGTTTGCCAATGTATTAAAAAGATGCGGGAAGTAGCCCTTCTTTTTCTCGGGAGGCAGGTCGAAAGCTTTAGGGAGTGCAGAGAGGGCCATGGGGAAATAGCTAAGTGAATCAATGAATCTGACGTTGTCCATTTCCATCAAAATAATTTTAGTTCCCCGAGGAGTTATTTTTGGGGTAAATTTAGTTTCTTCCATAATATACTGTAGAATGAATTGGAAATCAAAACCCTGCCCGTTGTGGGCAATTACACAAACATCTTTAAATTGTTTTCGAACTTGCATCACATAGTCCATAAACTGTTTTACCGGTTCCTTTTCAAATACCCTTTGCCGTTCCGAGCAAGTTTAACACTCACCCCCATTAATACATTTAAAACAGTACTGTTGTGAGACACACAAGTTAACTTGATGTACTTTTTGATTCTCGTCAGAGGAGAGAGACTCGTCTTGGCGAGTCTCCAAGTCAAAGAAAATAAACAAAAAATCACGGTCTCTGGGAGTTCTCCTATCTACCCTCATGAAACACTGATGTGCAGGGTCTTTGAACGCTTCACAGGGTTTACAATAAACTTCTCCGCATACGTGAGCTGTCTTACGTTTTTTTGGATAAATCATTTTCTTACAGTCACGGCAGAGTTTTAAAGTTTTACAAACTTGCCCTTGATGGGCTATTAAACACCGCTCGTTTTTGAAGAAGCGACAGCAAAAACGGCATGTAATGCCTCCGTGTTCTAGTTTACAGGGTGGGGAGATAGTATGGCAGGACAAGCATCTGTTTGAGCATCGGTGCTCACCCTTGTTATTGTAGGGAATATGACATGCTTCACAGAAATAATGGCATACAAACGCGGCAGTTAAGTTTGTAATTACATTATAATGACCGTTGTGAAAGAGCAAGTTAATTTTGAATTTAGCGTCTTCATTACCTCCCTCAAAATAGACATCCCGGCCTTTTCTGTCGTAGTTGTAGACGGTAATTTTGTATTTCTTAAGATGGGACTGGAATTTTTCCAGCTCGGGGATACCGGCGCCTTCCTCCGGCATTTCTACACGGGCTTTTGCTATGAGCTTATTAGCTCTGAAAGTTTGTCTTTTACCCATATCCTGACGTATTGCTTTATACTGAGGATCATTTTTTGCATACGCTTTGCCTACTACCAACGCTCTAGCCAAACATAAATTATCTTTGTTATTAATTACTACAATCCCTTTTCTAGCTTTAGATTCCTCGTCAAATGTATTGTAAAATCCAGGCCTTACCCTCCCAGAACCTACTGGAACGTTAACTCGTGACACGTCTACTTTAAACGTATCAGTGGATTTAATTGATTCTGAATTTGATTGAAGAATACCTCCGAAAACTTGCCAAAGTACATCACCGCTAACTTCAGAGACCGGTCTAAAATCTACGTACCCCGGTTCAGCACTTTTTAAATTTATTGACTGCAATTTAAACCCTAGATAATCGGTAGGTTCAGCATCGGCTTTAGCTTTTTCAACAATTGGATTGAGACCTTTACGAATCCAATCAAACTCAGAGATACCATTGGGAGGGTTGGTAAATTTAAAAACAGTGTTAGTCCCGTAAAGTCTGAATTTTTTAACATAGGTTTGATTTTTACTAATTAAATTTATCGGGTTTTGAGTGTTCTTTTTAGAAACGTCCATCTTTCAACAAACAATTAAATACTGAAAACAAGCTAAACTGTGCTAACGCTTAAAAGAGAAAACACACCGACCAGAGTCAAACTCACACGGATACAATTGAATTACGCAGAATCAATAATAAGCTGTGCAAGAGAACACCTACGCAAGAGCAGCGCAAAAGAACGTCCGACCAGTGAGGCGACTGAAATCAGACTGAAGAACCAGAGCTTGTTGTAAGAGCTATATAGTATGTAGGGGAGCACAGTACCCCTGTATCACTACGCAAGTCAGAAAAACACTAACATACACACACACTACGCAAGTCAAACCAGAACTACAAGTTATCGAAAGTTAACTCCAATGAAGGTTTAAAACACGAACAACTACGCAAGAGCAGTGCAAAAGAACGTCTGAACAGTGTGACGACTGAAATCAGACTGAAGAACCAGAGCTTGTTGTAAGAGATATATAGTATGTAGGAGAGCACAGTACCCCTGTATCACTACGCAAGTCAGAAAACACTAACACTACGCGAGTCAAATCAGAACTACAAGTTACCAAAAGTCAGAAAACGACAACATAAGAAGTTACCAGTAATATACCAGTATGAAGGTAGCAAACACTAACCAAAACTGCATTAAAGAAAAGTGAGATTACTGTTACACAACACTACTATAGTCAAATCAAACAAGAAAGTGAGGTTAGATAGCCACTTACCTTTCTGGTGATGGTACATTATACACTATTATGGTACATATATATATGATTATACACTGTAGTATTATATATGGTACATATAATTATATATGATACATATAATTATGTATGGTACATTAGCTCTGCTAAGTTGTTAACACTTTGGAGGGGTGAAAAGTGAGGTTAGGTTTGGCGCCAATTTTTTTTTTGGCGCCCAAATTTGGCGGGAAAATTGTATTCTTACTCTTTCCTCGCTCAGCGGCTCGGAAAAGTGAGGTTACTGTTAGTCAACACATACAAAAACTGTTCTAACCAAAGCTGTTTTAAAGAACAAGAATAGAAGGTGAGGTTACTGAGGTGAATTTACAGTTCAAAAAGAACCAGGGCAAAAAAATAAGGTTACTGAGAGTGAGGTTATGTCAGTCAACACAACACTACTTTAGCCACAAGGAAGTGAGGGTTTGTTTACTTTCTTTACTGTAAACTATCAAATCAAACAATTAAACACAAAACAACACTACTCTAGCCAAGACAATAAACACAACACAGAAATAAAATTAAGTACACCATGAAACGGAATATAATACAGTAAAGTTGGAGTGTAAAGAGTGAGGTTACTTTAGCAGTTCAGATAACGCTAAAAATCACACGACACTACTCTTGAAACATGTAGTTAACTCTGATGTTACTGTACACTAGCAAGTCATACAACGCTCTTAACATAGATAAGTCAGGCATGAACAAGACAAGTGCATGATACCGTGATATTACTGTTATGTTACTCAGCACATACAACGCAAAACACTACTCTCGACACAAGAAACTGAGGTTACTGGGAAATAAGGTTATGTTAGTCAGCACAACACTACTTTAGCCAAGCCAAACAATCAAATACAACGCACAAAACTATTTTTGACGCAATAAACTAGGTTTGCTGTTATGTTATCAAAGACATATAAACACAGGACTACCAAGTAAAACATAATTGGCTAGGTTACTTAATAAAGAACAAGAATAGAAAGTGGTATTACTGTCAGTCAACAAATACAAGTACGACACAACCCTTGACACAAGGAAGTGAGGTTATGTTACAAGTAGGATAGGGTAAGCAAACGCTCAAGATTGAGGTTAGGAAAAGTGAGGTTATCTTTGCAAAACGTAGCAAACGGAGCAACACAGGGACACGTCTGATCGTAATGAAAGCTGAGAGCAAAGTGAGAGGAAAATAGCGGTAATTGGGGGTGGTGGGGAGGTGGAGAAACGTCTGGACCAATCAGAGGGCAGGACGCCTAATTACAACCAATGGGGTGCGAGCTTATTCCGGCCAATCACAGAACAGTATTTTAACAGGTAACGGCGAGTTTGCTGACAGAGACTTGTTGCGGATGTTGTGGTTAAATATGCAGAAGGAGGTGAGATACGCAGAAGGATGTGGAGGTTAGATGTATAGAAGGGCACTGGGGTTAAAAAAATAAATATGTAGAAGGAAACGTAGTTCAAATAATTACCACAGAAGGCTAGATGATTAACAACAGAAGGACACGAATTAACATTTCAACCCATCAGTTTACTTAAAAATGTTCACGTTACACCCGCCAGCTACAGTACGCTGAGAGACAGGATCTGTAGTTAGATACACAGAAGGAAGTGAAGGACGCAAGGGTCAAACAATTACCAAAAACGGTATATAATTAACCACAGGGGATGCAAAAGATAAATAATTAACCACAGAGGGTAGCAAAAGAGCCACAGAGGGAGGCAATTACACCCTAATTCCATTCCTCATAAGAGCCCATGTTATTTTATTCTCCCATAAGACCAATGTTATTCTATTCTCCATAAGACCCCATGTTAATCTATTCCCCATAAGAGCCCATGTTACGGCCAAAGTGGCCGGCCTTACTACTTAAATCTTTTAGTTTTCTCGACGAAACAGTGTATTTTGTTGTAAAAACGTATGTATTTTTGTATGTTATCAAGTATATTTAAACAACATTTACTATGAACGCAAAAGAAAATCAACCTTCCCATTTACACCGAGCACTAAAATTACCTTCAGTTCTACAGCTTTGATTACCCAACCTGAAATGAGAACACGGACTGGCTTCTGCCGAACTGGTGTAGCGGCGAATAAACATATGAATGCAAACACTAAATATGAGGCATTTAAACCAAAATTTGTTCTCTTATTTCCCACACTTATAATTTAGAGAATTGTATGTTAAATTTATATATATGGATGTAATAAAGATTGTATACCTTTTCTAAAGAGAGCGATTGAAAGATGTAAAGCATGCCTGTTTAGGTAACATTTAAGAATTGTGTTATTAAGCCAAGTTTAAACTATTTATGATACCGGTATACTTTTTATTTTAAAGGTTAATTTATTTCAAACCTAAACAATTACAAATACCAATTTAATAGTGCAGTGTATTTTATACTGAAGTTATGTTTAGTGAGATTATAATTTAGTGGTAAACTTAACCTTAATAAAAACTAAGATGAACGCAAAACCAAAATGTTAAAAATTTTGTACAGTATTTGTTCTCTTATTTTACATTTTTTCATATTCACAGGTTGTATGTTATCATGGTTAACTGACGTTAACATTTTATTGATTATATAAATTGTAGTTTGTCGAAGTTTTGTCACTCAGTACGTTGGAACAGCAGCTGGTTAGTCAAACATCTGGTTAAACAAAAGATTATTACATCCATTGGCATACACATTAATCATGTGGATTAGTACCTTATTGCGACCACTTTAAATTTGCATTCTATTCCATAACAATTAGTGTAACATTTTATAAGTGATAGTATTTATACTAAAAGTTTAATTGATGGACTGGATTTTTAAACCATGGAATAAAAGCGTCAACCCATATTATTGGAATGTAAAGATTTTAAAAGATAAAATAGCTCAGCCGAATGAATCAAAAGTCAATCATCGGCATTGTTTGTTTTCGTTGACTAAGTGAATTCTTTTGTAATAAAAAAAAGGCAAAGGATTATCAACAACACGGACATTTTGCGATTTATCTTTATTCCTCTCTATTGTAGCATAAAAAACAACTTATTTACACTTGCAGTTTTTTTAACAAACAAATATATAATCATGTTTCAATTTCCAACAGAATGTTCTATGTTAAATGACAACGGTATTTGTAAGGGCTAGTTATTTTGGCCATAAACAATTTGCAATCTTAGATGTAATGAAAGGGTTCAACAACTGGAAGTTACCGCTTGTTCCTGTCAGTGGGCGTATTATATTGTCCCTTATCTTCAGGTGACTTAAAATAATAATCCTTTGTAGGCTTGAATTACCACTCTCTCTATAAAATAAATAAATCTACGAACTTATTTACAGCTAAATCAACTTAATATCAGATATATCATGTCTTACGTTGATTGTGTGTTTTACGTTACTTGTCACTTCATTTTAAATATCATTTAAATCAGGTGAAATATCAATATTTTCAGTTTTAGCAAATTTACCCTATAGGGAGGAAGCAAATTAATTAATTTCTAGGTCTCGTGTTAAGACTTAAGCCCGAGACCATGACAAATTTTGGTTTTGAGGTCCCCAGATGCCAAAAAAACTATTCGTTCTATTTAGTTCGTATTATGTGTGTCCGTTAAAACGATACCTTCAGTAAAAAACAACCAATTTCGATATAATTTGGCTCGATTGTGTAATGTGACATTCATTATTTTAAGTTCGAAAACCAGAAAAATCGGACCATTGGAAGGGGGGTTTATGGGGGTTTTAAATTTTCCAAAAATCAGTTGTTTGCACTTTTCACCCTACAATTTTTAAAACACTCAATTTAGTTTTTGAGCATTGTGTAGAGCATAAAAACACAAATAATTAAAATTTTAAATTACTAACCTAGGTTAAGTGGTTGCGGAGAAAATCCAAAAAACCTGCTCATAAAATCTCCCATTTTAATCTTATAGAAAAAATTTTTTGGCCTTTCCTCAGTTCATTTTACTGTAAACTTCACATTTGCTTTTACCAATCAATTCAGCTCTACAAAAAAATCATTTTGGCGTTTAAATTGTGATTCTACGTCCAACCGTTGCAGAGTTATTAAAATTGTTCAAAACAGTACGTTGCCTAATGTTATCCCTATGAAGAATAAATAAAATTTGATATCTCGATTATTTATGAATGTATATTGATCATTCTTGGTATGTGGCTCCACGTAGTACTGGTATATTGATATTTGCACAAGCAATTGATTTTTTGTCGATTATCCCAGTATCAGAAAACCTGCCTACTCAGCCCTAATGTTATTCTTATGGAGAATAAGTAAAGTTTTATATCTCCCTTAATTATTAATATAAATTAATAAAATTTATTATATAGCTTTACTTGATTGAGTTATATTGATAATTGCATAAAATTACATATTTTTTGTTCCTTTTTGCAGCAAACCTGCGTACTCAGCCCCATGTTATTCTTATGGAGAATAAATAAAATGCTACAGATCACTTATTTATTATGTATATTATGAAAATTGGTAAGTGGCTTTATGTGGTAGTTAGAAACAAATGCATGCATTGGAAATTCACTGAGTACACATGTTTACTGTGACGGGGGTATTTTTTTTAACCGTTAGAACCATAGACCATTGAAAATGAGTAAAAATAACGTACAAATTATATCAGTTGTTGTGATATTATATTTAAGATACTTGATACATTTCAAGTTCCCATCTATTACACATTATTTCGTATGGGTACGCAGTAATATAACATATAAAATCCTATATCTCGTACTAAAATTATCAATCTATTTATTGTACAATTTTCGTTTTAACTTTTTGATTTTTACTTTTGATGTTTACCTTGTACGTCGACCTATCCATTTATACCAAGAATCCTGTCTACTACCCTAATCTGTTCATACCCTATTTATTTAAGATCACATATCTTACTTGGGGCAAAATTAGAAAAGCGATTAATTTTGTTTTCTATTCGTTCCCATGTTAAAATTTAGACCAATTAAATAGTACAAGTTATATTTGTAATTTTTTATATGGATTATAAGCCTTACACATAATACCTTTTTAAATAACTTTATAGCTGCACTAATTTTTAAGTATCAGAAAACATAAATTTAATAATTTCCATATCAAATTGAGTCTACTTTTATTATTTTTTATTAAGTTTTCATTGTTTTTTAATCAAATCTGTCTCCTCCCGGAACGAATAGCTGTACAGTTAACCCCCGTTTCCATTGAAATATTAACATTAAGTAGAATGAAGACAGGGGTGACCCTGTCAGATTCCGAGTTAGTAAAAAATGTATTGGAACCGATAAAAGTTCATTAGAGCAGTAAACTGTGGCGAGATAGAGTTCTAACGACAGTTCATAGTTGATGGCCAATAACGTCCACTGATATCGGGAGCGGGGGCGACTGCGATACAAACGTGGCTATATATCAGCTGGTGATGCATCGTACTATCACTGATATAGCTATTTTGTAGCGATATATATTATAATAACTCATATAAAGTAATCGTTTAAAATTCTAAATAGGTATCAGGTGGAAACTAAAAGTAATGGGATAAATATGTTCTCTGTTATATTATTATTCATTCGTTATGCAATTCATTCGTTTTAAACTTGGGAATATTTAAAAACATCACAACTTGTTTAATGATTTTTGTGATTTGTTGGAAGGATTTAGGGTTTAAAAAGAACCCTGGTAAGAACAGATACTGTTTTTCGTATTTTATCACTCACAATTTTTCAAAATCATCGCTATAGTCACGATAGATTTACAGAGTAATTTAAATAAATAATAGGCTAAATAATACGATATGAGTAATATACAATAAACAATTAAATTAGTCACCAAAAATGAATTCTGATACTCTCAACGGGCTCTCCAGATTTATTTCCAATTACCCAAAACAAAACTGCATGATTACATTTTTTGCAAAAACTAAAATCGTGCATTGGGAATATTAACTTGTACTGTTTTTAATAGTGTTTTACCTTACAGGAAAACAAAGTCAAACACAGTTTTGTATGCTTTTCTAATACTTTTTTTCTGAATAGTTCCCATATCATCTGTATAGACAAAGAATCGTAATTTTGTGTTTATTTAACTTACAAAATATTTAATAGATGGTGACTGCCTATTTCATAGATGGTAACCGGTAATATATGTGAATTGGTTGCAAAGAGTATCTTAAATAACCCCAAAACTGTTTAAAATAGCCTTTCATGTTACTTTTAACCTCATTAATACTGAAGCTTGCACAACCGTATTAATTTTACATCGTATATTTAAAATTCATTTTATTTACTTATTTATTTTTGAAGAAGTAAGACTTTATGATCGAATTTATTTATCTGATATTATATTAGTTGTACAATTTATAAGATAAAAACATAATTCTTTAAAAGCGTGTTTATTCTTTTAAAAATTAAAAATATGAAACTTTATTTTATTTGTTAACCAGTTATTAATGCACTCCGTGGCAGAAAGAAAGATTAATTTCTAAACGACGAGACTCGCAAGTTCCACGCATTAGTCACTGGAGGCGGCTCTGGATGGTTTCCTTTGTTGAGCGAGTAATCTCTGTTATAACAGCAGTTGTTTACTGACATGAATGCTCTTCTTACTGCTTGGTTGTATAACTTATGCAGTATGGAGTTCCAATATGGGGCATAGAATCCATCCAAACAAGGAAAGTATTCTTGTTACAGAAGAAAGCTGTAAGATATTTCGTATGAGGAGGCTTAAACAATGCAAAGGTGCGTTTTTCAATAAATTATTGATTTTTTTCTGTGTTTATGTCCTTAAATGCCTTACTTTTCTTTAAAAAACACATATTTTCAGACTCGTCACACATCAAGGTTTTACACTGTAAGTGTTGGGTCCCTAACCATCTACTCCACAACACTATTTTTTTATCTAACTTTTATTCAGGTATTTAGTTGTTTAATTCACTCCCAATCTACCTAAAGACGGTTACAGATACAGACTCAATAAAGAAATAATTAAGTTGTAAATTAAAACTAATTAATTTTTAGTTGTAAAAAAGTACCACAGTGATTATGAGCATTAACACTGAGTGACAAACTGTATTTAGGACGATCAATTTTTCTGTAATCAATTGATGTAGATTAGAACCTCATGGCATAGAACAGTTATTTTGTAAGCTGAATTTAATAACGCAAGCAAATCGTTATTTGTATGATAATTTTATATAAAACAAAATTAAAATACATTTTTTAGATAAAAACCGTTCCCAAAATCCCACTTTGGATGGTTAATAAATCAATCTAACATCTTGGAATATCAAAACTAAATGTTTTCCCATAGGGGACCATTCCGAGGCTATGTCTACTACACTAATAAGTTATCAATATGAAAAATTCCATGATAACGAATTCACTCAAAAACAACTATGTAAATACATTTATTGGTTAATGGGAAGTAAACCCAAGTAATGCCAATGATGAAACTATCATAACCCGGGAAATTCCCATGACTCACCTGCGAAACACACATAACCACAGACAAATAATAAAACAGACATCATTGGAACGTGTTCTAGACCAACCAAAAGGTGTTTCAGACACAGAAGTGCCTGACTCATGTTATATGATCATGTTCTATCCACCAACGACGTGAAAACCGATAAAATACTACGAACTCTTGAAGAGAGAAACTCAGGGAATCGCTCATTCGCTTTGCATATTTGAAGTTATCTCACTTGTAAAAGAAAAGAACTTGATACATGCTCATAAACACCAATATTGCACCCAAATAAAATATATCTAGTTTCACAGGTCTGTCAGACTTTTCTCAATTACCTATAATAAGTAAGGAGTTGTAATAAGTTAACGATGTAAACGATAATACCTAGCAGCATAAAACAGATATTTAACCAAAAACAAATTTTGAAAATCACAGTAGGTTAGACACAGCAATACATTTTAGTTATTTACTTTTCCCGTTGGAGGAATTGTGTTCACATGTGCACAATCCAATAAACATATATACTGAGAAGGATAGATTAGTCTGTATTGAAAGGACTTTTCCATAAACTTTTGTTTATTGTTGTGTTGTATTAGGGCAATTTGTTAAGTGGGTAAAGTGAAAGCCCTTATCCTGCTGCCCCTTATTTATAAAACTTGTTTGCGTTTTCTTTTTAAGTGTGAGTATGAGCGTGGGAGCAGGGTTGCCACACTCAGCAATGTAAGTTGGTGCTTCTACCTTATACCATATAAAACGTATGAATCGTACTTTAATATTTTCCAATTTTCTGGTTCTCCTCATGCCACATTAGGTATGATAGTAATCACTATATAAAACTCACTATATATCACTATATAAGATAACTATACAGGGTGTCACAAAAATGCGTAGCGCGCTATGCAGAACCGGATTCTACATACAAAAACAAGTCGAAAATGTACAGTAACATTTTTGCGATTTCGGATTAGTTAAGTCGTAATCCGCCATTTTGTATTTTTTGAAAATAATTAATAATTCAAAAACCCTTTGAGATATTTTTTTGAAACTTGGTATAAACTTTAATTTTCTGGTTTTTAACATTTTCCAAAAACAATTTTTATTTAACTTATCAAATTTTAAAATGGCGGCCATTTAAATATTTCAAAGTCAAATTCCATGAAAAATAGCAACTAAAACAAAATTTTACAGGACATAAAATTTAAAGCACTTTGTAATCCAAATCTAATGACATTTTTACTGTAAACATCGGTTAATAAATAAAAAAGTTATGGTAATTCTTTTATAATAAATTTCAAAATGGCGGTCATGTACAAATTTCAAAGTCAAATTCCTGGAAAACTAGCAACTAAAACAAAATTTTACAAGACATAAAATTTAAAGGACTTGGTCAAATGCACTAGGGAATTTGACTTTGAAAACGTTATATGGCCGCCATTTTGAAATTTATTATAAAAAAATGCCATAACTTTTTTATTTATTAACCGATTTTTACAGTAAAAATGTCATTCGATTTGGATTACAAAGTGCTTTAAATTGTATATCTTGTAAAATTTTGTTTCAGTTGCTAGATTTCATGGAATTTGACTTTGAAATATTTAAATTGCCGCCATTTTGAAATTTGATAAGTTTAATAAAAATTATTTTTGGAAAATGTTAAAAACCAGAAACTTAATGTTTATACCAAGTTTCAAAAAAATATCTCAAAGGGTTTTTGAATTATCAATTATTTTCAAAAAAATACAAAATGGCGGATTACGCCTAAACTAAGCCGAAATCCAACAAATTTTACTCTACATTTTCAACTTGTTTTTGTATGTAGAATATGGTTCTGCATAGCGCGCTACGCATTTTTGTGACACCCTGTATAAAATTAACGATTTATGTATTGACTTTCTAAGCTAGCATGAATCTCGATGTTAAGATTTTACTTATCGCGGTCAAAATAAATTGTACATTATTTGATAATTAATAAATAAATAAAACTATTTTAACAATATATTTTAGGTAAGTGCTATTATAATCTGCTTGAACTTTCCTGACTTGCCCCGTCGTCTTTTACGTTAGGTTCTCTCTCTATTGCCAACACTACCAACCACACACCTGATTGGACAATGTCGACTCAGCGAGGGCGATGTTAGAATATAATTGAATGGACGGGCCCCTTGCCACCTGGTCTACACGGGGTAAACAGTGGAGATAATAGGTAGTTAGAATCATCAAACTGCTCACTTAAAACCACATCAGGTAAAGCTAACTAGTTTCGTCTTGTCAACAATTTCCCCGGTAATGCTTCATATAATAGCCACACAAAACGTAACGTTACTTTGAGACTAATGCAAAGTATAAAAGCTTACTAAGGTAAGATGGAGAAGCTTTTAGGTCAAAGTAGTGGCCACGTAAAACGTGTTCATGTAGCATCAACGTTAAATGTACATCACTGTTTTATGTAAACCATTCTAAGTTCAATTTATTTTGTGTAATGCCGCACGGTTGTTTCGCAGTCGAGTAAAATTAATATTGTAAAACAACTTAATGAAGTTGTTATTCATGTTTAAGAAATTTGCCCTGAAACTATAACGGGATGAAATGTACTAGCTTTGATTAGATGCATAAACAATTGTAACATTAAAGAAATTATACAACATTGTCGTTGACAATAAGTATATTTTTGTAACGTGCGAAAGTTAAACTTTAAAATAATAGGTAACTAAATCGAATATACTGTAAATATAATCTATTTGTATATACATTCAAATTCAATAGTATAAAAATAAATGAGAGAAAAAGAAGAATTTTAAATATAATTTAGAATTGAGTAACAACTGTATTCATATGAGAGAGAGAATTCTGTATTATCAATCATCAAGATTCAAAAAGGAGTTAGGTTACAATAGAAAACAATCAGACCAAACAAAAACATCTTGCTTTACAACATAAAATTCTGTCATTCCTTATATTCTTCAACCCTGTAAAATGGACGGAGAAGCAGTCATTCAAATAATTTCCTCTTGAACAACTCAGGGTTGGTCCTCTTCAGCTATTTAGGCAGTAAATTATGTTTAAGTACATCATGTTATTATTCATGTTTTTATGAGGTTGTTGGCCTCTTTTTTCCTCACTTTCCCCATCCACATAGGTTTAGATCTATGCATAGAACGAATCCAGCAAAACAAGGACTGAGTCGGTACAGTACGAGTTGATCATTATTGATGAAATTTACTAGCCAGGACAAGATTCGAACCAACGGCAGGGCCACTACCAAAATTTGCGTTGACCACTACACTGACTCACCAATCGTTCATATTTTCCTGTATATTATAGTTTGACAAATTAAACTTGAATAATATTGTTTTATGGCAGTTTGGTGTTGTGTCAAAATGGTCAAATCTGAAGCTTTAATAATGTAAGTTTGAATTCTAAATCATAGTTAGATGCGTAATAATATTACAATTACTTAAAATGTATTTTAAAATACTGGGTATAAAATACATAATGCATAGAGATAATCTGTGTTTAAAAAGTGGAAAATTTGCGGTTCTTGTGGTCCGGTCTGTGAGTATAATACATTTTAATTACAGCTTTCCAAAGTAATATTTTAAGTATGTGTGCTGTGTGTGTTAGTTATCTGAAAGATACCTATGTTAAACTGTCTAAACCAAACCACAAATCGTTTGTGGCTACCGATAATGGCATTTAACGACTTTGACTTGGATTCTAAGGAGCTAAGGGTTTAATTAGTAGAACCTTAAAACATTGTATAACCGAACTTATAGCCATATTGAATGATATCTTTATTTTATTTAATATTTACAACCAGTTCAAATCTAGACTATTATACACTAGTTTTAACAATTTACACAGCTGGAACTGAAGATTAATTGATGATACACTCCGCTAAAGTAACAAGCGATAAATTCCAGCTGCTGAGCGGTTTCATTACAGCTAAGACTGCAGAGATGTTTATACCATAGCCACTAAGCTATCCTACAACAGATTTCTAATAAAATAAAAACCTACATATCGTCTTAGGAATATATATTTGTATTAATAAAAGTCTCTGTTGGTAAATTGCTGGAAATTCAATCATGTACGAACATTATAGTCAAATGTTGTTGCTAGTCAAGCAAGAATAAATTGAGCTACATATGTTTAACGACAATAAAAACTGTATACGTTTGTAACACAATTTCCCTTACTTATTTGCAGCGATGAGAAACACCAGAACTACGGTATATTATCCTATGCTTAGCTCAATACTTCAAACTTACTGTAATTAATTCTCCCTCTTGAGATAACATTGCTGGTATGTTTCCTGATTAAATATCACTAACTGTAAAAGTTAATTCAAATGCAGAAGTGAAATGATCAAGACACGTTTTCGAGGCAACCCCCTCCCCACGTGACAACTCCCACACAGTGTTATCATAGAACCGAATGAAATGCCTTAATTTTTGAACACCCTAATTATATATTGTTTAAATATATAAGGATGCCATCTGGGGCAGAACCCAGATTGGAAATTTTATTTAATATGTTCGTATTAAATCTATATTTACTTTGAATACTTAATATTTAATAAAAAATGTGTAAAATATGAAGGAAATCGTGAAATGAAAAGGATTTTAAGGTTATAACGTATAACAAACTTATAAATCATAAATTGACATACATCTTGTCAATGTATAATGCAAATAGTCAACTATAATATTATTGTATTTTTAAAACTCATAATAGCGATGGATTAAAATTTATTATTGATTTATTTGAACTTTACATTATGCTTCTTTTGTTTAAAACTACACTACGTTTCGGTAGATAAGCAAACTCCCCCCGTTATCAAGTGAACTACTACTTACATCTTATATCAAACAACTATAGCTAACTAGCCTACATTATTTTCTCCAACATTTGTATTTACACAAAAACAGAACTAACACACACACACTAAAAGTAACAAATGCAAATATAAGACACTCTCACAAAACCAATTACAAATTAAATAATACCCCCGACGCAGCAAACCTGTGTACTCGCGAATTTCCAATGCATGCATATGTTTCTCACTACCACATAAAGCCACTTACCAAGTTTCATAGAAATACATAAATACATAAGTGATCTATAGCATATTATTCTTTCTCCATAAGAATAACATTTGGGCTAAGTACGCATGATTGCTGCAAAAAGAAAGAGAAGAAATTATTTTTGTGCAATTATCAATATAACTCAACCAGGTGAAGCTACATATTAAGTTTTATTAATTTATGTCCATAAGTAAGGGGATATAAAACTTTACTTACTCTCCATAAGAATATCATTAGGGCTGAGTATGCAGGTTTGCTGCTACGGGGATAATCAACAAAAAATCAATTTGCTGTGCATAAATCAATATACCTGTACTACGTGGAGCCACATACCAAGTTTCATCAATATAAATTTATAAATAATCGAGATATCAAATTTTATTTATTCTTCATAAGGATAACATTGGACAACGTACTGTGATTAGCACTTTGAATATCTCTCCACCGGTTCGTTGACGAAGAATCCCAATTTAAAACCAAAATGATTGTTTTGTAGAGCCGAACTGATTGGTAAATGCAAATGTGACGTTTATTTTAAAATGAACTGAGGAAAACAAAAAAATATAAGATTAACATGGGAGATTTTATAAACAGGTTTTTTAGATTTTCTCCGCAACCACTTAACGTAGGTTAATAATTAAAAATACTTTATTAGGGCCTATTTGTTATTCAAGCTCAAACCACGCCCCCGCACCCGCACCCAAGCGAACCAGAATTGGAAGCGTGCTCCCATGGACGCGGGGCGAGGGGCGGCTCACAGCCCTACCTAAATATGATAGGAAGACCGTGGAGGCAAAATTAAAACGCACCATTTGAGAGGCACAAATTGTAATAGCAATCAAAAACAACAATAATACATGTGAGTTAAATCCTTTTGGAAACAACAATCTTTCTCACCTGCCTTCTAGTTTACATGTTCAAATAAAGGTGCTTTCATTCTATAAGATTTCCAAAAAAAAAGTTTTAAAGTTTGGCTAAGTTAAAAAAAAAATCCATTCAAAATTAATTTAAGTTGATGGAGTTGAGTTAAATGTTGACATTTTCAATTTTAAAAAAAATAAATTAACCAACAATAGATAAACATTTAAATAAACACTTCAACAATTCAATAAATAATTAACAATAAAACAAATAGGACAACGAACATTTCAATAATAATTTACTTAATTGCCTTTTATAGATCATTGGTTGGAAGGGGCCCCCTTAAATAGATAACGACGATTTCCAACAATTGTGCCTAAAAACTAAATAACGATAATAAACATTAAGAGTCCATGGTGGCAATAGTGTTCAAAAAACAACAATCAATAAATAAATAAATATATAAACAATAACAACAAAATTCTTATGGTAACTTGCGGCAGGCGGCGGTTTACTGGGCGGGTCGAAGCGGCCTACCGGAGGGGCGACGAAGCTGGGCGGAGAGGGGAGGCCAGGATCCGGTGACGGCAGCCAAGGTGGAAAATCCCTCTCCGCCGACGCTCATGGTGTTGACGTGGTCGCGCTCCTCCGGGACCCTGGGAAACACAAACCCAGAAACCCCAATAGTAACAGTTCAAAATCAAAACGGTTCTGCCACTTTCAAAGTTTTTTTTTTTTTTTTTTTTTTTTGTCACAAATTTTCCAACCACAATTGCTAATCACATAAAAAGAACGTTTTACCCTAACTAAAATGTCAAATTTTGGAAAATCAAATAAATTACCACATAAAAAAAACAAGTACAAAATTTTGGGACAGAAGTCCCCAAACTCCCCTACTATGGGAGACATAGTACAAACATAGACAAGTACATGAAATAAGCAGTTTTAAAGAAAATTAAAAATTTTGGGCTAGAGGAACATTCACATGTATTTTGTGTAATAACTTAAAAAATTACCAACAGAATTTGCTCGGAATAGTCTTAAAAGTTGGGAGGAATATGCCCCCAGCTTTCCAAGCCTAAACCGAGTCATAAAAACAGGCCTCAGGCCAGTTGGCCTAAAGAATACCCAAGGGTACCTCAGTACCAGAAAAGTCAAAATTAAAAAAACTCATAACTTAATTATTTATGAACAGAATTGGCTAAAACTTACAGGGAACATTCATGAGCATGAAATACAACTAATTATAACCAAACTGGCCCTTGGGAAAAGCCTAAGGCCAACTTATACCACAAAATCAGAAATGCCACATTGGCCTAGCTTTGTCAGTTACAAAAACACATTTACCCTAATCCAAAATGAATGATTGACCTCGCCAAGGTGTAGGCCAACACAAGAATACAAACTAAAGCTATTTGGAGGCCTTAGGCCTAAAATTACACAAACAATAAACGAAAAGCAAACTGGGCTGGACCTCTCAAGTAGTGGTTTTCAAAATCTTATATCTCGGGTTATATTTGCTCTAGGACCTCGGGAAAGGTCTTAAACTAAACACAGCAATGCAGACTACAAAACAATGACATAATATTTGGTCTGACGCCCACCGGGCCTTGGCCTAAGGCCAATGAAAAGTGAGAAAATGCTCAAGTTCAACTAGGCCAGAAACATGGAAAAACACATTTAAATACTGTTCAGAGATATGATCTGAAGCACAGAATGATGTTAAACCTTTAACAGAACCCAAGGGGCTCCCATAAATCCTACAGTGACTGGCCTAAGGCTGCGTGGAAAAATCCAAAGTTTTAACCTAAAATTACAGAAATCAAAATATTACGTACCCATCAGACGATGACGGCTCGTTTAGACGAACATTACGATGACAACATTCAACGAAAACATAACATACAACTTTACTTATCACAAAACTTTAATACAGAAAACACAACAGATGCTCGTCGTTTGACAGCCACACGATCTATGAGCAAATTGCACATTGTGCAACGGAAATAATCCTCGGGGGTCACAAGTCAACGCCCAAGGACTCTGCACACGAGGTTCACGGCCGTGCAAATGGGGGCGTCAGACCACAGACACTAGAATTAGTACTATATAAACACTAAATGAGGCGTGACATTCGTCGGTGGAAAGTTGTCACGGCTCAACCTCCCCCCCCCAAAAGAGGACACTCCTCTCCAAAGGGACAACACAAAGCCTCTCCCCATTTCTGAAAAACAACGACACCCGTAGACGACTCAAGTGTCTGGAGTGGGGAACGCCGAGGGACTTCCAGACTGGGGGGAATGCTCACCCCCAGGATTTGCTCTGGCCAGAGCTGGAGAAATTTACTAGGGGAAATACCTCCGCAGAACAAGGGGACAGAAGAAGTGATCAGGTTCTCTGGCCCAGTGCACTTCCCACCCAGACACACGAGCAACCAAGAATGACCTACGGGAGAGCTCCCCGGAAAGGCTTCAGGTGTGAGATGTGTGCCTTCCGGAAGACTGCTCCCGTCCGCGGGTCTCCCAGCTGCGCCGTAACAGGAGTCAGGAATCTCAGAATGCGGTGGGGACCTGACCACCGATGACACAACTTTGCGGCTCTCTTGTCAACAGCCGAACTGGCTGGATGAGCCTTGCAATTGGGTTTTGGGACAATAAATGCTGGACTGGCGTAACTTGAGCGGGAAGGCTCAATAACCCCATTTTCAAGAAGTTCATTAATGATGGTGCGAAGCGTTTCCATTTTGGGTGGAGCTAATTTGTACGGATGAGAACGCACGGGACGGGTGTCAGTTAGTCGAATCTCGTACTCCAGAAGATTGGTGACTCCCAGCTTCGGCGTAAGCACTTCAGGAAAACGAATGCACAGTGCTCTAATCGCTTCAGCCTCACCAGGAGTCAGATGCCCTAAAGGATCGATCTTCGCCTCGCCGGGTGACTCAGGCTCCACCACAGCGGCACCACCGTTAATCTCATCAGCAAAAGGAATTAACACCCGTCTCGCGAATCGGAAAAAACACTGGCCTCTACCTAAGTCCAAAATCAGGCCAGTGTGCTTAATGAAATCCGCTCCCAAAATGACAGGAAAACAAAGGTCCTTAGCTACCCAAAAGCTCCACACCCAAGAAAAATGTTCAATTTTAAATTTAAAGCGGGCTTCATAGATGATGGGAAGTGGGGAATTAGACGCAGTCCAGCAGATAGGGGAAATTCGCTCAACCTGCTTAATTAGCCCTGAAGATTCTAAATTTTCAAACAGAGATAAGGAAATGAGACAACGGGCTGACCCAGAGTCTACGAGAGCCTTCTGCACCGTGTCACCTAACAAGATGTTGAGTCGTGGACAGGTTGAGCGCACCGCTTTCACACCCATGGATGCAAGGCCCGTCATCCCCCGCAGCAGAGGCTCAGAAACAGAAACGGCACTCCCAGAAGGGGAGGCGACAGAAACATAGTTGGGAACAGAATTTAACTTTAACTTCTTTGACTGAACATTATCCAAAACATTTAATACCTCATTGACTTTATTGACTTTACTGACCTTATTAACTTTATTGACTTTATTTACTTTATTGACTTTACTGCCCTTACAACTGATAACAGACCCACAGGGAGGATTGGGCAAACTATCCCCCTGCGTGTAATTCAGTTTTTTGGACCACGTCCAAAATTTCCTCTCTGGCGGCAATCTCGCCTGATATGACCAGGTTGGCCACAACCAAAACAGATGAGAGGCTGCCTCTGCCAATGTGGGGGTTCAGGACCCTGCCCCACAGGTGCTACGACGGGGCGGAGACCAGCCCGGGGAAGATGCCTCGCAGCTTGGCTCCTCTGAAAATCCGCGTCCTGGACGCTCCTAGAGAGGATCGAGAGTCTGTCCAGGTCCGCAAACGATGATGGTCTCGGAGCAAAGACCAATCGAGAGCGTTCCTCAGGTTTCAACCCCTGAAGAATGATATCGATGAGCTCCCGCTCACCGATTCCCAGTCGCAAGACACGCTCCACCGACCGAATGTCACCGACATACTGGCTGAGAGCTTCCGAGCGGTGTTGAGGACGGAAAACCCTCTCCACCTTCAATTTTTCCATAACCCGCCGGGGTAAGAACAACTCCAAGGCTTCCTTATGGAAATCATCGAAACTCACGCCTCTGCGCAAGCAATCTAGAAGTCTGTCGCCCAAAGGTTTCAGGCAGTACGGAGCAATGAGCTCCATCAATGTTGAGTCCGACATACCAGGAAACTCACGCATGCGCAACACACATTCCAGGAAACGGAGCAACCCGTCCACATCAAGCCCATCTACCGGTTGAAAAACGCTAAGAACTGAAGAGAGAGGATGTGGAAGTCTGGCAAAAGTACTTGATAAGGAATGACCACTGTTGGATTGAGGACCCAACTGAACAGGGGCATGCAATTCTAAAGTGGGCAGTGTGGATGTGCGGGGAGGAGACGCAAGTGCCAACGCGGGCAACCGGAGCAGTGCACTTGGCGACGGTTGTTCCCGGGAACTTTCCCCCAGAGCGTCAGCCACAACCTCAGGCTTTTCCGGAGTCCCAGCCAAAACCTGAGAAGGAGGGGAACCCTCAAAAATTTTAACAGTCTCCTTGACAGACTTGCCTTCCCGAATAGTCTCGATTATCCCTTGAAGTTCCGGGATTCTCTCATTCACCCAAGCTTTATCTACCTCAGATATTTCGGAATTTTGGGCTAACAATTTTAGCCGGTTACACCAATGTGTCAACTGTGTGATTGAAGCTGCCTTGGCGGAGCCGGTAGGCAAGGCACTCCAACTGTCAATTTCGCCACTCAGCTCCTCTACTCTTTCCCTACATGCTTCAAGTTCCTCACTCAAATCGAGTGACTCATGCCAAGATTGAGGCGTGCCTGCAATCTGCCTAAACTGGGCTCGCAACGTGCGTACATCAGCTCCGGGAGTCTCCCCCCGGGACCGCACCTCGTACACTAGCTCCGGCTTCCTCAAATGTTCGGGAACAATGGACCCCATGGCTCTCAACCAGTATGCCACTTAACCAACAATGAAAACAAAATTTTAACAATACAACAACCTAACCTCCTAAGATCCCTGGACTGAAATGCCTATTCGCCTGATGAGGTCCCAAAAGAAGAAGAACCTGCCCATTCATACCGCCAATACCGCAAAAATTGAACAAAGATTCACACACACATACATACACAGATACATACACTAAATAACAACACCTAACACTTGTCTGGTGGGGTTAGCACACAGCAAGATTTAATTTTGAGTGTCGGCCATGCTTTAGAAAATTCTTGCCCCCTAAGCTCGGAAGCAAGACATTAACCAGATTCCACCCGGTGCCTCGGCTAAGGGCGAGCTCCTAATTGGAAAGAAAAAAAATTTTGTCTCCCCCCACCAGAACAACAATTTTTCCAGAGTCAACTAGCACAAACCACCCGAGAAACAATCCATCCACGGTCCTTCCAAAAAAATTTAGAACGTGGCCAGTGATCGGGTCTCCCGGTCCCTCAGTCATGAACCGATAAGGTCCACAGCCAAGGGCCAGGACCACAACCACTGAAAACCACGCTCTGCTACCATCTGAACCACGCCCCCGCACCCGCACCCAAGCGAACCAGAATTGGAAGCGTGCTCCCATGGACGCGGGGCGAGGGGCGGCTCACAGCCCTACCTAAATATGATAGGAAGACCGTGGAGGCAAAATTAAAACGCACCATTTGAGAGGCACAAATTGTAATAGCAATCAAAAACAACAATAATACATGTGAGTTAAATCCTTTTGGAAACAACAATCTTTCTCACCTGCCTTCTAGTTTACATGTTCAAATAAAGGTGCTTTCATTCTATAAGATTTCCACAAAAAAAGTTTTAAAGTTTGGCTAAGTTAAAAAAAAATCCATTCAAAATTAATTTAAGTTGATGGAGTTGAGTTAAATGTTGACATTTTCAATTTAAAAAAAAATAAATTAACCAACAATAGATAAACATTTAAATAAACACTTCAACAATTCAATAAATAATTAACAATAAAACAAATAGGACAACGAACATTTCAATAATAATTTACTTAATTGCCTTTTATAGATCATTGGTTGGAAGGGGCCCCCTTAAATAGATAACGACGATTTCCAACAATTGTGCCTAAAAACTAAATAACGATAATAAACATTAAGAGTCCATGGTGGCAATAGTGTTCAAAAAACAACAATCAATAAATAAATAAATATATAAACAATAACAACAAAATTCTTATGGTAACTTGCGGCAGGCGGCGGTTTACTGGGCGGGTCGAAGCGGCCCACCGGAGGGGCGACGAAGCTGGGCGGAGAGGGGAGGCCAGGATCCGGTGACGGCAGCCAAGGTGGAAAATCCCTCTCCGCCGACGCTCATGGTGTTGACGTGGTCGCGCTCCTCCGGGACCCTGGGAAACACAAACCCAGAAACCCCAATAGTAACAGTTCAAAATCAAAACGGTTCTGCCACTTTCAAAGTTTTTTTTTTTTTTTTTTTTTTTTTGTCACAAATTTTCCAACCACAATTGCTAATCACATAATAAGAACGTTTTACCCTAACTAAAATGTCAAATTTTGGAAAATCAAATAAATTACCACATAAAAAAAACAAGTACAAAATTTTGGGACAGAAGTCCCCAAACTCCCCTACTACTGTTCACAAAAAAAATTTAAAAAAGATTAAAATTTCAAAAGGTTGATTTTACTAGTTTACAATGGTGAAAACAAGTTAAGTAAACTAAACACTGGTATTTTAAAATGAAACAAAGTACAGTACAAGAATAAACAAGTTAATATTTTTAATAAATTCACTGTCAGGTCAAGTGAGAGATGAAATCCATTTAAAATTCAAAAATTAGGAACAAACCCAAAACTATCTGGTCCAGAATGGCAAAATATAGAATAAAACAATAAAACATTAACAGAAAAACATAGACAAGTACATGAAATAAGCAGTTTTAAAGAAAATTAAAAATTTTGGGCTAGAGGAACATTCACATGTATTTTGTGTAATAACTTAAAAAATTACCAACAGAATTTGCTCGGAATAGTCTTAAAAGTTGGGAGGAATATGCCCCCAGCTTTCCAAGCCTAAACCGAGTCATAAAAACAGGCCTCAGGCCAGTTGGCCTAAAGAATACCCAAGGGTACCTCAGTACCAGAAAAGTCAAAATTAAAAAAACTCATAACTTAATTATTTATGAACAGAATTGGCTAAAACTTACAGGGAACATTCATGAGCATGAAATACAACTAATTATAACCAAACTGGCCCTTGGGAAAAGCCTAAGGCCAACTTATACCACAAAATCAGAAATGCCACATTGGCCTAGCTTTGTCAGTTACAAAAACACATTTACCCTAATCCAAAATGAATGATTGACCTCGCCAAGGTGTAGGCCAACACAAGAATACAAACTAAAGCTATTTGGAGGCCTTAGGCCTAAAATTACACAAACAATAAACGAAAAGCAAACTGGGCTGGACCTCTCAAGTAGTGGTTTTCAAAATCTTATATCTCGGGTTATATTTGCTCTAGGACCTCGGGAAAGGTCTTAAACTAAACACAGCAATGCAGACTACAAAACAATGACATAATATTTGGTCTGACGCCCACCGGGCCTTGGCCTAAGGCCAATGAAAAGTGAGAAAATGCTCAAGTTCAACTAGGCCAGAAACATGGAAAAACACATTTAAATACTGTTCAGAGATATGATCTGAAGCACAGAATGATGTTAAACCTTTAACAGAACCCAAGGGGCTCCCATAAATCCTACAGTGACTGGCCTAAGGCCGCGTGGAAAAATCCAAAGTTTTAACCTAAAATTACAGAAATCAAAATATTACGTACCCATCAGACGATGACGGCTCGTTTAGACGAACATTACGATGACAACATTCAACGAAAACATAACATACAACTTTACTTATCACAAAACTTTAATACAGAAAACACAACAGATGCTCGTCGTTTGACAGCCACACGATCTATGAGCAAATTGCACATTGTGCAACGGAAATAATCCTCGGGGGTCACAAGTCAACGCCCAAGGACTCTGCACACGAGGTTCACGGCCGTGCAAATGGGGGCGTCAGACCACAGACACTAGAATTAGTACTATATAAACACTAAATGAGGCGTGACATTCGTCGGTGGAAAGTTGTCACGGCTCAAAAATGGTCACATCCAAAATTGAGTGTTTTAAAAATTGTAGGTTGAAAAATGCTAGAATCTCATTTTTTGAAAATTACTAAAAACCCCCATAAAACCCCTTTCCCACAGTCAGATTTTTCTAGTTTTCGACCTTAAAGTCACGAATGTCACTTAACACATTTGAGCCAAATTTCATCGAAATCAGCCTTTTTTACTCAAGTTATCGCATTCACGGACACATATATATTTATATATATAAATTTGAACGAATGGTGTTTTTGGTATCTGGGGACCTCAAAACAAAAAAAATCGTGGTCTCGGGCTTAAGTCTTACCATGAGACCTACGGTAATAGCTTCTTCCCTCTAGGGGAAATTCGTTAAAATTTGAAAAATGTATGACCTGCTCTGCATCGTTGCCTCCAAGCTGACACTGTAATTGGCATTTAACCTGACCACTCCCCAAGGCATCACGCACTAGACTAGGCTAGTGGCAGTGGAGGGGGAAGGAGCAGTTACCCACACCCACGGGCACTGGACGATTTTAGCTGATTGGCTATCAAAAACCACAGATGTATCAACGGAACCTGACACGGAAACAGAAAATTGCATGATTCCTCCTAGAATACTTCAAGGGCAGTCGTTCGATAACCTCATAGAGTTTACCGCATGCCTCCATGAATGGGACATGCCTCTATGAATTGGGACCCGTCATACAATCAGGAAGCCATGTTTCCTCCAGGGGTGGCACAATAAACTGGCGTGTCATGGGGGGGAGCTAATTCTGAAACAATCATAACTAGTGAGCCTTTTGGTTCACTGATAACGAGAGGAGTTTCCTTAACTCCCGAAACGTAGTGTAGTTTTAAACACATAACATTGCAATAGAATGTTTATACAATATTTATATAAACATATTAAAATAAACGCCATATACAGACAAAAAACGCCATGCTTTCAGACTGTATTATTGTTGAATTTCCTATGGAAAATGAACTATTAGCATGACCCGCACGGTGAAACCTAAGCCCGGGTCCGCCATAGAAGTTCCTAACATGACCATCTGAACACGTCTTGGGGGTCGTTTAAAATTATATAGTGTATGCACTCTAGCGGTCGCATTTTTTGTCCGATTTACTTAAAATCTAGTAGAGACATACCTTTCCATAATCAGATGGACAAGTTCGTTGGGCAAAACAATCGAACAACTCTAAACCCATTTTTTGGGGATTGATCTTTCAAATTTCGAGTTTTTGGGCCCAAAAAGGGTCATAAAAGCTCCGGATTAACATTAATGTATGTAAAAAGATTGGAATTAATGAGGCAAAGGTGGGTCGTCATTCTAGCATAAACATTTACCGAGTTATTAAAAAAAATGTGTACCGACTAAATACACGTGTCTTATCGGGGTCTTACATTAGAAAAGCCTGTTATTCATTTGTTGGTGTACTTTTATCATTCCCAGTAACCTCACACCTACTTTCAAGCCTGACTGGACCTTCTACTAACCTTATAGTGCACACAATTTTATTACCAGCATTGCAGGTAAATGAAACCATGAGCATCAGATCTGCCAAAAATTAATGTTTTCAGATATCAATAAAATTGGAATAAATGAATGTTTTTACACAGGTTTTGAGTTTTAAAAGTTTTTTAAGTGGAAATTCATTTCCCTCACGTCAGCGTGCTGCGTGCGAACTCGTTCACTGTTAAAATAATGTCATTTCTTGACATTCCACCCTTTTTCCGTTAGTTGTTAAAACTGCATGTTAGTAGCTTAATTGTGTTCAGTATAGTCTTCACATATAATTTTCATTATTTGTATTATTTTCCATACTTTTAAAATATTTCATCATCAATATCATAACATATTAATTCCATTAACACATAATCACAACATTATTACATAAGACTTTTTTATATATTTGTGGCATTTAGTTGCATATTTTTCTAGATTATACACATTGTTCGTACTTGTTATACAAAAATTCTTCTCTATTTAAGTTAATTGGTATTTTCTTTCGTTATGTAGTTTTTAATACAATAATTATTGTTGTTGTTCTCTACATTTACATATTATACTTTTGAGAAATGAAATTGACAGTGTATGAATGAACCAAATGACAGATTTTAATGTAATTTACGCTTATGCTTAGGATATGTCTGTTTATAAATGCTAACAATAATAATTTAGCCTCATTGTTATTATTGTTCTGAAAACATTTAAACAAAAATAAACAGAAAATGAAGAAACTTCGCTAAATCATTTTCCTGTTGAAGATGCTTCTTTTTCTGAGACAGAAATTCATTCAATTAGTTAATTGAAGAAAAATAGCATCAAAGAAGATCTGACGACTTTTTCAATCCAATGTTTTGTTTTGTCTCTTGAAATTGTTATTTTTTGTGTAGAACCATTTTATGAAGTGTTTTTAGTCATATTAGTTTTAGGTTGTTCAGTGAATAGAACAATTCTAATTTTCTTTATATTCTGTAAGAAGACACACAATTGTTTTAATTGTTAATAAATATTAAAAACTAATAACAAGTATCAAAATTATACAAGTATATGATGAAAACAAAAAAAGTCAATTAAATCTATTAGATTTTAATGAACGATGTAAATGTAAATAAACATTCAAACAGCTCGTCCTTTTAAGTATAACAAAGTTTAAAATTATAAACAAATGCAACACGCATATTATAATTATAGTACTTGAAAACCTACTGAAATGGCATCACAAGCTGCATTATAATTCTGTGCTCAATAAGACCATATAACTATTTTACTACACGGTTTAATAGTTAAGTTTTATATCCTCATTACAATGCGCTATATCCGACAATTTTATTGGGTAGTGGTCATTTGATAGTAGTAAACTTCCTGCCATCAGTTACTGTGGTAAATAACCGTAAATAATAGTAATTTATTAATGGTATATTTTCCTAAATAACATTACAAATAAAATGTGAGACAATAAAAATAACGAACCATCTATGAAGCGTGTTTTTTGCGTTTATTATTTTTATAGAATAGCCAACTTATATTTACGGATAATATTACACCTTGCAATAATTTAATTCAGTTTTAAAACAAATTATATGGAGGGTGTATGGAAAATTGCACAAACGCCATTTATACACCCGATACATCGTATAACATGTTGTGATTCCTTAAACAAATATTAAAATGTAGTATTTACACTTAAGGTACATACTTATATACTAGGAACACAGATTGAACATTATATTGGTTGTTTTGTTAACTCGCAATTGCTGCAATTTTACTTTCGTAAATTAGTTTAGAAATGGAAAGCACAGAGTCCCGCTTCAGGCCAAAGTTTTATTGGCCCTCCTAATTCAATTGCCTTGTCGACCTCAGTTTCTCCCATCCATCTAAACTTTGAAAGTTAAAGGGATACCTTCGACATAAAACTTTAAATTCTTCCAATTCAATCAACTGGTGTACTAATATTTTATGCACTCTATTTACTCCAGCATTTAATACTCAGAATAATAAATTTATACTGCTACGGAAACCCAAAAATACTCCTGTTTAAGATTTTATAAGCTATCATAATTTAAAATAATTAGAACTTTAAATTTGTTTCGGCTGATAAACAACTGCAATTTTCCCAAACTAACAAATAAATATGGATATGTAAAAATTACTAGCTATAAACTAACGTATACGTATGCCTATATGTTTTATAAATTACTAGGTGTTACACGGCAGACTTTGTCTTTCCTTTTACTATTACCAACTAAAACCAAGATCACCTGTTCAAGTAAACATGTCATTAGCTTTTATGTAAACAGCAATATCTTTTTATAAGGTTTATATCGGAACCCTTTTGGGCCTCTTGGGAGGAACTCAATTGAGTTAGGATGAAATGGATGGCTTAAAAAACTTCTCTGTGAAATTGTACATATATATACCAAAAACGGTAAACGGTAGTTTTGTATCATGGCAAATAGTCCAGTGGTGTCCGAGTCCATAAACATCAAATATATATACAAACAAACCAACCAACATCCTTTTCACTTTCTCCCTCTATACATAGAATATGGAGAAAGTATTGTTTTCGTCAAAATTTTCATATTTGAGTTGTTAGTGGAAATATTCGTTTTGGTGCTCCCTGAACCCAAAAAACTCCCTGTGTGTGTGTGTGTGTGTGTGTTTGTGTGTGTGTGTGTGTTTGTTTGTTTGTTTGTGTGTGTGTGTGTGTGTGTGTGTGTGTGTGTGTGTGTGTGTGTGTGTGTGTGTGTTTGTGTGTATGTGTGTGTTTGTGTGTGTGTGTGTGTTTGTGTGTGTGTGTGTGTGTGTGTGTGTGTGTGTGTGTGTGTGTGTGTGTGTGTGTGTGTGTGTGTGTGTGTGTGTGTGTGTGTGTGTGTGTGTGTGTGTGTGTGTGTGTGTGTGTGTGTGTGTGTGTGTGTGTGTGTGTGTGTGTGTGTGTGTGTGTGTGTGTGTGTGTGTGTGTGTGTGTGTGTGTGTGTGTGTGTGTGTGTGTGTGTGTGTGTGTGTGTGTGTGTGTGTGTGTGTGTGTGTGTGTGTGTGTGTGTGTGTGTGTGTGTGTGTGTGTGTGTGTGTGTGTGTGTGTGGATGTGTAAAGAGCTAGAGCCTTAACCAATGGGCCGATTTTTATGAAATTTGGTATGTAAGTACTAATCCACGATATCTCCAGGCATTTTTTCATTTTTTTAAGGGTAATTATCCCCCAAAAACCACCAAAAAACATGAAAAATCTAAATTTATAAAAAACGGCTCTAACGATTTTGATTAAACTTTATTCGTTTGTAGAACTTTAGTTTTTCAACAAAATGACACCACCCGCATTCCTGTAAAAATTCGGGTTCATAAATTACAGGACTTAAAACATAAAAAATTCAGTTTTTTGGATTTTTCATACAAAGACATAAATATAAAAAATATTACTATTCAACATTAAAAAGACCTCAAAAACTAAATAATTTAGTATCTTTAATTACTATTGTACGATTGCTGGTTTCGGAGAAAATTTAAATTTTCATTTTGCGGTAAACGCAGTACGTTGTCCAATGTTATTCTTATAGGGAATACAAAAATTACTATTTCTCTCTTATTTACTGATCAATTTCATTCAAACTTGATATGCTTGTCAAGTTATCATTGACCAACGGAGGAAATTCGAAATATTTTGCCCCTTAATAACCCTGGGGGGAATAGGGGGCATTTCCCCTCTTAAAACCACGAGTGTACCAATGGATTCTGTAGTGCCTCCAAAGCAGGGATTTGGGTGGATGTTTTTTAAAACAACTTGTTTACAAGATTTTCTGTACATTAGACCGTGCTTTGTATTTTATATTTAGTAAATAAAAAGTAATTCATTCATTAAAGTTGGGCTAAAAGGGAGAAAGTATGTGTCAGTTTCCTGATACCGTTTATTTATAAATATAGACTTGCCTGTGTAATATTTTAAGAAAATGAGTCACGTACATAATCAATACATAACAATGTTTGAACTGAAAAGAGTTTAGATCGTCTTTATTTTACAAATTATTTTAAAAAATATAGGTACTATTATAAGAAAGGTCTATGGTTTTGTCTAGATAAATATTTAAAATCAAATTGACAGCACTTGGCAATAGCGAGAGGTAATTCCACTAATCATTTGATTGGAGAGTATAGGATCAGAAATACTTTAGTGCTACGTATCTGATCAATAAAAAATTTAATATGAAATCTAAAATATACGGTTACAATAATTATCTGATAATTTTTAACTCTCGGGAATGTTTTTAGATATAATTAAATTTGTATTTAATAAACAACATTCCTTAATAAAGGAATTAACTAACAATTATTTTACGTGAACATAAAGTCAATCACGTGAATATAAGTTATCTTTATAGTTAGTTGTCAAATTAACAACAAATTAAAGAATCATTACTTAAAAATCATTCTTATAATATCATAAGTGTCTTATACTTTAATGAGCTTATATTGCATGAAAATAACTTTTAAAGTTAAATTTAAGTCTAATAAGATTGTTTCATATTTTCTGTATTGAACTAAACCATGTACTGATTTAAAAAGATTGGAAACATAATGTCACTAGTAAATTCACCAGTTAATTAATATAAGGCTTTTAAGTAAAACTAAAAAAGTTACTTGAATTTCGTATTTATCCAAAGTTTTCACATATATGCTAGTCAAAACGTTGTTTAAAGGTTTCACGATACAGACACTTCCCTCAATTTTGAGATTGCCTATATTGGCTCAAGGCCTTCACTCCCGCACTGGTCACTAAAATTTATAAAATATCGCTGCTGGATGGTGTTAACAGACTAAACTTCTCTTAATTTTCCTTCAATCCCGTTCTACAAAAATGGAGCTCGTTTTCATTGGCTGTCTCAGTGTATTTTATTATGGAGAGAAAAAAAAGCTATTGGTACAATATGATCTGGGCTCACTGGAACCGTGCACTGGGATCTCATGATGATAGGGTTCAGGGTCAAAAGGTATAGGTTTACTGGCTCTATTGAAAGAAATTAATTGGTTCTTACAAAAGGATCAACGCCCGAGATACATAAGATTTATTAGTTTGATTTTAATATTCTAAGAGAAATGATTTTAAGTGAGAAGTCTCTTTCACTGTTTATAAAAAAAACTGTTAGTGGTTTGACATGTCTTTAGACTAACGGTTAGCGTATTGGACTTCTTCGGTTCAAGTGGTCACGGGTTCAAATCGTGGGGTGTCCATAACAATTTTAGTAATTTCGACCGCCCTCTCTAAGAAACGTTTGTTGTGTTCTCCTAACAAAAAATAATAGGCATTGAAATTATACATAAATTGTGAAGTAAAAATTACTTAAATAAAAATAAATAAATAATACAAATACTTATTGTTATAAAATAATTTTTAATAATCAAGCGGTCCTTTAATAAATATAATCTTTAAATTATTTTGTAAAATCCAAGACTTGTTATATCTTAATCCTTTATACGCTGTATACATGTAGCCTAAAAGTAGTTTAACCGCTATATTAAACATGCTGCAGTATCATGAGCGGATTACTGAGCTGCTAGGCTTACCAAAAGCTGCTGAGACCTGTTGAGTTTGCCACTGCAGTGTTTAGCAGCTACTACATCTCTATAGACAACAACAGAGTGCAGTCAGTATCCACACAGTTCAGCTAGTAATACTGTTTCGGCACGAGTTGTTTCTAATCGGTTAGTCTGTTGAAAAATATGTATCACTACGTAAGTTAAAACCCAGTATCAGGCTACATTTGGAATTATCCATCGTAGAATTATTTTTGTGTTAAAAGAATTTACCTTATATCCCCTAGTGAATCTCCTTTATGGTAATTTCGACTCTTCTGATCAGTATTTATTCAAGCATGATACTTGTTGTTGCAATTAAATAGGATGCAGTGACTTACGTCTAACAACACTACAAAATATTTTTACACTAATACTGTACTGACATTCGAAATGGTACAAGGCAGACGATTTCAATCAATCAGGCCCAATGAGAGAGTGTCATTCGACCGCCTTGCACCGTCTTAAATATATTTTGTTGTTTTGTGAGACGTTAGTTTATTCATTTGTAAGAATTACCAAATATGAAATTTCAAGTACACTTTATGATGTAAATATCTTTATATTCTCCTCTCATTAAAATATTGTTTTTTTTTTAAATGGACGAAAACAGTCAATTAAATATTTACATTTTTATTTATTTTCAAAATCAACCATTACAAAACTGGGCATATAACATATACTATAACTTTAAAAGTTAAGAATAATCTAGTTAAGATATATCAAGAAGCCAAAAGTCCGCTAAATATAGGCAGTAATTAGTTTTATTTGAAAATGTGTAAAAATATGTTTAAGATTTTTAAACATTTATGCGTACTCTAGCAATAATTATGGATTGGTGGGGTGTTTACATACGCCATATAATATTATAAGATAACGAACTCATTTGTATACATACTCAAACTGTTTAACGTTTTAAAAAAATATTAGCTTTGCTGAAGTTTTATTACGAAGATAAAAGCTTACAAAGGTAAATCCCTACATACGTAACAGTCGGCTGTAAATATTAAATGTTATTCTTCTGAGAAATAGCTTTTACTGGTTCATACTGTGTCTTTACGTTGTCTATTTTACAAGATATTTTCCTTTGAAAATTAAGTTTAGATCTATGAGCAAATTAAAACACTGCCTCAACATTTCTTCGATGACATTTAAACATACATTCAATATCTGTGTTAAAGACCATCATTATATTATTAGCGCGTATTTTATGATGATTTTAAATAAGCTAAAATAATGCGTTGTGACAGACAACCTTTTTACAGTCAAATTGAATGTTTCTTTATTTATTTGTACAACGCTACATCACAGTTAAAAGCAATTACAAAGCGCTATTAAAAATCATTACGGATTTCGTTCGTCGGAAATTTGTCTTACTTTCGTATTTACTACAGGAAATATTATAATTCCCTTGGTTTGCCGTTTTGTAATTAATTTCATTTACAGAGTACGCCGGTTTGTTGCAGTGGCGATGCTATTTGTTTTCACTCTTCACTATTTGTTTTATGGTTTAAATTATTGTATATAATGCGTTTTAATTTAAACTGTATGAATCAACCATTATTAGACAAACAATATTGCTCTTAAATTTGTTACGTGTTATACCAATTTCAGTAATGTAATGTGTTTAAGAAACAAATCATTACTTATATAAAAGTACAATACCCCCGTCGCAGCAAACCTGCATACTCAGCGAATTTCCAATGAATATATAACATAAAACATTAACACTTAACAGGGTGCATAAGAAATATATTCACAAACAAGCAATATTAAAAATATTAATTATTCTCCATAAGAATAACATTGGGGATGAGTACGCAGGTTTTATGCAAATATCATTAGAACTCATCAAAGTAAAGTCACATAAATTTCATTCATATACATTCATAAGTAAGCGATATATAACATTTTAATTATTCTCCATAAGAATAACATGGGGACCGATTACCTAGGTTTGCTGCTACTGGAACCATACGTAAAAATTTTGTATTTTGTGCAAACAACGATAACCCCAACCAGATGAAGCCATATACCAAATTGTGTCAGTTTATGTTCATAAATAAGCGAGATATACAATTTTTCTTTTTCTCCATAAGAATAACATTAGACAACGTACTGTGTTTAGCACTTTCAATATCTCAGGAACCAATTGACGTAGAGCAATGGCCAAAATACCAAATTGTTTGTTTTTTATGCTGAATTAAATGGTGAAAATTAAAATTTGATTTAAATAAAAATTACATGTGGAAACCCCATAAAACCCATTTTTGGTGTACAAAACCCCCCAAAAACCTCCCTTTGGATGGTGCGATTCGTCTGGTTTTCGAATTCGTTCAAATAAATGGTGTTTTACACATTTGTACCAAATTTAATTAAGATCGGACCTTTTTTACGAGAGTTATCGTGCTTACGGATATATATATATATATATATATAACAATTTTAACGAATGGTGTTTTTGGAATCTGGGGACCTCAAAATGAAAAGTTATCATGGTCTCGGGCTTAAGTCTTACCATGAGACTTTGAGGTAATAGCGTCTTCCCTATAGCAGAAATTCGCTAAAAACCAAGCATACAGAAGTTCCCTCAACTTGGTCACAGTTTGGTTTCCAAAAACACCAGCAGATGTCGTCAGCGACGTCGTAAATCATAAAGCTTTGCAGAGGTAAACTTTTTTAGGTCACACATGCATATGAATTTAGCTTTACACCCACTTCTGAAACAACAAACTTTAGTTCTCTTGATTTAACATTTAATATAATAAAAAGCAACGGATCATCTTATAAGTGAGAACCATATTTATTTCGACTCTTAAAAAATAATATTTACACAAATACTTAAATACAATGATTCTATTTGATAAAGCACGACAAACATAAATATATATAGTAATTGTATGTAGTAAAAATTTTATAAAATACAATATATTTTAACTCAACCTGATATATAACAACTTAGTCAATTAGGTTCTAAGATATTTTGTGGGATTAAGAAGAAGAGTTTACTGGCTTGATCGTACACTAGTAACATTTGTTTATATTTATTAATAGGTTATTTAAAAAACTTATGAAAGCGATCACTATAAACACAATCTGGAAATTGTTTAAGGTTCACCGTTCACAGAACGCAGCGACGTACTACAACACTACAACATTCTAGGGCGATGCCGGGTGCTGCAGTGAGTCAAGTAATCGCCGAGCTCTGAGTAGAGGCGTGTGGTGGCTGGGCCTTATCTGTGGCTTATGACATGTCTGTACTAAAGAGCACAGGATCATCGTGTTATATACGATGTGTGAACAGCAATTTGAATTACAATGACAAATACAAATTCCATAACATCCTTTTATGCGCAAATAAAAATACCAAGTTACAATTCTTATTTAACTTATTTCATTTTTCATTTTATTTTATTTTATTTTTCATATCAACAGCTTGAACCAATTACTTGCAATAAATTATAGTGCAATGACATGTATTCAAATCCATTCACCCTATAAGGGTGACTAATTTACAATACTAACTAAGCTATAACCATGGCATAGCAAAATTTGTGGCTCTTAAAGTTCCCATGTTAATCTTATGGAGGAAATTTGTTTATATTAGATAATTACTTAAAACATGTCCTTATTAACCAAGACAGTTTATTTGGTTCACCAAAGAAATGCAGCACATAATACAAATACTATAATTTTCGGGTGTTTATATAGTTAAGAATGTTCATGTAATCCAGTTATTATTGTACGATGATTTGATGAGAAAATTTGTTTAATGAGCTAAGAATGCTTGCTATGTGGATTTGAGGAGGAACGTGTTATGTATTAAGGTTTTGCTATTAAATTTAGGGCTCTTTCAACAATTTCTAACCTATTTAAGTTTAAAGCTTTCTTTAAAAAACATGCATGATCACCCAATTTATTACGAACCTTAATGAACCTTTCTACAAAATGGTATTTTCTTTTAAGCGCCTAATATGTTTCTGGATTCTCTCTGAAATTTTTATAAAATATTTACCATATAAATCTTTGGGGTTACTCGTCATGGGGATTCCGTATTATACATTTGTACGTGTGCGTATGTGAGGAAAAGTGTATTTGTATTTAGCTATTGATTTTAAACCTGAAAATATTTGCACTCTGGAATGACTTCCTAAAGTCCTACATTGAACCCCAAAACGGGTCAACTTTGACAGGACATAAAAAAACGAGTGTCAAAGCCAAAATAAATCGTATTGAATTTGTTGGTTTAGTAAATTCGGGGTAGCTTTTATAATATATATAAGTTTTGTTTTTATATTTTTATTTTTAAGTGATAAGTTTTATCCATAGGGAGTTTTCACAAAATTAAAGCCATTAGTGCTCAGCGGTTTACTTAAAACAAGAAAATTACATCACAAGAAAAACTCTCCATCACACTTTACCATTAGCTCACACAATTATCCATTACCCAGGACCATGATAACTTTTCGTTTTGAGGTCCCCAGACCCCAAAACACCATTATTTCGAAACTGTATATATATATATGTGTGTGTGTGTGTGTGTGTGTGTGTGTGTGTGTGTGTGTGTGTGTGTGTGTGTGTGTGTCCGTGGGTGCGATAACTCTCATAAAAAAGGTCCGATTATGATGAAATTTTGTACAAACGTGTAAAGCAACATTTTTGACTTTAAGTTCGAAAACCAGACGGATCGACCCATCCAAAGTAGAATTTGGGGGGGGGGGTTTGTACCCCAAAAATTGGGTTTTGAAGTTTGTACATGTAATATTTTAAAAAGTCAAATTTTACTTTTCAGCCTTCAAAAACACACAATTTGGTGTTGTGATCATTTCTCTATTTCAATTTGTTACAGAGATGTTGAAAGTGCTAAACATAGGACGTTGTCCAATGCTGGACAATATGGAGAGTAAGAAACAATTTATATCTCATTTATTTATGAATGTATACTAACGAAACTTGGTATACGGCTTCAACGTGTTGTGATCTATTGCTATTTGCACAAAAAAAGCAATTTTTACCGATGATTCCCGTAGCAGCAAACCTGTGTACTCAGCCCCCATGTTATTCTTATGGAGAGTAAGTAAAATGTAATGTCACCCTTAATTATGAACATAAATTAATAAAACTATGTGGCTTCACCTAGTTGAATAATATTGATATTTACATGAAATCCCATATTTGTTGTTCCCTGTTGCAGCAAACCTGCGTACTCATCCCCAATGTTATTCTTAAGGAGAATAATTCATATTTTATATTTCGCTAATTTGTGAATATATTTTTATGAAACTTGGTACGTGGCTTTACGTGGTATTAAGACATATATTATGAATTGGAAATTCGCTGAGTACGCAGGTTTCCTGCAACAGGGGTATATTTTAATGGGATGTGGTTACAAACGACATATGACGAAAGTATGGATTTTCTTAAAGCCACAGCGTGGCTAGGAATGAATACTCAGTCAGACAGCATTGGGATAAAAATCCTAATACTGTAATAGTATTCTTAAACTACGTTTATATACTTATGAACAATATAGTTACTATTTTATCTTAAAACAACCATCATAGTATGGTCATAGATTATCTCCCAATAACTTTTTTAAACAGATAAACTGGCCATATGAATCACAGCTGTTAAATTAAATAAAAACCCTGCAGCTGAACTCTAGCGGGAAAAATATTAGGTCTAACGAGTTCAAGGATAAGGAGAACATTACCTTTATTTACAGTTAAAACTGGTTGGTGTTTTCAGTGCTAAAAGTATAAATCTTTTATACCCAATCTGTGAAGTTTCATAAAAATACAAAAAGTAAGTTAAAGTTTTGTTATATATAAGAAAGCAATTACCTGCTAAGTTGAAGAGGATATCATGTTAACTGCGGATACGCGTAGGCCTTGTTTTAAAACTGTCAATTTTCGAATTATTCGTTGGAAAACTGCTGTCCGATTAAGTTAATCCTCCTCGTTGAAATAGTAAGTTTTGTATTTATTTAAATTGCTTTATATAATAATTATCGTGAACTGAATTTATGTTGAGATGACTGTATATATGGTATTGTTCATTTGTAAAGAAATATTTTCATTAACTGTTTTAGATTACTTGTAAAACTCACAATCAAATGTAAAGTAAAGCCTGTTTCATATTGTTTGTTTGAGAGCACATGTTTTAAATAATTGAAATGCTAATGATTTTAAATATAAAATGAAAATAAAGTATTGTATTTAATTCGTCTGGTACTATTTTTATTGCAGACAAGGTTTCACAGGTAAAACAGATTATCGGACGCAGTCACTTCCAAAAACATTAAGACCCACCTTATTTAAAATTGGTTGGTGAAGGTTCTTGAATAAAATGATAAGGTCATATAAAGGTTAAAAGAATGTATTTTATTTTATGATGTCTGCAAGTTAATCAAAAGTGTTTAGTTCAACAACTAATACTTTCTTCATTCCATATGCCTGTTGGTTACATCACAGTTGGTTATTGTTTCAGTAAACTAAATTAATTTTCAATGTTGCCCTTAAGGTTGTGCATCCGCCAGGCTAGTCTGGCGGCGAGGAGCAGTAGTTCCGCATATTCCCGCGCACACCGCTAGGACGTCAATTCGGCTGATGCGGGCATGAGTGTGCTTGTGTGGGTTGGCTGGGGGTAGGGAGAGAGGCACTGGCTCCTTCTGCTCCTTCTCTCTCTCACCGTGTTTGTCATCGAGGCATACCTTTTACCTTGCGTTGGCCGGGCGGCCGGCTGGGGCTGGGCTGGGCTGACTCGCTCATTGCAAGCTTTTCGCCTTTGATTTAAATATTTTACTAACGGTTACTAATATTGGTGCTATTATTATAAAGCCCTTTCATTGTTACCAATTGTATTACCAACACCACACATAATGATTGATAAACGGTATGTGTGAACTACTTTAAAAATAAATAAAGAGTTTGCTATACAAACTTATTTATGTGATTCTCATCTAAATAATTTCCAAATGTAAAAAGTTTTTTGACTAATCGTTTTATATATACAAATATTATTAATTAGAATAAATAAGAATATTCTTACAAATAATACTGATGATTCAATTTTATATTAAACTTGCTATAAACATTTATGGTATACAATTTGTTAAATACTAGTATAATCAGATTTGTGTTGTTTACAATTGTTTTAATTTTTTGTTGAATCTAATTTTAAAGTAAATAAAAACCGTTGATATGAAAAATGCTTGACATTTTGACCTTGGCAATTTGACCGCATTCCATGGTCGCCGTAATTTTTAGACCGAAAACGACAAGTGAACGCAGTTTATCGGCCAAAAATAACCACATCAGTTTATACCCAAACAGCAATTTACAGTAAGGCCAACCATCGATATATAAACCATATGGATCGCTCGCCGAGTAGCCGTAGGTGAGTGATTTTCGGTCCGTTTCCCCCACCACATAGGCGTATAGAGGGCCGCCGAGCAATTTTTAGCATTGGACGCGCTTTCAATTACAAGCTTCTGCACAGTACTAGGATTATTTAAATAGGACAAATTTTATATATTTGTAATCTGCGTAATATGTTGCAACTAACAGTATAAATATCTTCCAGTTTGGTAAATGTTCGGAATTTATACAATAACAAATACTTCGATTTTTTTAATCGGGACAAGAAAAAGTAGTAAAGCGTAAACTTTTTTTATTTTTAGGGTATAAAGAAACTTCCAGCGGCAAAGTTGTAGAAAATTAGTTGATCTACATATTTTATTTCAAACATTGTTCAGTCAGATGTTTGGTTTGTCCACAAATCGCTTGCAAATAAGCGCAGCAAATATTATCAGGTACGTCGCGTCGCGCCCACGGTCCCACCGGACGCACAACGCATTCCTCGCCGGAAAGACTACAAATTAGTAAGGGTGTCATCAGATGTAATTAGAATAGTGAAATTTATTAACCACACGGTAAATAATTCTGATTCTCTTATTCAAACCGATAGGTTGATTATGTTAACTTGCAGAGCATTTGTTGGCGAAGTATTTGTTACTCACCATTCAAATGTTGAGTTTGGAGAAGACACTCATGAAATTAGATTAATTAGGTTAATTGGAAAAATGATTTTTAAAGTTATGTGTCATAAAATCGCAAGGGAAAAACATTTGCTCAAAATTGTAGAAAACTGGGAATTCGGCAAATCTGAATAAGTTAGTGCTTTTCAGCAATGTCTAGTTATCTAACAATGTCTTGTCTGTATATCATAGCCCTCGTTGCTGTATACTGAATAAATGACCTTGTATAATAAATATATTAGTATAGTATAAGGTAGACCTATAGTTTAAAATATTAAATATAATTTTCTTTTATACTTACATTGTCCTACAAATAAAATGTTTATTGTGCTTAGAGTACTGAAATAAAACACAAACTCAGAAAAGCCAATGCAAATCGTATTATTTAGTCCCCAACCGATTCGAAAGCTTTCTACACAATGAGTTTCATAATCAGAAAGTATTTTTAAATTAGTGGAAATTACTACTCTGTAATAAATAAATACATTGCTGTCACAGTTCTTGTTTAGTTTGAATGAAGAACATACAGAGCTACGCGGTGCGACTGTGTACAAGCGTAGCACCTACTGTTGCGTTTGTTTGAAAGACATTTTTGAACAAACCGAACGTCTGACTGAAAAATGTTTGAAATAAAACATGTAGATCAACTAATTTGCTACAACTTTGCAGCTGAAAGTTTCTTTCTACCCTAAAAATACTGGCCTCCTAAGGGTATACTTTTCACTAAATATTTGTATAACCTTTGAAATAATTACCGCTAATAAAAAGTTTTTTTAGATGTAATCATAAAAAACATGCATTAGTTTAACTTGATTAGCCTTTATACACAAACTTAAGGTGCAACATTGACTGATGCAACAGAGCAGCGCGGGTTCTCTAGTTTATTAATTAAATAGAATAATTTATACCTGGCAAGATTTACATTGGTCTAAACGAACAGCTAGTGCAATTGTATGTAGGTAATGCCAAATGAATATGTAAGTCCGTCTAAAAATAAAAAAGGAGTATTTATTTTTTAATATAGTGCTTAAGTAATTTAGTTAACAGTATTCTTCGTCTACTACATAACCTGTTTGTGATTTAATTTTGTATGTCTGCTTTGAATATGATATGATAAGTGTTGTAGACAAGGTTACATATAAAAACTTTGAGGTGTTGCCTGAAATGTAACTATAAAGTTCAAACATAAACATAAACCGAAACAGGGTTCACGCAGCTGGCGAATGTTATCTGAAACTTTACACTGAATAAATTTCAAAATGTTTATAATATACAAACTGTATACCCGTCCTTCGTACGGATTGTATGAGTGAATCTATTAATTAAAGAAAATAAACACCCGTATAATTTTACAATATTTAAATTACATTTTACATGTTTGATGTAAAATTAAATAACAGTTAAGGAAATATACTGGCAAATAGTTCAGGTATTGTTGCTAGGTCGAGGAACTCGGTCGGGTATAGTAAACGGCGAGGAATGAATATGTTCGTTGCTCGCTTTGTAAGAGACCTACCTTTGTGTTGATCTCCGTTGCTTGTTCATTCGTGGACGTGAAGATGTCAAAATCACAGCGCCAGGTATTTTCCAAATTAAACCGTTTAGGAACTTTGGAAAAAAAACTGTTGATCAGTAAATCCTGTGATTCAACGATTATGCCGCGAGGAGGAGAGATCTTTATGAGACTACATGTGTTTTTCAATGTTCCGTTCTCAACTTTTAAAAGGGCATAAGACAACTCTTTAACCCCAATTTTCTCCAAAATTAATTTTCATATTTACTGTTAAGTTCAGATGCTCAGTGGTCGGCTACATAAAATAACTTGTTAAAGAGGCGTAGTTCTCTCCACCCATGTCTCAAGCACGACAAAGGGTCTGTGTGAAATCTCCAGGGAACAACACCGTGACTCCCCATTAGAGTCATAATGTTGTTTCTTATGCCCTTTAAGGTACCAAATTTCAGCTCTTTTGGTTGAGTAGTTGGTGTGTGATTAACACGCTTATATTAAATGCCAGTGGGCCAGAACCCTTAGGTATATTAGTATCTGGAGTAGGTATATGTCTTCATTGAGTTATCAGCAATATTCATATCGAAGTTAAGCTCCATAAGTCCAGTAGTAGGTGCAAGATTGTTAAAAGATTGTATTTTCAAATTCCGGGGGGCTAAGCCCATGAACATTTTCGTAACGGGAATATGGGCTTGCGTTTTGTTCTGATGAATTAGTTATATTCCTACCGAATTTCAACTTACAAGCTCCAGTAAATACTAAAACTCATAAGATTGTCATACAAATAAATAATAAATTAGGGGACAGCCCTATAGGATTTTTTAAAAAGTATTCTTATTGTACATCAGCAGCATAAGGAGAACCAACATGCAAGATTTCTCATCATAAACATTTTCGTTTTTAGATAAAATGATCACTATGTCAGTGAGTGTATGAGTCTGACGAATATATATATATTATATCGTCATAGTGATTCGTCTGACATAGTGATCCACTGTGAATACTAATGTTATTTATAACTAATCCTCACTCTATCTTTTAAATAAGAACTGCAACAGCTGTTTATGGAAAAAATATTCTTAAGTCATATTCCCTCTGTATACTTATGTTATTTATTACCAATCTTCACTCTATGGTTTAAATAACAACTATAACATCTGCTTGTAGAATACAAATTCTTAAGTCATCATCTGATTCAAGATAAATAAATGCTTTGTCCATAAGAATAACATAGGATCTTTAAAAAACCGGAGGGTTGAGTCCTAAGGTGAGTTAAAAAAATCCAAATAGCCTAAAACCTTCTAACGCACATATAGAACATAGTAAAAAGTTCCAACGAAATCAGTCCACCCGTTTTCCTGTGAAAAGCAAATAAAACACGACCAAAACCGGACGAAATGACGTTTTTGAGTGGCCGCCATTCGTTTTCAATAAGGCGTATGCTAGTTTAAAGTCGCCTACAACATTCTCACGCATGTATAAAACAAAAACAACAAAGTTTCATCAGAGTCACTGCACCCGTTTTCTCGTGAAAAGCGAACAAAAACCCGTCCTTGAGTGTTACCGATAGACAGACAGTCAGACAGGCAGACGGACAGAAATTGGGATAAGACTTGTTTTTCCCTAGGGTGTAAAACATGAAAATAAGTAAAAATGTCATAATTGCAAGCAATGTACAGACAAAACTCTAATTTTATTATATAGATATCATTACCCAGTTTAAGTAAAATACTGATTGTGTTAATACCTACACAAGAAACCGCCAGAATACATTCAACTGTTTTAGCTAGTAAATTATTTTTACAAAAAATCGCTGGGGATACAAAATAGAATTAACCACTTTATACAAACTAACCTTTTACCTATGTAAAATATTTGTAGTTGCCAACTAATTGTTTCAACAACGGTTTTCTTCACTTTCATGTTTATTCTGTGGGCAAACAATAAAATATTTCTTCGCACGATATTTTACACTAAAATGTACAGCTACCCAGCCAATATATATATAGTGAGATATTTAATAATAATAGATGAGCCAATGTGGGTGTTAAATTATATAGGTTCATGCTCAAGCATTGATTACACAAGATATTTATGAAATATTAACAAAAGTAAAGTAAATTTTTCAAGGTTTATTTTGTCTATAATACCTATTATTTTGGTAGTCAAAAACGTATTTATAGGTGCTATAGGTTTATATGTATATTGTTATGCTAAACAGAAATGCTTAGATACTTTATTTTTCCAATTCGAGCAAAGTGAAGTCAGATGATAGATTTATAGTTGAAAATGGTATCATCAAGGTCATTGTTACGTATGATTATTTCACTAACGCTAAGGACGTAAGTGGTTTCTTGCTTGTTATCAATCTCAATTGTTAGTGTTATTAATAACAATTCGAGTATTTCGTCATCATTTGATTCCTAAACTAGAACACATGTTTATGCTAAAATATTATGAAGGTTTGATACTGAATCCATCTGCCATTGGTCATTGGGCTATTAATTAGTGATCTTGGCTAAAGACCTGATTCTGTCTTAGTCAGTAACAAGGCTACACAAGGCATCTCATCCATTCTACCTCATCATTCCTTCACATTCGACTTAAAATCACCCAAGTTGCGTCGGCGTCTTAGAGAAAGATTATGGTTAAGAACAAAATCCTCAACAATTTTAGAGTCATGAGTTTTAATATTGCATTGGTTTCTGTGTAAGTTAGTTTAATTAAACTACACAATTTCTCACAATTTAAAGCAACGCAATACATCTATTCAGTAAAATGATAACGAAATGCATTTAGCCTTTCAATTTTACTTTATTTCCCATGCTCGCCAACATTTAACAATGGACTGCTCTAAAAAGGTTTGTAGAATCATTCTGAAGATTATGGTTAAGGTAACCAACATAACGTGGCATACGGAAATTAAATAATGCCTAACTGTGAAACACAGCAGTGCAATACAGACGACTTTCACTATCTTCCAAGAACATTTTATTTCAGAAAATGCAGCAACCTCAAAAGTTCCAACAGATAGCCATGACAAATTTTCCGGATATAAGATGGAACATCCCCATTCAACTGTAAATGTACCCTCTAAGGGAACAATGAAATTTCAAATATAATGTAATATTTTTAAAACAATAAGATGTAGGTTTTTCAAAGCACTAAGTAAAAATGTTTGCAAATGAAAAATAGTTGCATTTATTCATTCACTAAGTATTTCAACCCAATTAAACTCATTTAAATGGGAAATATATGAGAATCCATTTAATTTGCTTTGACCTAATCGACCAAAGTTACAAAGTAAAATTCAATAATGAAGAATGTAATGCACCATTACACCATTGCATTATTATTTAACCGAATTAACGAACCCAGACTATTTAACCGGAATCCACGTTGTGTTATACTAAAACCCAGTGAGTGAACTTTATATAAATAACAAGTGTAGGCTGTAAGCGAGACCAACATTAGACTCGAGCAGACAAAAGGGAAAAAGTAATATAATACTCTGAACATCCCATTTTAGAATTTAAGCCTCCAGGGCCATTGTGGGCTGAGCGGTTTACATTTTGCTCTGTTAAACATCTCAGCAATTATGCTTGTAAAACTTCAATTGAATTTAGTCTTTACTATTGTATGAAACGTTTATTTTTTCACTATTTTGTTGTAAGTTCATATGGATGATTTAAAAGTTCCCCAATTGGAAAGTGAAAAGTTTATACGTATTATAACATCGCATCCTTTACGCTATCCGTTTTTATAATCAGGAACACTGAGTCCCAGTATGTTACTCGACGTCTGCTCGATCTAAACAATAATGTTAACTTTAATTGGCATCGTGGTCGCTTAGGCTTAGTGATAATGTTCTTCAAGGTAATGTTTAAATACCACATGGGTGTTGGAGTCAGTGACAATGTTGCTCTTAGCTCTTAGTATCCAAGTCTAATGCCATGCAACGATAAATTCGTATTTTTTTTATTGTTTTTTATACAGATCTTTATTAACTTCTTAAATATTTCCGTTCCTTCAATATATACATGTTATGAAATAGTTTATTGCCAAATATTCTAATATTGTTATTTATTATTGTTACTTTTGTATTTTGGTTGAATTTCATTGCAAGTGTTCGTAGTTAACTAAATATATAAAATTAAATATAATCATTAGTTAAGTAGAGAGTTAACCTATTCGTTCCCAAACATTATTAGGTCTATAGTCAGTAAGTAGTATATATACTATATAGTCTATAGTATTATTTGTCATTTGTATTGTTATATATACATTTCTAGTATTTAGGCCAGTATATAGTATTTGTCACTGTTATTTAAGTTATTTAAGTTTGCCCTCTAGCTGCATATTTGTTTTCTGAATGTATCACATTGTAAAAATGTTGAATTCTTAAATAAATAAATAAATGATGCAACGATTGAAATTTGAGGAGAGTCATGAAGTTTCCCTTCGCTAAATCGATTATTTAACCTTATATATGATTGTATTTAGTTTTTGAAACTTAAGAGTTTAACGCTTGAGATATAACCTTTATCTATGGAGAAACTATCGGTGATAACTAAGCTGTCGAAAGACCACATCAAGTAGCACATTTTAATATACATTTGTGTTTATGAATTTCAAATGAGTTAGAAGATTATGCAATTAATATTGAAACTCGTATGAAAGTAACTCGATATATATTTTGATAATCTACGTCAATATGCTATTTAATCCTTACTTAAACATACTTATCAGCACTTACGGAGTGTTAACACCAATAAATATTTTTTTGTTGAGTTTAGTCAGGATATTTACCACTTGAAAAAAAACTATTTTAATTCGTATTTGCTGAGAACGAAAAATCTATATAAATAGTAAACACCAATAAACATTTGTTGTTCAACAACCAAATACTGATAAATGATGATACTAACCCCGGCCAATGAACAGTGTATCAAGCAGGTGAGATACAACGTGTAACAGGTAAGGCCTCGCGGAGTGTCACTTGGTGGATTGCCTCCAGTCACCCGAGTAAATTGTCACTTTGTCAGACAATAAGAAGATGCGACGATCACATCTTGTTCCATCAGCTAGGATGTTTGGATTTAAGTGTAATTCAGAACCAACATTTTTATCAAATATTAGATTTGTGTCTATCCAGATTATTGGTTGGTACACAACCATCGTAATGTACTTAATAGTTGGTTTCAAAAACCACAATGTATAGCTGTACTGAATAAACCTTTAATGGATAAAAAATTAATAACAATAGTCAACCGTAGTCCACCCGTTTCTAATTTCGCAATGAAAACACACAATACAACTACTCAGTACAAAACAAATGTAAAATGTTAAATATCCTTTGTGAACCAGGACAATGCAGATTCAATTGAAATAAACTACTATATAAGAACTACATTAGTTATTGCCGGACGATTGCTTGACAAAACCGCTATCCCATAAATAATAGTAATGAAAGCTAATTAAAACAGCTTTCATGAAACAAATAAGGAATGAATCTATCGTATAAATACCCCCGTCGCAGCAAACCTGCGTATTCAGCGAATTTCCTACGTACATTTTTGTCTTAATACTACATAAAGCCGCTTACCAAGTTTCATAAAACTATTTTAACAAATAAGCGATATTTTAGTTATTCTACATAAGAATAACATTGGGGATGAGTATGTAGGTTTGCTGACTCAATTTTGATGCAAAGATCAATACAATTCAACTAGGTGAAGTCACATACCAAGTTTCATCAATCTAAATTCATAAATAAGCGATGAACCATATTTGAATTATTCTCCATAAAATAACATGGGGGATGATTAAGCAGGTTTGCTGCAACAAGAAGCACAACAAATGGTTTTTTATGCAAGTATCAGTATTACTGAACAAGAGGTGAAACTACATACCAAATTTTATTAATTTATGTCATAATTAAGGGAGACATAAGATTGTACTTATTCTCCATAAGAATAACATGGGGGCTGAGTACACAGGTTTGCTGCTACAGGAAGTATCGGTACAGATTTTTTTGTGCAAATAAGAATAGACCACAACGAGATGAAGCCACATACCAAGTTTCATATATTTGTTCATTAATGAGCGAGATATAACATCCTACTTATTCTCAATACGATTAACATTGGACAACGTACTTTGTTTAGCACTTTTAATATTTCGGTAACCAATTGACGTAGAGCGATGATCAAAATACCAAATTGATTGTGTATTAAGCTAAATTTAATGGGCTAAACAAAAGTTTGGGTTTAAAAAGACTTACATATAAAAGTAAAAACAATTGTTTGGGGTACAAAATTCCCCAAAACCCTCTTTATAATAGAGCGACTTGTCTGGTTCTCTAACTCATGAAAATAGATCTTACCTAACACGTTTTTACCAAATTGCATCAAGATCGGACCATTTTTACGAAAGTTATCGTGCCTATGGACAAAAAAAAATACCTATATATATATATATATATATATGAATTTGAACGAATGGTGTTTTTGGCATCTGGGGGCCTCATAACAAAAATTTATCATGGTTTCGGGCTTAAGTCTTACTATGAGACCTACGGCAATAGCTTCTTCTCTATAGGGTAAATTCGCTAAAAATTAAAATACATTTAATTGAAAATATTTCAAAGAAAATTTTATAACATAATTTTCATACGGATTTCAGGTTTCATAAACATTTTTCAGAAGGACATAAGGTTAATTGGCCAGTGTCAAGCATAATTTTAAAAGAAGAAAATTGTATAAAGAGGCTGCTTGCATTGAAATAGAAAAAAATGCCATATCATTAAATCATTAATTCATTGTCTAAGACACCGACACAACTAGGGCGTATTTTAAGGTGAATATGAATGAATGATTTGATGGGTGTAGAATGGGCGAGATATCCTGTGTAGCCTTGTTACTGACTACAAGTGCAACAAACGTCACAACCAAGAGTCGTATTAAGAGTATAAACCCATAATCCCGGAAGAATTTGAAAATAAAATACAGTTTCAAAAATCATTCTAAAACGAGTCTACATGTTATTTTAAATACATAGATAAAATTATAAGGATGACCTTTTAACTTTCGAAATTTTAAATTTAAATTTTATCGTATGTTTTTTAATCACGTTTTATCATGTCTTTATGACCGAGGTATCCCGACATTACTGTCTAAATGTCTAATCATAATTGACCGAGAATGAATCTCGATGGAGATTCGAAATATATATTGTTTTTACTTAAGTTTTGTTTTTATTTAGTAATGAGTAGGCAATTAAAGCTTGATGTAAACACCATCGTGACAAATGCTTGCCGTGAAGAATTAATAAAAGGATATCTGATTTAAAGTTAGTTATTAATTTCTCTGATATATGTTGACAATACTTGGCTGTTTTCTTTATGTGTACTTACTTGTTTAAAATCTTTTAAAACGCTTTTACTGCTCTAAATATTACAAACCCACCCCCGGGCCTGATGACTAAACATTGAAATGTTGTGGTGGAGTTGCAATAGTTACAAATCTGTTGATATTAAAACGCCCAATCTGCTACGACCGCTGCAGAGTTGCTGCAGTAATGATGGATGACCAGTTGGTCTTGTTGTATTCATTATTTGGTCTCATTCATACCACAATGTTTAAATATTACTCTCCACAACACAAAACCCATCTCTAAAGTATAGTTTTATATTGTCATATAGAATGAGTTTTTCAAAAGTTTTCCATTAAGTGTAACAATGTTTACTACTTTATAGACTATATCGTTTTATTTATTTTTTTATATGAGATATTTTTAGTAATCTGCGATCAATTATTAGGAGTTTAAATCGTACTCATATGCAGTGGCTTCTTGTTTTTGCCATTATTTCTGCATAGTTGAAAGCTGCACTTTATGTGGTAACGTGTTATTTGTTATATATTTGTTATAAATGTTAATCGGTTACTCAAGTTCGTTATCAAACAATACTGGTTGAGAGCATATACAACTTTTTAATAAGCTAACGTCTCACTTGTAAAAATTAACACAAGTTTAATAGTTCAACATGGACTTAAATGCATAACTGATCTTAAACTTTTTTCAGCTTTTAAAAACTGTTCGATGTAAAAAATACTGTTCATTTCGGAGCTTGAGTGATTTTAATTGAATCAGCCCCGTGTTTTTGATTCGATTTTTTCAAAATGAATTACAGAATTGGATGCGGCTTGGTCGTATTACCTTCAGACGTATTAGATTAAAATTAGCAAGTAAGTGGACACTCCATGGTGTGGCTCAAAATATATCTTGCAGCAATTTGTTATATTATAATTAGAGGCAATCGAATAATTCTATTCATAAATATAATTATAATTTGTTGTTCAGAAACACTCCATAAAACACAAAAGTACATAAAAACAGTTACCTTTTTTACACAGAAAGTGTTAACTGGTCATGAATGTATTTGTTTGCCGCAACAACACAATGAAATTAATCTTGCTTTAATTGTTTTATGTTATATTTGCGTTTACTGTTTCATATTTATACACTCTAACTATGTAAAGGTAATAAATAACTTCACTTTTACGTGTACCCTGATTTAAAGTGATCGAAATGATAAATATATCTTCAGTCTTTGTTCGGGAAGAGTTGATGAGTGTAGGTCTCTGACAATGGTTCTAACAGGCTCGACTATTTCTCACAATAAACATCAGTTACAGTGACTCTCTTCGTCAATCAAATAAATCACCAGATCGATCGTATCTCAGAAGACGCCGTGACTTGATGACAATACAACTCATTGTGGTCGAAGTCAATCATCAGATGAAATGTATTACTGAATTAAACCAATAGTATGTATTATTACCGCACGCTGTAAAACAATACCCTAATAAGCGATTTAACTTGAAAAGTGATATTTTAACTGAACAGTATATGAACTAAACTTACGATGTTCATACTTAAAATACATAAAGCAGAGATTTTTTACAGATGTTAAAAAGTAGAGTGTGTTTGGATAACATGTTTTTATTATTTGGCTTGGTGTTTTAAAGAATTATTTATTCTTTGAAAATGATAACACAAGAGTGGATATCTCACAGAAGGGGAATTCAGTCCACAATTTTAAGAATCAAAGCTCCTCAGCATTAATCATGTATCAACCATTTAAAATGTTTAAAGGGAAATTATCTTAAATTGCCTTCTAAAATAAACTTAATCTAAGGATAGCCTTAGGCAAATTTAATCAATTAATTGATCGTTTATTCATATAAACAAATACAAATGTTGTGTATTCTTGTAAAAAAATACATACATTTTGAATTTATATAATTATATCGTAATATAGTAATACAATTAACAAGCAATGCAAATACTATACAAAATACAATAATTTACATCAATAGAATATAATATTCAATTTAATAATACAATTATATTGTCTCAGAAATATCCGAGTATTGAATGCAATAAACGTTAATTTTTATCACGTTATTTATACTATGAATTATTTCAGAATATAGATAAATTGTACTTTATATGTTTTTCATCAATCTGCATCGAAATTAGTTACGCCTTTTTGGTAAAAGGTAATAGCAAGGAACCTGACCGTTCCCAATTTCAAGAGCAAATCTTAAATGAAAGTAAGTAAAAATTATCAGCTGACTTTCCCTCGCTTTAATTTAGTTTTGTGTTTGTCCACCAGGAGTATTAATTTTTCTTTCCAATGCATTTTTCTGTTTAAAATAAGCAGGTCTCAAATGGTAAACAATAGCTGTGTTAAAATAAATAGCCAAACTCACGTGTTTGGTAATCTACGACTTCAAATATTTCTAGCTTACTGGAAAATTATTGAAAAAAGTACCGAAAGTGGTTTTTCATTGCTTGACTTAATTTCCGTGCGACACTATCTCCCACCGGAAAAGTCCACTTTCGGTACTAGTAATGATTAAATGTAATAATTAATTCACAATTAATAGGTCAATATGCGTTACTCACCTCTTCGTAAATTTCATTACGTAAAAATAATTCAAATCATGCAATACAATTAAAGAATTTAATTTAAGCCAGTAAATGTTAGGAGTCATACCCATGTATTTGCATTTACATTAGTGTTTTCTCCAGCCGAGCACCTTGTTTATAAAGTACAAAAACAATAAGAGAAACAACCGCAATGTGTGTATATTTTACACACAATATACACCTCAAACCTATCTTAAAGAGTATTTAAATTATTAAAGTACTATAAGCTAAACCTGAGGATTTCAAACAAATAAACTCAATTACAAATAATATAGAATTCAAAATCAAGATGGATGTGGCTTATAAAGTAGTCCAGGCCAGAGTTTTCCACGTGGGAAATCTGCAGCCTGGCAGATTGCTAATTAAGGTCAGCTTCGCGCCTCTAAGGACAGATTCCCTACGTGATGGGCCGCAATTTTGGTTATTTTTAGGTTCATGGTTATTTGCTAGTTTAACTATGGGAGTACCTTTTCGGTTTAGATTTGCGGGATAAATATTTATCTGAAATGGTGGTGAAAAATACACTGCTACACTGCTTTGTTTTAGTATAACAATTAGTATTTGACCTGATTAGTTGAAGTCATTAGTCAAGTTAACTTTAGAGTAAAGGCTATATTTGGCTAGTTAGTGTTGAATGGTACAATAGTGTGAACATGTTTCACCATTGATTGGGGAAATAAGTCTCACGACGTTTCTTGGCCTGGAATCTAATTTAGTCTTCAAGTGCGGAGAATGGCTAGAATACACCAAAGTAGTCAAAACAACCCGGGGAACGCTCTTGAAAAACACGAAAATAGATCATAATTTTGATTAGTTTGAAAAAAGGGTTCTTACTACTTGCAAAAAAGTAATGTCATATGGCGGAGAAAACCATTAAAACAGAAGTGCAAAAACAGCCATTTTTGACTGCTTACATAACAACAGAAACTTTAAAAGTTTTATTTGTGTAATGTATATGTATCTTCTTCTCAGAAAACTGGTTAGTTTTCGTAAATAATAGGTGGTGGGTGGTGGTAGGTTGTGTATAGATAATAACCTAATAAATTTGTGTTTTTAAAAACCAAAATTTAGATATCTTGGCTTTAGTGGAAAAAAATTAACGTTTGAACTTAATTCAAATATACGCAATCAATCGGATCTTGCGTCAATCGGCTCGTCAGTCAATCAATCGGCTTTAACTATTTAAAACTATCCGATGACACTCTGAGCTCAAGGTGAAAATAATACTCTACAATCGTATTTGTAGAACTCATAGGAAAGAGTTAAATTAATAGCAATATTATTTTGATGTGTACTAAACTGTAGTAGATCTGTTGCAACATTTTTGACAAATTCAATTTAGTTAACTTTTGGAAATGTCGCTAATTTGTAATTTGCTTTAATAAAAAAGGTATTTTTAATGTGTGTGTGTGTTTTTCGAAACATTATTTACAGAACTAAATAAAAATACGCCACTTGTTAAATTGCTAATTGTTGCGTGCAAATTCAATTAATTAATATGTATAGTAGCGTTTTTATTACGAATTTGTACATTATTGCTGTTCTTAAAAATCAAGAAACATTTAATATGCAAACAATGTTGATAAAAACAACTCAACCGTTAAAGGAAGTAAAATTCAATTCTTTTCTCAGAAATTATAAGCACTGTTGAAAAACGATTGCCACCAAAGGGAAATAACATGGTGACGTTTAATATCCGGGTGTCCTCTTGCGGAGTTGAAAAGTTAAAAGGCAGTAAAGAGTGATAACAAAGTGCATTGCTTTGGTCTTGGAATTGTAGTTTTTTATAGTATATAACATGTTTTTAAGGATTACGAAACTTATGCTGTAATTTTACAGATGAGAATATATATTAAAATATTTGCGGAACAGTATATTAACGCACATTTATTGGCAAATATAAAACTTATAGGGATGATTGTATTTTATTAAACAACAATGTAGTGCGTCTTTCCCCTTTAAAATGTAAGAGGTCTTGCCATTATTAGTTTGGAGTTATCAGATGTAGTCATGAAAACCTTAACAGTGTCAATTAAATACAATTTAAAAATTCATTGATTAAGAGCTATGAAATTGTTATGTTTTTTATAAAATGATAATTATTTTTGTCATAACCTTAGCTTCATTATAAGTCTTTGAATTAAAAAACGGAAAAGTTTACAATGAATTTTTTATTTTTCTGTTCACTAAATATTTGTTGGCATGTATTTTTGATACAGCTTCTATGGGTTTTCCATATAGCTTCACATATACATAAAGTAATTATAATAATAACCAAATGAAACATTTTTTCAACTGAGTACCCTTAAGGAATGTCTTTATTTTTAAGACTACATTTTTCGGAACCTAAGCCCATCATCATGGTCAACAAATACCTAACCTAGTTTTACAATATTAAAAATATTACAAAAACAGACACATAAGGAATTATTTAGCAGATGTTTCACTTTGATGAACAAGTTTTCTATCTATCTATTCTCACTTCCTTAGCTTTTCAAATATTGGATTACTCGTATTAATTTGAGTATTTAGTCATGTCCTGTAATTCCTGAGGCATTTCTTGGTGAGCGACAAAGATATTCAATTCTTCTGCTGAGTTCATTTTCTCGCCTTTAGAAATGTAGCTTATTATCTTTAAATTCTCGTCTATGCTCTTATAACTATGGGTTGTTGTCAGGAGATGCTTAGCAAAATTGGATTTCATTGAGGTTTTGTTATTGCTTCTTAGTTCTTGTATATGTTCCTTAAACCTTGATTTAAATGATCTACCTGTCTGTCCAATGTAAAATTTGTTACAATCTGAGCATTGAATTTTGTAAAGTCCGGATTGAGTATAATCATTCTTTCTTCTGGAATCTTTTTGAGAATATTTGTCAATCATTTTAATTAAATGTGTTGTTTCGGGTGGTATAGCTTAAAGTTAAATCGGTTATTCCAAAAGTCTTGCGAATAGCATTTTTAATCTTAGTATTGTATGGAACCTTTATAAAACGTTTCTGATGGTTTTCGTTTGGTATGTTGATGTTTCTAGCTTTTCTCTTTTTGATGTTTCTAATCATTTTATCAACAATTTCAGGTTTCTAACCGTTCTTTTGTGCTAGGTATTTAATTACATTTCTTACTTTATTATATTGATTCTTATTAAGAGGCACATTTAACAATCGATTCACCACTGAGCAATCCAGCCATTTTACTTCTACGGGTGATTTGACGCTGAAGGAATTAGTAGGTCTGTTTGAGTGGCTTTTCTATGTATATTAAAATTGTGATTATTATTTTGTTCATAAATTGTCAGACCTAAGAAATTTATACTATCTTTTTGTACTTCTTTTTTTAATTGGATTCTTTGTGATAGTGAATTAAGGAAAGTCAAAAATTCGTGACCCTCAGTTTCGTTACCTTGAAATAGACAAAGTACATAATCGACGTATACCAATATATAATCTTGTTCATTGAAGGGTTTGATCCGTTTAATATGTTATTGGTTTCTAGATGATGTTTGTAGATATCAGAAAGTAGTCCTGAGAGAGGCGATCCCATTGCCAATCCATCTTCTTGTTGGTAAAAGGTCGACTTGAATTCAAAATAGTTTTGATTGGTGCATATTTTCTTGAGTTTAATTAAATCAATGCTCTGATGACTAAGTGTATTATTTTTCTTTAGATTTTCTTCTAATATTCTGACGGTTTCATTAGGAGGAATGTTCGTGTACATGTCTTTTATATCAAATGATATGAAAATGCCGTGATCTGGAATATTTATATCTTTGATTGTAGTTTAAACAAGGCTTTATGGTTAGTATAAATGAAATGAAGCACAACTTTTCAAATAGAATAAAATGTGTACAGACTTGTTCTTGTAACTCCTTTTTTTTAACCGAAACTTAATGTGGTAATTGGCAAGTCATCTCACGAGCCTAACGGTTGATGTCTTGGACTGGAAGTTAAAGAACCGGAAATCGGGTTCGATTCCCGGTCGCGCACAAACATTATTGAGGTTTGGACTGATTATGTTTAAAACCCCTTTTAATTTTTTTTTACAAAATGTCGTTGTCATTAAAATAACAAAAAATGACCTAAAAGTATAACTGTAAACCGAAACATGGATGCTATTTTACAACCAACAGACCATTTATTATCAGCTACAATAAAGAGTATAGCAAATTACTGACAAAAGATTTATGTGTAAGAGAATCCACCCTTCTCATGTAAAGTTTAGAGGGAAGCTGTAAAGTTATAAAAGTTGATCCACGTCCTAAACATTTGTCATCCAACTTCAACGTTCTAGGGAGATGTAAGGAATGGTCGTGGAACGTAAGAGTGTTGTGGGATATAAGTGTAGTAAGTGGTTAATTGTTAATCTTTATCTATGTTACGAAACACATCATGAACATACGAGACAGTGTAATATCTGCAGTATCAAGGCATAAATTATTATTGTATGTATGCTTTAAAATACGTTGAAATGATGTTTACAGTTATAGACTGAATTATCTTTTAGATTGTATACTTTTTAAAGAAAATATTCAGCCCTGTTTTTAATGATTTTGCTAGGTGAAAACTCTTTTTTTTAGTTACTGGCAAAAACCTTATTGCTCGGATGTCTTATATTGTTTTTTCCTGGTTCCTATGACTGATTTTTGTGAAACTTGAGCCTACAATCGTCTAAAAGCTATCTTCCATTGGAAAGCCAGCAGACTTTGTGATTTTACAGGTGATAGCAAGTTATAGCAAAATTTAGTGCAAACTGTTAAACGTATAGGGATACATTTTAAAAATTACTCTCTTTTTCTAAAACTGCGTATCATGTTTAGTAATTGTTTTACTGTTCTACGTTTATGATTTCTTATGAATTATGTTATTAGTTATTCAAGAAGTAACGAGCAAACTTGTCTAGAAGGTTTTATTCCTCTATTACTCAATCCAAGGGGAATTTACTTCATTCAAAATGTACAAATGTTTTCTTAGAAATATTAAAAAAGTTTGACAATTAACCCAAACAACTGAATAACACAAAACACAAAAGCAAACACTCTCATAAAAGCGTGTGGTTATCATAGTAAAATATTATTGATCGTATCAGGGCTATTTAAATATGCTTTGCCGATCTAATCCTGGACATTTGAACATAAGAAATTATAGTAAAATGGGTTCAATGTAATGTTAAAGAATATAAAGTATTTCTGAGGGAGTATCAAATCGTATAAGGTGTAAACCTACGCAGAGTCACTTGGCGGATCGTTTGTAGTGCAAATTCTCTGTTACACGAAGCAAAGGCATGTCATGGCATAAACACACACGTCTGGTAAAGGGATTGTAGTGTTAACACGACAAACGATATATCAAACAAAGAAGATCGGAAGGGTGGTGGAGTAAGATGTCAACGTGGCATTTTGTAGATTGTGTCTGTGGGTCAAGAATAACACAGTTTAGTTCTGTTACATCCAGTAGATGCACAAGTCAAATACTACTATCACTTTAACAGTGTATTTTTAGTTTTTAAGCTGAAAGTTCTTTTCAAAAGTTGTTCTGAAAAACTTATGGCACTTATTACTTAACTACTACGGTGAAGATTAAGGAATAAGTGTATTTTAGCTCATTTTATTAAAAATATAATAACATTATTGTGTGGTTATTAACTGTACGACACACTACTTTGTAATTCGAAGATACGCGAGTCTTTAATACCTGTATGAAAATCTCTGATAAACTTAAAAACAAGTAACATGTACAGACTGCGCGCAGTAAGTGAGCAAATAAGCCAAGCAAAATCCTTTGCTCAGTGCTAACTAAATGCAAAAATCAATTGATATTTATATTCATATGATCCTACTCGCATAAAATTCTTGGCAGGATTTTGATGACACCGTTTTGTCACTGCTGGTAGTTTCCGAATAAATCTGTATTATACAAATATTCAACAATTTTTACAAATACCTTCACTGAAAACATTAGACATTAATTAGATAGCAGTTATTTTCCCTTAATACCCTTTTAATTTGTCTTACTAACTACCCTGCAAGCTTTGAGATTTTACAGGTAATCAGTGTTACAAAAATTAGTGCAAACTCCTGAAATAATAGACGTAAATGTTAATTATTATTCCATACTTATAAAACTGCGTACAAACTTGAATAATTATTTTACTGTTATAAATATATGTTAATTAATATAAATGGTAATAATAATTTAAGTAATTTCTATAATTGTATGATACGTGTTGTTGCAATTAAACAGGATAAATAAATAAGGATAAAAATACTTCTTACAACAATACGAAGTATATTTACGTACTGTTCTTACATACAAGGCGGTAAATATACGCAGAAAATGGTAAAAGGCTTTAACGTACCATATATTGTATATATTTACCGTCTTGTATGTAAGTACAGTCTAAGTGTAAATATACATTGTAGTGTTGTGAGACGTTTATTGAAGTATCCTTTTTATGCTTGAAGATATTGGGTTATGATATTTTTAATTATTTAAAAGTATGTAAGTTATTTTTATCTGCGTCCCACCTTTCCACTCATTTTATTGCTATTCGTGGAAAACACTAATACCAGCAATATTATTTTCATGGTCATAGGTCTTGATGCCATTGAAAGCAAGCTAGGCTCATTAAATATCATATTACGTTCCGTATTATTTTCGCGGGGAGAATACTAGCAAACACATCAATTAAGGTTGTCAACTGATATATTTCCAGATATTAAGTAACTTTGAAGAACCTGGAGGGAATTTAAACCTTTTTTATAAATATTTATGCTACTCCAATTGTATCAGATATATTTGTCATTTATGTCCACTATTGTACTAAATGTAGCTTTAAATATAGGATTTTTCATGCGTCCGATAATTATAGATAAAATAGAGGAGAGAAAACACCAGAAAATATCGTAGATTGTATTAAGGGTGAAGTGTCCAACAAAAGTGTCCTTTCTACACTCTACATTGTCAATACTACACCCAAGTGGACAGGTTGGCACCGTTCAACAGAAGGTAGAAAGTAAGTGTTATCAGTAAACTTCAAATATTTATAAGTACCTTTAAACCTTTAAGAAACAATGTTTTCGTTTATACTGGTTTATGACAAATTTATTTGGGAGGGGATATGAGGGACGCCTATTGACACTGTCTTGTATGTGATTTTTGTAACATATTGTAATAAATATACTTATTTTTTAACTTTTATTTGTATTTTGTTCTTATGCTAATTTTAATCACGTTACTGAGTATCATTTAGGAATTTTGTCATTGCTACGTTATGACAATAAAGGACTGTTTTCACACTTCTCTGTGGAAAGACATTTCAATTCTGTACATCGAACGTCATTTTTTATATTAAGAATAGTGTTTCAGTAAATATATCGCGTACTTTAATTTATTTAACAATTGATATCAAAATGGACCATTTAACACTGTTTATTAAAAACTGTCAAAACGTATTAACCCATTATTACAATTGTTGATTTATTAATGAATGTAGTATAGTGCTAACTATTGATTATTAAGGAAATTTGGTGATTCCACATCCCTTGTAAGATGTAACCTGAATTACCAAAGATTTATAAATGATGGATCTACAGGCATTTCGTGATTTAGGTTAAGATGGAAGATAAAATGGAATTTAGTAATTTCTTTTTTGTTTTTCACTTATTTCATAATTAAATCCGTCAAAGGCTTTGATTCAGAGAGGGGTGTTAAATTTGATATTTTAACTGTATAATTAATAATCAACTGATATCGTATTTAATTTATAATAAATAGCATTGAATATAAATGTTGTATTAAATTAGCTCTGGGTTAAATTGTATATATTGTTTTACTGTATCTGCTTGAACAGTTTCAATGAATAACAAAAATTAAAAACATCTTTCAACAAGGTAATCCGTGTCTTTCCAGATAATATTCTGAGAATATAATTTTTATATTTTTAAAAATTTTCATTTAATTTTAAGCCTAGCTTTTGGAAGTCAAGCAAGTTAAACAAGCTTGAAACCGAATTATTTATTTAAATCTGTGAACCTTAAGCATTAACGTTATCAATGTATGAAAATAAGTTTTACTTTGCCTCTGAACTCACTACATAATAAAATATACGGTATAATGAACAGTGTACGTATTTTATGTTTATCTACATGAAGCTATCTGAAAGCTATGCTCAGCGCGGGTATGAGATATTGCCTGTTGTAGCTCCAGAACGGATTCCACGTAACTCACATCCGATAGCCTTCGACAGGAAACATTTGGCATCTTAGCTCGTATATCAAACCGATTAGTGTTATATTATTTGTCAAAGGTTTGTGGTCTTTTAGGGTAGTTTCTTGATGTTACGCAAACAAACTTCTAGCTATTTATTTTTTAACCTAATTAATTCTACGATTTTGGTTCAACAAAAAAAAAACGCAGCATAATATTTACTTACTTTTTTATGATTTTATAGCAAAATGTAACAATAAATATTTTTAATTAGGAATGATAAGGTTCCATAACGTTTCATGAGTTCTTATAAGTAACAATTTAAAAGTTTATCAATATTACTTCAACAATATATAATACAATCGTCACTATTAGTTACATAATGTTAAATCAATACCTAAATGAATATTAAATGCATTAAACATGTTTTATTTCAAAAATAATGTAAAGTTTGTCAGTTACCTAAATAAATTTCATACAGAATAGAGTGTTCTCTCGTGGGAAATTTGTCTCTCGGTGAAATTGTTAATTTAAAAGTCATCTCGTCGCCGCTGGGCCAGAGTTGAAAACGTCATCTCTAGTGATGGACTGCAGGTGAAATGGTTTTGTATGACGAGGTTAGCTGCTGATTGAGTTAAAGGATTTTATTGTACAGCATCGCCAATCTAATTTACTTTTCCTCATTGAAAACTTGTTTTCTCCCAAGGTTGAAAAAAATTATTTCAAGGACAGTTCTATAGAATGTTGAGTTTAAATTTGGTATTAATTAGAGCAAACTTTATTTTGTTAAGAGAAACAAATAACATTAATCATTTCAAATTTCAAGGATCAAAACAGAGTGTAATTAATTCACAGCATGGCAATTTTACTAGAATTTCAACACAATGTATAGGACAAATGTAGTGGCCTCGTGAAACTTCTCTTGATGATGGAAACAATAAATATTAAAAGGCAACTAGAAGTGTAATGCTCGACTGTGTGTATTAACTGAAGTAAATAGAAACATGGGGTTTCGACCATGTTTGGATATAAAAGGAAAATGATCTAAAACAAATTTTGATTACTTGGTTTGTGGCCCCAATACTGTAAAAAAGTATAATGCTTGACCACGTGTACTAATTTGACCACAGAGACACAATGATATTTATCACCCTTAGGGAAATTTCTGACATGGCTCAATCAGTTGTCACCAAGGATAGTTGGGTTGTGTCTCTGTTGACGCTAATACGTACAAGGGATGTTTGCTCTTGCAAGTGCACTGGTGACCACATGGGTACAATGGTGGCATAAGTAACTATATTTGTATGGTTAAACTGAATCCAACCTTTGGCAAGTATGTTGATTTGTATTCATAAACTGTTTACAAAATGCTGTAAGTGTACAATTGTTTGTTATTCAAGGACATTTTATAAACAATACTGATAAATAATAAATTATGACTGATTTTAGATTTTGTTACAAAAAACTTACATACTAATACTAATACGCTTGGGCTATAAATTAGATTAAATCACATATATATTATTTTTTAGTTATCCAAAAACTATTAATATAAAAAAATGTATTAAAAAGAGAAAAATTAGGTAAAACCAGATGATACAATAAATACAAAATACTTAGCAGAATAGATGTCTACTTACCCTTCAAAATAAAATAATTTATATTATTTGGGAATTTTAAAAAGTGACGGGTTATTTTGCTCTATAGTATTTGCTCCCAAGTTTCAGGGAAGCTAGTAGGAAAGAATATTTTAATTAAGGCAGCCAGTGACTACTCCAGCCATCAGCATTCATGAAACTGCGTTTTATCAAATATCTGCAGGATCAGTCGTAACTCAAACCACATTGTTAAAGATAAATTATTAGTTAAACCAATTGACTCCTGACATTTATTGGCATTGTTTGAATAAAATAAAGTACGTCATAATATTGATAATTTGTCCTTGCTACTTGCCACACAATTACGTAAAAAATTATTTTGTGATAGGTTTATGTTTAAAATTATTAAATGCAAAACTGATAAACTTGACTTGGCTTTAAAAGGGATCTATCCTGTTTATTTGCTTTAACTTGACGTATTTCAAAAGGATTTTGTATTTTTCATTTGGTTCATTCCTAAGGAGAGGACCTTTGTAAAACCTAATATTTTTCTTTATATTTTTATTTTGAAACATCTCAATCAATTGAAAATACATGTTGACAGGTCTTATGATTTTTTTAAAGTTCCTGTACGGTTTAACTGTATGTATAGATAAAGAAGTATGGGTTTATATTGTTTATTAAATAAAAGTTTAGCCTGATTCTGCTGATGTTCAAGCTTTTTAATCAGACAAAGATATACACACAGATTTTAAGTTAAACTAGATCATTTAGATTAAGCCACGTAAAGTTATACATATCACCAGGTTTGATTTATTTATGTTTAGCAAGTTAGAAAATTTAATCGTAATCTCTGTAAGAGTTACATTGGCTAAAGAACTGTGTTTAACACTTTCAATATCTTGCTAACCAACTGATGTTGGACAGGGAATAAATATACATGTTTATCCGCTAAAATTTCAAATATCCCGTCGCAGCAAACCTGCGTACTCAGCGAATTTACAATACATACTATATATGTCTTAAGAACACATAAAGCCGAATACCATGTTGCATAAAAATATATTAACAAATAAGCAATATATACAATTTGAATTATTCTCCATAAGAATATCATTGGGGATAAGTACGCAGGTTTTCTGCAACAAGGAACAAAAAATAATGGTTTTCATGTAAATATCAATATTACTCAACTAGGTGAAGCCACATACCAAGTCTCATCAATATACATTCAAAAATAAGCGATATATGCCATTTTGATTATTCTCCATATAAATAACATGGGGGATAAGCACGCAGGTTTGCTGGAACAAGGAACACAAAATATGGGTTTTTATGCAAATATCATTACAACTCAACAAGGTAAAGCCACATACCAAGTTTTATTAATTTATGTTCGTAATTAAGGGAGACATTACATTTTACTTATTCTCCTTAAAAATAACATGGAGGCTGAACACGCAGGTTTTCTGCCACGGGAATTATAAATTGATTGATTTTTTGAGCAAATAACAATACACCACACCCAGATGAAGCCGTTTGCCAAGTTTTATTAGTATACGTTACTAATAAGCGAGATATAATTTTTTTCTTATTCTCCATTGGACAACCTACTTTACTTATCACTCTCACTTTGAAAAATTATCAAAACACCGAATTGTGTATTTTCAAATCTGAATCCAATGGTGAAAACTAATATTTGACTTTTTTAAATAGTATATGTAAAAACTAAAAAAAACTCATTTTTGGGGTATAGAACCCCTCAAAAATACCACTTTGGATGGGTCGATGTGTCTGGTTTTCGAACTTAAAGTCATAAATGTTGCTTGACACGTTTGTACCAAATTTTATCAAAATCGGACCATTTTTACGAGAGTTATTGCACCCACGGTCACACACACACACACACACACACACACACACACACACACACACACACACACACACACACACACACACACACACACACACACACACACATATATATATATATATATCAAAATATTGCAACGAAATGGTTTTAATTTCTTAAATGAATATATATATATATATATATATATATATATATATATATATATATATATATATATATAGTTTCGAAAGAAAGGTGTTTTTGGGGTCTGGGCACCTCAAAACGAAAATTTATCATGGTCCTGGGCCTAGGTCTTACCATGCCGACTACGGTAATAGCTTATTCTCTATAGGGGAAATTCGCTAAAAAATCAGTAGGTACTAAGTTCTACGATATTTTAACAACTTTAAAAAATAGTTTATCATCATAGGCCAACAAATAGTATATTTCATCAATCATTAGAGTTTAAAATTTTTTTTTTATTATTTCTCATGGGTGCTTATTTTATCGGTACGCCATAGTTATATTACTTAATACTTTGTCAAAACCAATAATTGAGCCTTAATTTTGAAGATTTCCTTCATCGCTAAATGTCAAAAATAAACAGACAAATCAAAAGCCCTATGGATTTTAATTTAACGGGAAATTTTCACTTATTTATTTGTCGACGTTCTGGTAGCACCATCTTACAGCAACAAATTCAACTAGCTCAAAAAAGGTATTTCAATGCGCAAGCTGCGTATGGGCAAATCTAGTTTATGATTATTTTGTAGAATATAAGTGTTATATAAATAGTTTTAAGACAAAACAGGGCATTAAACACATTCGAAAGTATCAAACCTTTTTAAATAAAATGAATGCACATTTTACATAACCGAGTTTAGTTATTAAAATCAATAATATACCAAAAAAATACAGGGATATGGTTCTGGAAGGGCGGGAAGGATAATTCAATATAAAACTTCGACTTTTATTTGGAAAATATTTATTTGTAATGAAGTTACATATATTTATTGTTGTGCCTCCTACATGAACATACACTAAATTTGTTTGTCTGATTTTGTTAAGTAATAAAGGTGTTTACTGATAAATCAAATGATAGACGTTATCTCTACCATCTTAATTTTAGTTTTAACGAACAAATTTAAGACTTTTTTTACAGATTTATTATATTTGTGTTTTTTGTTTGGTTTTTTTATGATACCTGTTCTATTTATAGTATTTTTCTTAATACTAATACCTTTAAGGGAGATAATTGGAGGCTTGATCTCATAAGATGATATTTAAATAGACAGTCACGAAAAGTAATGTATGTATTACAGTATCTATAGTGAATGGTACACACCTAAAAGACCTACGAATTTAATATTTTATATTTGTAATACCTCAAATAATTGGAAATACGAGAATCTTTAGATATTTACTGAAATAAAACATTATATTAACATGCAACAACAACAAGTCGCATTTCATTGTTTTTTTTATCGTCGCATCCAAAACTAATTTATTTTTCCCGTTCTCTGATACAGTACGAGCAATTTATATTTGTTTTTAAAAAAATCTCGGCATCTAGCGGAATTATCTTGTTAAGACTTTGGGCTTTTGGACCTAAAAATTCTATTTCAAACACATATTACATTACTACATATATTTTTATGTCAAATAACCTTATGTAAGTTGATACTCAATATTTTTGATTATAGTTAGTCTTGTACATTACGATTTAATCAATCTTATTGACCAACAATACAGTCCTAAAACAGTGGGTTAGGCTATAAACTAAGTTTACAGGACCGAAATACATTTCTTGATTAGAAAACTGAAAGAGTCCCTCAGACACGTAAACGAGTTTTGTGGTTTATAGCTCTATCAGAGTAGTAAAGGGTGCAGCCTGATTGAAAATATGTTTTGCCAAATGGGTAAAATATCTATTTTGGACCTAGATTTGACCTTTATCTTCTAATAATTTTAAACTGTAGTGGAAAATAACTATATTTTACTTTGAAACAATAGATTATTCACAATCTTTTCCATTATTTAGACTGTTTAAACCTCTTTATTAGTGGTTAATTATCATCCACTTCCAGTCCCTGACTTAAATATACTTGGATATCATACAAATTATTACTCATGTTGAGGTAAATACTGGAATAATATAAAAAGATCGCGCCCCCCTCCCCCCTCCACAATGGGGGAACAGATTAAACCCCTCGTAAGATACATCCTCTCATTAGTGAATTTCCTATGGAAAAGTGACCTATTAGTATGAAACTTAATCCCGGGACACTGAAGCACGGGACACACGGTGAAACTGAAGCCCAGGACCATCGTAGAATTTCCTAACGTGACCCCTTGAACACGTTTTCGGTGTCGTTCAAAATTATATATATATAATAAATATTGTATCTGTTGCGGTATAGATGCCAAACGACTCTATATACTAACACATTAAAACAGATATAATTTATTTCATAGCACCCTTCAACATTTTTGTTGTGATGAGTTGCATGATTGTAATAGTATATCTCGCACCGAGGGCCGAAAGTGGGTTTTGTTGGCCCGAGATCGTGTTTTATGACCGAGTCGAAATCGAGGTCATAAATCGTTCGAGGGCTATGCAAAACCCTTTTGGCAGAGGTGCGAACGCTATTTTTCACTATACTACAATTATTAACGGGTTAAATGGAAACGGGTTAAAATGTTCGACCCTTGGGCGGAAAAACTGTACTTTCGGTATTCAAATGACGTTCCGAAAACAGGTGATTACATCGTAGTGTGGTGAAAATTTGTTTTCGTTTGTCTTTATGTACCACATCAAAACGATGGCGAGTAATTAGGACTCGCAAGGAATTCGATGTCTGACCAACATAATCTTTTGGACAGTGTTTACACGGTAGTAGTTGGTAAATCGCATTGTGGGTGTCACAAGTTGATTTGTCAACTATTGGGTCTTGTTTGTGACACTGCTTTTATATTCAGTTGAGTTACACATAATTTTGCAAATGCCACACCGACGTTTGTGGCTAGATTCGCAGCCGTGAATGATTTCCAAATTATTTGATATATGTATTATATATATTTTAGATATATATTTGTGTTTTCAATCTATCGGTCGCATTTTTTGTCCGATTTTCTTAAAATTAAGTAAGGACATTCCTTTCAATAATAAAATGGACAAGTTCGTTGGGAAAAGCGATCGGAAAAATCTAACCCCCTTTTTACGGTATTATATTTCAAATCTTTAGTTTTTGGGTCCAAAAAAGGGTCAAAAAAGCCCTGGATGTAAATTTCATGCATATTAAAACGAGTTCGCACGCAGCACGCTGACGTTAGGGAAGTGAATTTCCACAATAAAAACTTTAAGAAATCAAATAACGGATTTCAACAAAGATTTATGACATTTTTTGCAAAATTAAAAAAAAAAATCAGTTTGTTGGCTGTTCTGATGCACCTGGTTATATTTAAATACAGTATTGGGATGGCAATGTTGCGCATTGTAAGCTTAGGAGGATGTACCATTTAGGATCAAAAATCAGTATCGAGGTATTAGGAGTGATACAACTACATCAAGATATAAAAACAGCCTTTTCCAATATAAAATCCCCAAAAGACAACGTACTGTGTTTACTCAATTTTAATTTTCTTTAATAACTCAGTAAATATTAGCGCTAGAATGATGAGGGAGGGCTTAAATTTTCGCCTTTTTACGTTCTTTAACCGATTATCCATTAATCTTACATTTAGGGCTTTTCTGACCCTTTTTGGACCCAAAAACTCAAATTTTTAATTTAAAATCCCATAAAATGGGGGTTAAAGTTTTCCGATTGTTTTTCCCAACGAACTTGACAACTGATTACAAAAAGGAATGCCCCTACCATATTTGAAGTAAATCGGACAAAACATTCGACCACTAGAGTGCAAACACACACACACACACACACACACACACATACACACACACACACACACACACACACACACACACACACACACACACACACACACACACACACATACACAATTTTGACCGACCCCCCAAAACGTGTTCAGAGGGTCACATTAGGAACTTCTACGGTGGTCCCGGGCTTAAGTTTCACCGTACGCGTCATGCTAATAGTTCACTTTCCATAGGAAACTCACTAAAAAAGGAGATTAGTAAGGCGAAAGTTTTAACCCTCTCTCATCATTCTAGCACAAATATTTACGTTGTCTTATGGGAGTTTTACATTAGAAAAGCCTATTATTCATATTTCGGTGTATTTTTATCATCCCCAGTATCCTCACGCCAACTTTCAACCTGACTGGGCCTCCTCATAACATTATAATGTGCAAAGTTTTATTCCCATAGCATTGTAGATCAATAGAACCAGGAGCATTAGAACAGCCAACAAATTAATGTCTTCAGATTTCGATAAAATTGGAATAAATGTATGTGTTTAACACTGGTTTTGATTCTTTTATGTGGAAATTCCCTTCCCTCACGTCAGCGTCCTGCGTGCGAACTCGTATTAACCTCAAATAGTGTGGTTATGACTGTTTTTACTATTTGTTATAAGTTATCTATATAAATTAAAAGTACATTGACTTGTGGCCATTTTAAGTTAAGTCAAGAAGTCATGAATAGATAGTACCTAGTGCAGATCAGCAGAATGAATAGTAGAACAAATGAATTAATAGTAGAATGAATGTATGGTAGAATAGTATGGCCTAGTAGTAGGAATAGTAGAATGGTTACTGTACGGAGTTGGACTATGCACTCGGACTCCTCGTCTCCCTCTACCCACATTCCTTTCCTGAAAAAAATTTCTTGTCTTTTTCTTAGCAAACAGCTCACCACCTGATCCGAACAGTTCAGGTGAACTTGAGAGTTGGTGGCTGCTGATGCATGATTTATGTTTGAGAATGAATCAAAACTGTTGAAAACTTTAAATTTGTTCGGGAAACCTATTCGAACCTAAACGAAATTCCTCAAAATTTGATCTATTTTTTCAGGTGAAGTTGTTGAATAAACAAATAAATATTTTGCATTTTAATTAGATTTTCTCAAGTTATACTTTTTGTTATTGTCTACTACTGTTCTAATTTATCTTGCTTTCCAAAGCCCTTGTGGTGAGTATAATTTTAGAATATTATTTTTTTTACAAATTGTTAACTACATAATTAAGTTTAATAAAAAAGTCAATTTTCTGAAACTATTCAAAACACATTTCTATGTTTAGTTAAATATTTAAAGAATGTGAAAAAACGTAAAGTAGTGGCCCACATGTTTTTTCCAAATTTTCCATGCAAGTCTAATGGGACCCAGTATGGAATATTTTAAGATCATAATTTTATTCTTTCTGGTTGTGTTTTTTTATATTAAATAAAATAATATTTAATATTTTGCTGGTAAGCAATGTATTCTGTACAAAATATATAAACTATTGTGATCAGATAAAATATTAGTCCATTTTCAAACACATTCTAAATGCTGATCATATTTGATAATCTTTTTTTACACTCATATTATTTGAGGAAAATAAAGGAACGGTTTTTAGTAACAACAATTATGTATTATACAGTATGTTTACAAAATATGAAAATACTGTATGTCTTAATTTCAAATATTCTACATAAAATCGTTTTGTTACATTTCATGTCAATTATTGGTGTAGTATTAATGATTCGATTAGTGTTTTTAGAGAATTTTTAAAAATATCTATAGGGAAGAAGCTATTACCGTAGTCGGCATGGTAAGATAATTTTTAACGGCCCGGGACCATGATAATTTTTCGTTTTGAGGTCCCCAGACCCCAAAAACACCATTCGTTCGAAACTGTATATGTGTGTGTGTGTGTGTGTGTGTGTGTGTGTGTGTGTGAGCACGATAACTCTCGTAAAAATTATCCGATTTTGATGAAATTTGGAGTAAACGTGTAAAGCAACATTTATGACTAAGTTCGATAACCAGCTATATCGCTCTATTCGACGGGGTATTTTTGGGGGTGTTGTACTCCAAAAATGTGTTTTTTGAATTTTTAACATCTAATTTTTTAAATAGTCAAATTTTAGTTTTTGTCATTGGTTTTAGCAAAAGACACACAATTTGGTATTTTGATCATTTCTCTACGTCAATTGGTTATCCAGATATTGCAAGTGCTAAACACAGTACGTTGTCTAATGTTATTCTTATGAACGAAAAGAAAAATTGTATATCTCGCTTATTTATGAACGTATACTGACGAAACTTGGTATACGGCTTCATCTGGTTGTGGTCCAGTGATATTTGCTCAAAAAAAGTTTTTGCCAAAGGCTTCCGTAGCAGCAAACCTGCGTACTCAGCCCCAAATTATTCTTATGGATAATAATTAAATGCTATGTCTCCCTTAATTATAAACATAAATGAATAAAAACTGGTATATGACTTCACCTAGTTGAGTTGTTAGCATAAAAACCCATTTTTGTGTTCCTTGATGCAGCAAACCTGCGTACTCAGCCCCAATGTTATTCTTATGGAGAATAATTAAAATTGTATGTATAGCTTATTTGTGAATATATTTTTATGAAGGTTGGTAAATGGTTTTATGTAGTATTAAGACATTTATATCTCCAATGTAAATTCGCTGAGTATGCAGGTTTGCTGCGACGGGTATATTTAAATATTTTCACAGTTTTTCTTTAATGGAATTATTACGTGATTTCCAGTTAACATTTTGGCAATATAATCTACTTGTAATAATCCGTATTAAAATAACCCTGTGGAAAATATAATTGAATACAGTCTTTTCCATTTTGAAATTATGTACAAATATTGTGTTTGTTCCACCAACATTTATTCTTTGTTATTCTGCTAAATAATGATCATGGTGATTGTGATTTATTAAAGAGTTTTATATTTTTTAGTAATTTAACTGGTTTCATGTTGAATAAATAATTATTTTAGAGTCTAATGCTAGTTACATTATACTTACAGGGTTTTTATCGTACTATATAGAAGTATATTGAGGACTGAGGAACATTTTGTGTATGGTACCACCTTATACTGTGCCTGAATGTATCTATTAGATTTGTTGGAAGGGACTACGCTTCACAATAAGATTATACCCGCACTTTTTTAATCTTTGGGTAATCACCTTGGACTTCTTAACATCCAGGATATGCTCTTCATTTTGCAAGTGACTAGTAATTCACAAGAATAAAACTTAGACTAGTGAATATTTTGTCACTATATTTATTTGTATATTAATTTGTGTTATTATTATGTGTAGTACAGCGGATTAGATAACCTATCATTCACTTTTTGATAAAATCACCAAATTTGGTACAGAGTACAGCGCTTTTTCACAGGCTATAATTTTTCTTGTGGATGTTAAGAAGTGGTGGTCATAAATAAAATAAAAGAAATGAATAAACTCTTCTAAAACTTTTCTTGTCAAATAAAACTGTTCAAAATTCAAAATAAAATTTAACTTGGTTTTGCTTATCACTTCTGTCTTTCAAAATAAAACATTAACTGTTCGATCCTTTTTTTTTATATTACTGGACTTTAATTATAAATCAAGGATTAAAGATGAAACCAAGAAACCATGAAACGCTTCGAACCCTGAAAAAGAAATAATTGTTTTACTAACTGTTCCCCTTTTTGAATAACAACAAATGAGAAATTGGAGCAATTATTTAAATCGAAACTCTAAATTTTAAAACAACTTTGTACCTTCAAATCTGAAGAGATTCACGTTTCGTTGGGCGACGTACGACACACACACAAGACCAATGGTCAACGTAAAAATGCCGTAGCCTCCCAGCGATCGTGAATATATACCCCTTGGCTAAGAAACTTCCAGAACCCGCCCACGCCGGCCGTCACGTGACCCAGCTCCGGTTCAATCCAGCCAAGGAAGAATTTAAATCATTGTCTCCAACTCTCAGTCTTACAAACCCGAACAAGAAAATCGCGATCTTACCTTGACTTGCAAAACCAAGTAGCACCAGCAATTCTTATTTGCAACTGCCAGCAATTATTCACAAAACATCTTTTATATTTTTATACATTAATTATTTTATTACATAACAAATAGTATATTTAATTATATATAGCGTTTCAATTACAATTGGGACGCTATAAGAGGTAGACCGATGTAACATGAAAAATTTGGATTTGTAACCATCAGCCAACCACCCCCTGGCAGCCGTGGCGGCCATTTTCAAAAATTTTTGAATCTCAAATTTTTCTAATTTAAACATAGTCAAATTATACATCACCTTAAAGGTCTCGTTAAAAGAAAAATTTTGTCAAAAAGCAGAATTTACTTACGTTTATCCTTTCAAAATGGCGGCCATTATTTCGTCAAATATTGCAGTTCCGGAATACCCTGTATTTTCTAAACCATAATTCATATCTTTTTTCCGATTCAAATTTATTACTCGTAGTAAACTTAGCTTTACTCTGGTGTGCTACATGACAGGCTTTCTTGAAAAAATAAAAATATCAATGAAATAATCTTGTTTAATGCTACAAGTCCAAAATTCCAAAAATTCAAATTGTAGCGTATATTAAAAAAGCATGCCATTGAAAAGGTATTGTAAATCCTATCAATTTTATAACTTACACCAACCTTATATTTCTTTTCGTTTTCCTGCAAACAGCAAAAAACCTTTTTTCCCCTTATGAAATGAATGTTAATTTTCATAATACTTAAAATTATTCTGTGGTCACATTCTATTTATGTGTTATGTACAATGTTTTGTGGTTTAGTAAATACAGAGTATTCCGTAAATGGCAGTATTTTAAAAACAAATTACAGCCATTCTTAATCGGATAAAGATAAGTGAGCTTTGTTTTCGCCAAAATTGTTGTCTATTGTAGATCTTTAAAATGGTGTATAACATAACATATTTTTATTTTTGAAAATTCCGAGATTCGAACTAGTGACCCTCGGTTTTTGGAACACTCTGAAAAATATTTGCACGTTATTGGTGAGGGTAGATATAGTGGGAAATCATTTTATTTCATCCTTCTAGATCAGTTGGTTTGTCTGCAATCTGTTTGAGACATCTTAAATGAGACACCTTACATGAGACACCCTGTATACCCCTATTTATCTATAGTAATTTCAGCACTCGGAGCTTAACCTAGCTCTAGACACATGCTGTTGGAACCAGCTTTGTTCAAAACTTTCCAAATAAAAACTGCGGCTGCTTGAAGTTCTGTAATGTCAGGAAAAATCAGCTTGTACTGTTATTCGTGTTGGGGGGTGGGGGTTTCAATGGAAACTGTGCCTGATTATATCTTGCTAGACTGACGGATAGCTTCTACAAGTTCGGAGGCTCACGGGTTTGATTCCCGGGGTTTTCACAGAACCTTAACATTTTTTATTATTCCCTTGTATACAAATAACATTGGAAACACGCTGCCCATTTTTTGCAAACCAGTATACAGGTTTGCTGCAACTGGGGGTTTTGCATATTTCAATAAAACTTAAAATTACACTAATCCTAATCATACTAAGACTGTAAGTTATCATGGTCTCGGGCATTACTCTTACTATGCCACCTACAGTATTAGCTTCTTCCCTAAAGGCAAAATTTGGTAAAAACTGAGTAATTATTCATTTTTAGACTACTTTTAAAGTTTTGCAGTGAAATGCAGAAATACGAATGTTGAATCTAAATACAGAAGCGTTAAATGTAGTTTAGTATGTTTTAAATATCGCATTTTTTCACTTCGATGTAATGGCCTCAATATGACAAAAAATATTTCTTCATATTAATTTATATAAGTTTTAAAAACAATAAATAAAATATTGGGAATCATGACGCCTTTTATAATACAGTTAAAGGAAAATACTGGACAATTTATGACTACCTGAATAGCTTGATACCGTGAATATTATGTATTAATGATAACATATATGAATGAGAATAAGTATTATGTCACTGGAATCGCAACGAAACGAAACATAAAAGTATAATGAACAGCGTACGTATTTTGTGTTTATATACATTAAGCTATTTGAAAGCTATGCTCAGCGCGGGTATGAGATATTGCCTGTTGTAGCTCCAGAACGGATTCCACGTAACTCACATCCGATAGCCTTCGACAGGAAACATTTGGTATCATCGCTCATATATCAAACCAACTAATCTTAAATATCTTCTAAAGGTTATTGCCATTTATGGAGAGTTGCTGGTATTATATGGTAACAAATTGTTTTATCCTACAAAGTTCTACGTAGTTGGTCCTACAAAAGACCCAAACTTATACGTTTTACTCTCTTCCATACGGTGTGATCTAGGCCCGGTGACATAATAACATTTTGTATTTAGGTCCCAATGTGCAAAACACTATTAGTTTGTATACAAAAATTTGTTTTGGAAACAGAACCACTTGGTGGTTAGTAGTTGTAGCCTAAATTGAAAATGTTGAAATGAAATGCAGACGTTTGAAATGTTGAAGTGAAATTTGGAAATTTTAAATTCTGAAATTATCTTAACCCCTTAAAAGGGGTTTACTTTTGGGTGGCATTATTTTTAGTGAATTGCCTATGGAAAATTAACTATTAGCATGACGGGTAAAACTTAAACCCGGGGCCACCATAGAAGTTCCTAAAGTGACCCCCTGAACACGATTTGGGGGTCGTTTAAAATTGTATATATATATTTATGTGTGTGTGTGTGTGTGTGTGTGTGTGTGTGTGTGTGTGTGTGTGTGTGTGTTTGCACTCTAGTGGTCGCATTTTTTGTCCGATTTACTTCAAATTTGGTAGGGACGTTCCTTTCAATAATCAGTTGGACAAGGTCGTTGGGAAAACAATCGGCAAACTCTAACCCTAATTTTTTGGGATTTTAAATGTTGAATTTTGAGTTTCTGGGCTCAAAAAGGGTCAGAAAAGCCCCTAATGTAAAACAAATGCATATTAGGTTATAGCAATTAAAGAGGCGGAAATTTAAAGCCCTTCCCCATCATTCTGGCACCAATATTTACTGAGTTATTAAAACAATAAAGATTGAGTAAACACACGTTACGTCTTTTGGGAATTTTACATTGGAAAAGTCTGTTTTTTCATATCTGGATGTAGTTTTATCACTCCTAATACCCCCATACCGATTTTTGATCCTGGATGGTACCTCCTCCTAAGCTTATAATGCACAACATTCCCAACCCAATACTGGATTTAAATAGAACCAGGTGTATCAGAACAGCCAACAATTTAATATTTTCCATTTTGCTAAAAATTGCACAAATCCGATGTTTAAACCCGTTATTTGATTTTTAAAGTTTTAAATGCGGAAACTCACTTCCCTAACGTCAGCGTGCTGCGTGCCAAAACTCGTTATACTTTGGACTGTTCTTCTTGCCTTCAGCCTTCCGCGTGGCTGATTTGACGGCTTTGATTAACTAGTAAGACGGCTAAATAAAGCTGTGGGTCGATCGACTAAGCAGTTCTACTAACACAAATCATTGTTGTACAAGCCTTTTTTTATTTTATTTTTTATTTTACTCATAATAATTGCGACTATGATCATAAGTAGATTGGTTTTGATTTTAATGGTTAAAAATGTTTTGTAAGTTTCAAGAATCTTGGTCCTGCCTGGTATGTCAGGGGGAGAGGGGCTAGAAGGATAACACAGACGTCTCCCAGGCGGTCTTTCCACAAAGTACCTCCGCCCAAGAAATGGCACCCAGAAGTGGTGGTGGCCTCAGGCACCCCTTCAACCCACAGATATTGTTATTGCCTTTAAATTCAGCCGAGGAAGATCGAAAGCAAGAAGCACCGTCCAAGGTATAAAAATAGGGTCCACAAAAGTCCATGCAGTCCTTTTAAGGGGCTGCGATGCAAGACAATTTCAAGTTATTTTCCATATATATTAATAACATGTCTATTTCAAATTTAAATTCTAAGTTTCAAATGTCCGTATTTAAATTCAAAATTGTCAATTTAGACGTCAAAGCAATTACCAAGTTTGTGTGTTTCATATTTAAAACAGATTTATATATACACAAAATCGAACTATTGGTGTGCCTCAAAATCAAAAAGTTATTACTGTCCCGGGCCTAGGTTTTACCATGCTGACTGCAGTAAAAGCTTCTTCCCAATAGCGGAAATTTGGAAATTGAGTAGATACTACTTCTTTTCTTCATATTACATTTTATACTTCGGTACCAACCTTAAACAAATATATAAAGAACAAAAACTAACGAATACGAAAACTCCCCTTTAAGTTTATGAACGTAAGCTCGTACAAACTTTTAAAACATATATTCAAGGTGATTCATTAAAAATGTATTTTGTAAGGTACCACTAAATACTCTTTAATATCACGAATTATTGTAATAGTATAGCAATAGTAAATATATTTAATGTTTCAGTCAACTGAAATCGTTTTAATGGAAACAAATCTTTAATCATATTTAAAATCTGATTGACTACATAATTTAAAATGTATACGTTATTGATAAGGTTATTAAAACTGATAAATGTAATATTTTGGTAAAAGTAAGTCTTGAGTAGATATAAATTATATGTTATATCTTGTTTAGCGAGTTTCCTCTATAGGTAAGAAGCTATTTCCATAGTTCTCATGGTAAAACTTTGAGACCATGATAACTTTTCGTTTTGAGGCCCCCAGATTCCAAACACACCATTCGTTCAAATTCATATATATATATATACGTTAGAGAATCAAATTCACAGTAAAGGCCTTATAATATAACAACATGAAAATAACGATGAGTACCCTGTTAAACATAATTTAATTTAATTATACTTGCACTAACATGTTTTGACTTAAAGTCATGATCACAGTGCTAATTCATAATGGGCTAACCATATCAAACGACGATTCCGTGAAAACATACAGGCAATCAAGTCAAATAATAGGACAACCCAAAAATCTGCCTTCGCTGACCATGTCTTAAAAACATACCATACTTATAAGAACTGCAATTAGAACATGTAAATTCTTGATTTAAAAAAAGAATTTCATATATACCAAATCCAAAATAAATACAGGGATAATATATTAAATACCATGCAAATTAAATCAAACAACCCAATTTTTAATAAAATTATAAATATAAGAACAGGCTCAAAACGCTTGCACCAATAAGGAAAAGTAAAACAGCTGTCTATTATAATAAGCTTATATTTACGTTTTTGTTTATAACACCAGGAGTTAGGTTAGCCCATTATGAATTAGCACTGTGATCATAACTTTAAGTCGAAACATGTTAGTGCAAGTATAATTAAAAAATGTATTTAACAGGGGACTCATGGTTATTTTCATGTTTTTATACTTGTATATATAGGTATATATATATATATATATATATATATATATATATATATATATATATATATATATATATATATATATGTCCGTAGGCACGGTAACTTTCGTAAAAATGGTCGGATCTTGATGAAATTTGGTACAAACGTGTAAAGCAGGATGTATTTTCATGAGTACGAGAACCAGACAGGTCTTTCTATTTTAAAGGGGGTTTTGGGGAGGTTTTGTACCCCAATTTTTTTTTACTTTTTACATGTAATTCTTTTTAAACCCAAACTTTTGTTTAGACCATTAGATTTAGCTTAAAATAACAAACAATTTGGTATTTTTATCATCGCTCTACGTCAATTGGTTACCGAGATATTAAAGTGCTAAACAAAGTACGTTATCCAATGTTAATCTTATGGAAAATAAGTAACATTTTATATCTCGCTTATTAATGAACAATTATTAATGAAACTTGGGATGTGGCTTCATCTGATTGTGGTCTATTCTTATTTGCATAAAAAGGTTTTTAACCGATACTTCCTGTAGCAGCAAACCTGCGTAATCAGCCCCGATGGTATTCTTATGGAGAATAAGTCAAATCTTATGTCTCCATAAATTAATAAAATTGGTATCTAGTTTCACCTATTAATGAGTTATAATGATACATGCATAAAAACCCATTTGTTGTGCTCCTTGTTGTAGCAAACCTGCGTACTCATCCCCCATGTTATTCTTATGGAGAATAATTCAAATTTTGTATACATCGCTTATTTATGAATGTAGATTGATGAAACTTGGTATGTGGCTTCACCTAGTTGAGTTATATTGTTATTTGAGTGACAACCCATATATTGCGCGTCTTTTGCAGCAAACCTGCTTAATCAGCCCCCATTACTTCAGGCCAGGCAGGTCAGTCACAACAGCTGGCATTGAATTTGTTCAAAATATAATTGAAAAAATTGATAAAGGGGAAAAAGTTGTAGGTATTTTCTTGGATTTAACTAGAGGCTTTGACAGTGTATCTCATACACTGATTGAATCATTAAAATCCCACCATATAAAAGGGAAACAACTCACTTGGTTTGAGTCTTACCTCCATGAAGGGAAACAATGAGTAGAAATAACACAAGTAATAAAAAAAAGTACAAATATATAAATTATGTGTTATCGGCACTACAAACGGTGAAGTATGGGGTCCCTCAAGGTTCCATTCTGGGGCCCTTACTGTTCCTTTGCTACCTCAAATGTCTTCCTGGAGTAGTATGGGGGACTAACAGCTCAGTCTGTTTGTATGCCGATGATACAAATTTAATAATTTCAAGGAAAAGCAAAGAATAAGTTGAAATTGCATCATACATCAACCTAACATTAGTTAAACAGTTCTTTGAATCTAAAAATCCCTAATAAATTTAAGAAAAACAAATATTTTATCATTCTCTACTAGACAATCAAAAACAAAAATTAATCCAATTATTAAAATAGATGAAGATGAGATACTACGAGAAAGCAGTACAAAATATTTAGGTATGATCATAGATTTAAATTTAAGTTGGGATAGACATACCGAGAAAATTCTAAATAAAATATCATCTAGAATATATGCACTTCAAAGAATGTCCAAAATTTGTAATTTAAAAACCTTAAAGGTTTTATACTTTGCTCACATAGACTCATACATATCTTATGGAGTTAGCATTTATGGAGCAACCTCAAAAAATAACTTGAAATCCATTTAAAAAATGCAAAATAAAGCTATTCGAGTTATCCTTGGACTTAGAAATAAAGACTCGGTTAAGACAAAATTTAAGGAACCAGATATTCTTACAGTTGTTTCTCAGCATGTGTTTAACACAGTGAAATATGTAAAAGAACACAACATCCCTAAGATAGAAGCTAGAAATCGACAATACAACACAAGAAGTTATTTAACTTTTGATTCCCATAGACTTGAGTTGTTTAAAAAAAGTTAATTATAGAGACATACAATTTTTTAAGCACATTCCAGATGACATAAAGACAGTCCAAAATCTTTCAGAATTTATCAAAAAACTAAAGCAGTTTTTGATTGAGCATCCCCATACTCCTTTGAAGAATTAGCTAAGATAAATAATGGCATGTAAATTAAATATATAGTTTATAAGTATGGTTTATTTTTAAAATAAACAATTGTGACACTATTCATCTGTAACAATTGTACAGTTGACAAATAAAGAATTATTTGATTTAATGTTATTCTTATGGAGAATGATTCAAATGTTATATATCGCTTATTCATAAATTAATGTTAATACAACTTGGTATGTGGCTTCACCTAGTTTAATTGTATTGATATTTGCATCAAAATCAATTGGTTGTGGTCCTTGCAGTGGCGGATTTAGGGGGGGGGGCTATAGGGGCTGTAGCCCAGGGCGGCAAATATTTAGGGGCGGCGAATTCACAGAAAATTAATAAATTGTTTACAAATGAAATGTTGAAACGGGGAACATTTTGACAGAAGCGGATGACGGGACGGTGTTGCCGCCCTTTGAAAGGTAAATGTAGTAATCAGAGACTAATGTATTACGTTTGCTGTTCCTCAAAACTAAAACAGTCATCATGCAATCGTCATTCATCCGTACTAGCGACAAGACGATTACGCTACAGAGAAAGGGTGGCAAGCCACGAACTACTTAATTCAACTTCTCCCCTCCACTCATCAGGCACTGAGCTACGTCCAACTCACGGACTTCCAAGTTTACTCGTACATTCGTATGGCATTAAAATGATTTTGTACACAATATCAATGATGACTAAGGCACACGGCTGAGAAATGTTGCAACAATCGAATTTGAGACGACAATAACAAAATTTAGACTACAATGATATTGTCGATTCATTTTCAAACTCAAGGTAACAAAGAAATTTATTTCAGCCGTTGTAGGCCTATACTTACCATCAAAGGCGTGTGGTAGCCTTTCGTTCTGTAGGATTTTTTAAAAAACATCTGACCAAAGACAAATAAAGACTAACTTAATTAATGAAGAGAGGAGTTGATTGGTTGTTGCCATGGGAGCATAGTTGACAGAGGGTCAAAATGGTGGTCAGCATGTAGGTTGCAGTTTTTTACCCCAGGCGAGACTTCTATATATAATTTTTGGGTGGGACGGGCGGTGTCAAAATCTCCCATTTCATTAAATGAAAAACTGTGATATTCGAAGTCTTTAAATTAATATCTTGCCGCATTTTAGGCGAATCATGATGTTAGACTTAACTTTATAAACTTGAGACATATTTTAGATGAAATTTTACTGTTTATCTCGAAGCAAAGTTTTGATTTGAGCTATGAAAACACCCTTGTTAGATGGCTTTGGAAATATTGTTGAAAACAAGCCGCCTTGTACATCGAATGGTACCGTCCCACCAACAAGTTGACACCACAACAGGACAAAATATCAAATATGACAGCACACTTTTTAATGTTATTTGTATTACTGTATTTTTACATTGCCATTATATTATATTTTACATTATTTTACATTGCCATTATATTATATTTTACATTATTTTACATTGCCATTATATTATATTTGTATTATATCCTATACTCTAATATGAGTAAGGTTTGCTTGCTTGCGACACTGATCTCAAAAACGGCTCCAACGATTTCCTTCAAATGTTCGAAATAACTAATTTCTGGGATAAAAAAAAGTCCTAGACAGGCCTCATCCCCAGGAAAAATCAAATAATGTAAAAAAACTAAAATAAAAAGTTAAAAAAATAACAATGGGCTTATGGAGTTTCAAATCAAAACAAAAGAATTGTAACAGCTGTTCATAATCAACCAGGGAACTGTCAAAGTAAGTACTAATGTTGTTTATGATTATTAACATGTGGTTTCCTGAGGGCAGAGATTACAAAATTTGAGTGAAGATTACATGTATAGAGTAGTAAAATAAATCAAAGGGACATTGAGCTATAAATAACAACTGGAGTGACCTTTAAAATGTAGAAAAGAGGCAAATGAGTTATACAAATATGATTATCAGTAGGGGGATGTGGTGAAATATTACTCCAAGTCATCTAAACAAACTGACTGGCCTTCCCCCGATCAAAGCTCGGCCCCCAGGTACTTTACATAATACAGGGTGTTCAAAAAAGGTGGGGACATAATTTACGTAGTGATTCCTTGGATCAAAATAAGCAAAAAAGTTTATATAAACATATGTCTTATCTCCTTTAGTTTAGCGTCTGTCTGTCTGTATGTGTTTTTTACAAAAAAAGTCATAACTCCTTAACGGTTTGAGCTACAGCGTTGAGACTTTGCACAAATGTTCATCTTATTGGCCGCTTTGTTTGTGCAAAATTTGAATAACAAATCTTTAACCGTTTCAAAATGGCGGCTATTTTAAATATTTTACGCCAAATTTCACAAAAACCGTTAATTTTACCAAAAAATTGCAAGATACATAAAATTTAGTAAATTTTATGGAAATTTCAACAATATCTAATTAAGCTTAGTTTGGATAAAGAATAACGGGGAAATTAATTTTATTAATGATATTTGTCATAGTTTTAACATTGTTTAAATGGAGAAAACTGTAGGTATAGCAAGAAAGAAATCAATTTATCAGTTATTGTTTGTCCAAACTAAGCTTAATAAGATATCGTTGAAATTTTATGTATATTGCAATTTTTTGGTAAAATTAACGGTTTTCGTGAAATTTGGCGTCAAATATTTAAAATAGCCGCCATTTTGAAACGGCTAAAGAGTTTTTATTCACATTTTGCACAAAGAAAGCGGCCAATAAGATGAACATTTGTGCAAAATCTCAACGCTGTAGCTCAAACCGTTAAGGGGTTATGACTTTTTTGTAAAAAACACATACAGACAGACAGACGCTAAACGAAAGGAGATAGGACATATGTTTATATAAACTTTTTTGCTTATTTTGACCCAAGGAATCACTACGTAAATATTTCCCCACCTTTTTTGAACACCCTGTATAATCATATTGTATTTTTATTTTGCTCCTGTAGGTATTATATTTTAATTCATTAGATCTACAACATCATAGAGGTGAAACTAGAAAAAGTGTTTGAAAATGTGTAGAGTTTTATGAAGATTAGGCCTACATAAATTGATTTTATATTTTGATCGTCTAAAACATATAAACAATTTGTATAAAATTATAAATTATAAAGTGACTGAAAAACTGTATTAAAAAGCAATAATTCATTATTAAAATAGTCAGAATTTTGAGGCTAATGGTCCGAATTACGAATTTTAAGGCTACATTTACAACAGTGTCATCATATGTTATTTTTAGGTTATTTATTATAATTTTCAGTATTCAATGCGTTGGTAATTAATTTTTATACCAACGCATTGAGTACCGAAAATTATAATAAAGAACCTATAAATAACATATGATGACACTGTTGTAAATGTAGCCTTATTAATGTTTCATGAAGTAAGGGATTTTTAAGGCTTTGTTGAAGCCTTTGTTGCTGTACTTGTTATTAAAAGTAGTACTGAGCACTGCTTCATTGCTTTATACACCAACATTTGTCTCTAGAGTTACGGATTTTCATTGAGTAGGCTATATTGAATATTAATTAAACTGTGTTAATGTGAATGAAGTCAATTATACATTATTTTACTGTTTTTTCAACTAGGAAATAATGGAAATTTCTTAAACTTATTCATTCAGTAAATTCGAAACTTCTTTAGGTACTGTCACCAAATAACCAAACAAGATATGGACAAAGATTATGGGGGGGGCGGCAGATTTCCTAATAGCCCTTAGGCGGCAATTGCTTAAAACCGCCACTGGGTCCTTGTCTAAGCAAACCTACGTACTCATCCCCAACGTTATTCTTATGTAGAATAATTAAAATATCGCTTATTTGTTAATACGTTTTTATGTAAATTAGTAAGCGGCTTTATGTAGTATTAGGACAAAAATGTGCAACGGAAATTCGCTGAGTACGCAGGGTTGCTGCGAGATTGGTATTTTACATTAAAGTAAATCCAAATATACTTATGGGGTTTTTGTTGTACAAACCCCGAATAACTAATTAGGGTATAAAATGTATTGTTGTTGTAGTATATCAGTAGCTCCCATTGAAAGGCAATTAAACTTTGTAAAATATATTTGTTGGATTTATATATGAGCTATGAGGCCAAATGTATCCTGACGAAGGTTATCTGTTGTGGGTTGCCGTATTCCGCTCTGGATCTACAACAAGCAATATCGCATACGCACATTGATCATTGATTTCAAATAGGTTGGTGTAGATAAACATCAGCAGTATTTGTTTGAATTTGATTGACTTCAGTGACGTGCATCAGTTTAAAGTTAAAGTATCAAGACAGAGAGTAAATTAATTCAGAGGTGTTTCAAATATACCTGCAATTTCAATTCAATTTCAACATACTGTACAGTAGAAATATATTGCCCTCGTTCAACTAGTCGTGATGGACATAACAAATCAGTGGTATTGTTCTTATTAGGAAATTTGAAATTCAATGAAACTGCTATGAATCATTAAAACCTCAAAAAACCCGTTTGGTGTTACCCAAATATGTATTTAGCTTTATTCAATATAAATTACTTATTACTCATTACTACATTTACTCATTACTAAAGCATTAAGATTTTCAAAATAAAAGTAACATATTATTTAAGGAATGGAACGATTATTTAAAACAGGAAATTCCTTTTTTAAGCAGGATTCCCTATTTACTATTTGTTATTAGCCGGATGCTGAACCAATTTCCGGGTGAGAAAATGTTAATGAAGCACGGTGCAAAATCTCTACAGCAAAAAACTCGTTTACAAAAAACTAGCTGATGTCCCGTTCTACGTATGGGTATCTAGCGGCCATAGAGCCAGATTTTGTAAACGTTTATTTACATTATAATCAGCTGACTAACTACTAAATAAAATAAAGCTATGAGATTAACATTGTAACTTTAAAACCTATGGGGCGAAACTATAAAGGTGGAGGTTTTTAAAAACACAAAAAGGCCCATCCAGAGTTAAAGAGCCTTTAATTGATAGGCCTACCAAACATGTATACAAAATAATAGTTTTAGGGGTCGAAAATCACAGAACAAAAATCAGGAAACTCTTTGAATAATATAGTTAAAATCGACTCGCGTGTAAGCATACGCTTAATATCGGTGCGCAGCATTGTTCCAAAAATGCACAGCTCCGAAACGAAAGGCAGTACTCCAAAATAAATATGTACTTTCGAAGGCATTAGTCCGAAATGCGTAACTCCGAAAGCAGTATTCCGAAATGCACTGTTCCGAAAATGTTTTCGGAGTAATGCCTTTCGGAGAAATTCTTTCGAAGCAGTGCATTTCGGAGTACTGCTTTTCGGAGCTATGCATTTGTGGTACATTTTCATTTTGAGGGGTCAAAAGGGGTCAGGCGGATTTTAAATGGCGATATTGGCCAATGAAAGGATACTAACTTGCCCCACCCACGAATGTTGACACGCAGGATCTTTGTCATATCCATAATGAGTCCTAAATTGGCTTATTGATGTAGGTGCCAATAAATATCTAATTGTCTTTATTATCCTACACCATTAATGTGCTTACTTATGTGTTTGTGTTACTTATTTAAAAAAATAATAATCCTACTCACATATTAATAGATTTTGTAAACAATTCTGAACCGATGGTAACAACTGAGTTATGAACATATTTGTCTTGATTATTAGTTGTGCATAAAGTTATTTATTTTATTCAGAGTATTGATTTTCGGAGCAGTTCATTTTGGAGCGATAAAATCAAGTGTGTAACATTAATCCAAAAATGCGTTAAGTCCGAAAGGCAGTACTCCGAAAAATTACACAGTATTTAAGGCATTAGTCCGAAATGCGTAACTCCGAAAAACATTACTCCGAAAATGCACTACTCCGAAAGCAGTATTCCAAAATTCACTGTTCCGAAAATATTTTCGGAATAATGCCTATCGGAGCTACGCACTTTCGGAGCAATGCATGGCTCTCGTTAACATGCATAGCCCTATTTAACAACAGTGCGAAGTGTACAACTGCAATTTTATACGTAATGCTGGATATTTAATATTAGAGACAATCCATCATTGGTGTTTTAAAATGACTTTATATATTATTTCTCATGGGAGATATTTTGTTGATATGACATAGGCAATATTTTACTATCCAACCCAAACTGTCGGATGCTCTTTGGAATACACTGTATATAGTCTTTGTTTCTTTATGATATTTTTTGTATATATTTACCCCCATTCTTAAACACGTGCTATGAGCAAAATATTCTACTCCCCAAAACAATAAAGGATACATCAGCTGTCCCAGTGAAGTAGACATTTTCCATAACTTCTTTAACGCTTACTATAAATTCCAAGTTTTCTTTGACATTGCAAACTCTTTGTGATAATGTAGCTTTCAACCACAAACCTTCGCCAGTTTAGAGGCGGATATTACACGTCACTGCGTGATTTCCTTTCTGTAACAACAACTATTCTTCTTCAGTATTTTATTTTTAAAAGCTATCAACGTAAAGTCTTTTTTAATATAAATAGTAAAATAATAAGTTTAACAAAAATATCAAAACATAGGTTTTACCATAGTAATTTCATAAGTTGAATTCAGATGCATCGTCTCAGTATGGTAAGATAAGACGGAACCACTAATTGACCACTCTGTTCGTTCGATCACCACTAGAATTCCGTTCAACCGTTTACTGCCTCGTTGACAAAGGAACATATCATCCATCAAATCATGGGGTGAATCGTTACAGTAAAAATTAGAAAATACATTTCAAGATTTCTTGCCGCGACTAGGATTTGAAGCTATGAAAGAGCCGCTGTCGTTTTCCAGAGTTAATTACCTAATCTTTGTCAGTAGTGTTGAACGAACTACAAAGTTCACTCTAAACATAACGAAACATTTAATTCTTCTTGCTTGGTTATTTATTTACACAATATTTGATTGATATTTGTTTCTCTTAATGGAAATTAAACATAATCAAAAAGAGTTTACTTAAAAATAATGTTGAGTACACCCACTCTATTTAGCTGTGGGTTTATTAGTTTAAGAAACTAATAAACCCACTAATAAATTAAGCATTTATATAATTTCAGTTGTATGCAATGTAAACTAACTTCTCTCACTTATAATATGGATATTTGAATACAATAGGAACGAAGGCGTGTTCGTTAACGAAAACAAAGAGGGTTGGTACTCTCTGGTGTTGTTTGGTTTACTTATTGTTTAGCACAATAGGTTGCTCCCGGAATAAATGTCCATTTAAACAAGCTTTTGTTCCGCGGCTATTGCAAATTTATTTTGAAAATTTAAATTTAAATGCGTCATTAACTTAAATTAATCCATTGAGGAAATTTGTATTATTATACACTGAGGGAGTTCATCTGAAATTTACAAGCTTGAGTTTTTAATTTGATACTTTATCAAAATATATAAAAAGGATGTTAGTATATTATTTGTATGTTTGATGTTTATGCACTGCAATACCACTCAACCGATTGCGATGAAACTTTGCATGGTCATTCTGGTTGACCTGGGAATGTTTATAGCCACATCTATGTGCTACAGCAACGTGCACCCAGAACCAATAGTATAATGGAAACAACTGAAGAGTTGTATAGCTTAACTATTAATTCCAGCCTACAAATTTAAACATTTTAATCTGGCTTCCTGTAGTTTGTCCCAAATTAACTTAACCAGGTTGGCCTTCATGTGATCTGTTACAGTCACATTAATAATGTATACTTAAATACCCCCGTCGCAGCAAACCTGCGTACTCAGCGAATTTCCAATGCATATATATGTGACTCACTACTACATAGAGCTCACAAAAGTACATCCATAAATAAGTGATATATGGCATTTTATTTATTCTCCATAAGAGTAACATTAGGGTTGATGACGTAGGTTTGCTGCAACGAGGAAGATAAGTAATGTGTTTTATTTGAAATTATAAATACAACTGAACCAGGTGAAGCTACATATCAAGTTATCTTAATGTAGGTTCATAATTAAGGGAGATATACAACTTTACTTATTCTCCATATGAATAACATAGGGGCCGAGTGTGCAGGTTTGCTGCTACAGGGACTATCAACAAAAAACTTGTTTTTTGTGCTAATATCAATATACCACAACTAGTTTAAGCCACTTACCAAGTTTCATCAATATACATTCATAAATAATCGAGATATAGAATTTTATTTATTCTCCATAAGGATAACATTGGACAACGTACTGTGTTTAGCACTTTGAATATCTCTGCAACGGTTGGACGTAGAATGTGTTTTGTTTAGCTAAACACATTAATAAACAGAAATGTGAAGTTTTTAGTAAAACTATCTGAGAAAAATCTAAAAACCTTTTTCCCTTAAGATTAACATGGGACACGTTTTTTGGATTTTCTCCGCAACCACTTAACCTAGGTTAATGATTCAAAATACTAAATTATTTGTCTTTTAAGCTCTATAAAATGGCTAAAACAAACATTGGGAGTTTTTAACATTTTGTGGTCAAATTTGCAAAAAACCGATTTTTGGAAAATTGTAAACCCCCATAAAACCCCTTTCCCATAGTGCGATCAATCTGGTTTTCGAACCTAAAGTCATAAATGCTACTCTCCACATATGTGCCAAGTTTCATAAAAATCGGGTGTTTCTTTCAAAAGTTATCGTGGTAACAGACACACACACACACACACACACACACACACACACATACACACACACATACACACACACACATATATATATATATATATATATATATATATATATCAATATACATATATATAAATTTGAACGAATAGTGTTTTTGGCATCTGGAGACCTCAAAACGAAAAGTTATCATAGTCTCGGGCTTAAGTCTTATCATTCCACCAAAATTCAAAATACATTTTCGATACATTTACACATAAATAAATAGAAATATTCCTCACAGGACTATGAGTCTGACGGTGAAAAATAGTCTTTTAAATAAGTCACTCGAAAATTAATTTGAAAGTCTATTTTGTAGAAACAAAATAATTTAACAAAAACTGTAATGAATTTGACATATGAGCTAATGAAAAGAAAACAATAATGCCCCCGTCGCAGCAAACCTGTATACTCAGCGAATTTCCAAGGCATAATATTTGTTTTAATACCACATAAAGCCGCATACCAAGTTGCATAAAAATGTATTCATAAATCAGCAATACATACAATTTTAATTATTCTCCATAAGAATAACATTGGGGATGAATACTTAGGTTTGCTGAAACAAGGATCACAAACAATTGGTGTTTATGCAAATATAAATATAATTCAACTAAGTGAAGCCACATACCAAGTTTGATCAATATTCAGTCATGTATAAGCTATTTATACAATTTTAATTATTCTCCATAAGAATAACATGGGGATGAGTATGCAGGTTTGCTGCAAAAAGGCACACAAAAAATGGGTTTTTATGTGAACATCAATATAACTCAACTAGGTGAAGCCACAAACCAAGTGTTATTGATTTATGTTCATAATTAAGGGAGACATTACATTTTACTTATTCTCCATAACAATAACATGGGTGCTGAGTTCGCAGGTTTGCTGTTAAGGGAATAATCCTTAAAAACCAGATGAAGCTGTAAACCAAGTTTCGTTAGTATACGTTCATAAATGAGCGAGATATAATTTTTTCTTATTCTCCATAAGAATAACATTGGACAACGTACTGTATTTAGCACTTTCAATATCTCTATAACCAATTGACGTAGAGAAATGATCAAAACACCAAATTGTGTGTTTTTGAAAGCTAAATCCAATGGTGAAAACCAAAATTTAATTTAAATATACATGTAATATTACATATAAAAACTTCAAAAACTATTTTTTAGGTACAAAACCCCCCAAAATACCACTTTGGATCACTCAAGTTTTCGAACTTAAAGTCATATATGCTGCTTTACACGTTTTTACCAAATTTTATGAAAATCGGACCTTTTTTACGAGAGTTATCGCACCCACAGACATATATATATATATATATATATATATATATATATATACAGTTTCGAACGAATGGTGTTTTTGGGTTCTGGGGACCTCAAAACGAAAAGATCATGGTCCCAGGCCTAGGTCTTACCATGCCGACTACGGTAATAGCTTCTTCCCTATAGGGGAAATTCGCTAAAACCTATAAAATACTTGGACATTACAGGATTTTTAAGTCCAACGCTCTTAGTTCCCACAATTTTAACAGAATCTTCTGCTGGATTCTGAAATAAATTTTGCAAACAAATAAACAGACAGACGGTCATTGCTCTATTAGAGAATAGAATTATTTTATTCTTTCACGTTTTCTACCTCACTGAATGGGAGTGATAAGAGAATTAAATCAACAGGTATTACATGTTTGCCAGGTAATGTGTAAATACTCTTCAGCAAACACAAGGTAACGTTGGTGAAACAAGTGATGTCGATGGCGGGTTCGCAGGGTTGGATTGTGAATCACAAACAAAGACGCCTTACGAGACAATACAGCGCTGTTCTAAGGCTTGTTTTTGCGGTTATCGCTGTATGTGGAATCGTATAAGTAGTGTCGATGTAGTTTGCTAAGTATTTAACATATTATCCTCATAACTAATGACATTTAATATAGAATAGTTTATTTGACTAAAAATAGTATTGTTATTTATTGGTGGTTCCTAATCATAACTTTGCATCACTAAATTTATTGAACAGTATTTATAGTATAGTGTTTACCTTAGGTGCACCGATCACGTTCTAAGAAGAGAGAATTGAAAACTTCTTAATTGGGATTGAAAGACCGATGCAGCGAAACTTGAGGTTGCTGGGCAGAAGATCAGGCCCAGGACAGAGAAGGCTAGAGGCAGTGTGTAGGCGAGGCTAAGCACCATCTGGAGTACCAGTGGCTTCTGCAGTAAGTAGGAGTAATTAAGTAAGTTTTTACCACGTGAATTGTCATTGGCAAGCAAATACCAGCATGATTGACAATTTATTTCATTCATGTAATCAGTTATTACAAATATATGAATGCAACTTGGTATGTGGCTTCATATGCTTGGTGTGGTATATACTGATATCTGGAACACTAGATGTTTCGTTGCAACTACCACATCTTCAGGTGATCCTCTATAGTCGATTCATCATTAGGGTTTAAAATTAGAACACAAAACACAAACGAATAAACGAAAAACATGTAGTGTTCCACACCTCACCAAGGATATTGAACAAGGTTAATAATACCTACATTTTCAACTAATGTTTTCTTATGGAAAAAAATAAAAAGTCTCACTTATTTATGAATATGGTTTGATGCATTTGTAACTGGCTTCATAACGTATTGAGGTACCATTTTAAATTCGCTGAGTATGAAGATTTACGGTTTTTTTTTATTCTTGTCAATTGTGAGACGCAAGTGAAAAATAAGAAAATCAGACTTCTTTTATTATATTCACTATGCAATAAAAATTCCAGCATATGTTAATAAATTCAGACTGAAATAATGTATTATTTAACTTTATTCCTATAACAAATTCTATTTCCGTAATGTATTTTACCATTCAAAAGGTAAAGGTAAGAAAACTATACCGGTTATTTACATTTACAGCACCACAGTTATCTCCAGTCTGCAGGCCCCGGTATAATACCGAGAAGACAATATTGTCGCTTGTTTTGGGCTTCAAAACGTTAGTCTAGGAATTTTAACTAGTATTTGGCTATGTTCAAGCTTGATCAGCTACTTACATTTATTAATGTAGAACAAATTAGTATAAGATGTAGCCGGCATTGCTTGTTTTGCCCTACTGCAAAATACCTCCACAGTATTTAAACTCATGCATAGATACATGTTTTTTTTGTTTTTTTTTTCAATATTGGTTTGACGAATAGAATTGCTTGAAAATTGTCTAATGATACTTCTACAATATTACATTTTGTGGGGGATACATACGAATAAAACCAGAGCATACATTATGTAAAAAAGTTTAGATAAATTGTAAATTATTGATAAAATTGAATAACGTAAGATACCAATGGCGTTATCAAAAGACTGATTTAGGTTGGTGAGGGAAATAAGGTTATCTGTTTAGTGATGGTATAGGTGCACTATTTGTATGTCTAGTCTTCATAACCAAACTAGTTGTATTCATATATGTAACAATTTTGTAGAAAATATAAATTCGTTGAGTAGTTATGTTTGTAATACTCGTAATAAAATTGCTGTATAGTAACATTAAAGTATTAAGAAATTTTATGAAACTCATTCATTGTTGTAAAGAATGTAGCCATATACTAGAACTTCACTGACAATACTTTAGTACTTTCAACAGCGTTATCTGCCGCTTTCCTGAATTAATGTTCTTTCTTTCCTTCTATATGCTATCGTTATATTTACCTAGAACGTGTCTCCATTCATTTGTACAGTTTTACGACGCCGCGACGTAGAAAAAAGTAACACAAGTGTTCCACTGTTGAGAAATACAACTTATAAATTTAATTGTCTGTTGTAGATGCGTATCAGTTAAAAGTTACTTCTTTGCTTGAGGTTTCAACTTATGATAAAACTTACCAATGGGCATCGAATAATTTGTATATTTCTAAGACTAATATAAAATTTAAGTTTTGACTTAAATTTGAAAAGGGGTGGTTATAAAGGTAGATTGCCACGCGACAGTCAACATAATCATAGAAGTTGATGATAAATAGGTAGAACTGATTTAATGTTAGTTGGTTGGTTTGAATATCACTTAATCACTGCATAAGACGCTGACGCAACTTGGGCGTATTTTAAGGCGAATATTAATGAAAGATGAGTGTACAGTTGGTGAGATGCCTTTTGTAGCCTTGTTACTGATTAAGACTGACTGAATCTTTAGGCAGGATCATAAATTAATATCCCAGTGACCGATGAGAGCTGGATGCAGTTTCTCAGGATTTTGTCAGGGTCGATCTTGTAAACTTCAGATTATGAAGCGAGCACGCTAATCACTGTGCTTCCCAGCCAGATAAACTTGAGCTCCAATTGGCTTGGCTAGCTTAAGGCGATCCGCCACCTTAAATTTATTTTTTTTTATTTTTTGGGTGAATTTGCTAGTAACTTTTTTTGTTTGTTTTATTAGTTGTAGGAATAATGTTTCCAGGTGGAATTATTTTTTAACCATTTCATGTATTTTATAATTTAAAATGTTAACATTTTTTAACGTTTTTTCGATATATTTTAAATTTTGAATAACTTGTTTGATTTTTAACCAATTGACATGATTATTTTTTTATTTTGTTCCTTAAACCTTAAAGAAACTTTTGTCTTACGGAAAATAAGATGAAATAACTAGAAAAAAAGTTTCAAACAAACAAAAACACTTTTTATTTATTGTTTTTCTCTAAAATATATAAAACACTTTTTTATGGTTAGTTTTAGAGTCAGAGTGTTTACCATAAGAAAAAATATTGGTAATATAACAAAGAAATAGTGGTAAAAATTGCATAATCCTGTGTATAATACTTAAAAGTTATTAAAATTTTTGTAATAAGAAACACGGAAAATCCAACTTTATGTGGCAGCTGACAAAAACAGCTGAGATATAAACATTACAGACATGCAGTAAGATATTTCTATTACATCACCTACATAAGCTGTATGTACATAGATGTAATATATATATATATATATATATATATATATATATATATATATATATATATATATATATATAATTTCTTTATGCTATCAAAGAGATGCCTGTTTTATCATGGTCCATATATGGCTGAAAAATAATGATAAACAACAAACCTAAATATTACAGTAAAAATATATTTTTTGTGATATTTCGCGTACCTGTGGTAACATTTTATTTTATTTATTTTTCTATGAAAAAATAATCAGATTGACATTAAAATTTACACACATACTCAGAAAGGTATGTAGAATAAGAAAATAACAGTTGGAAAATGTTTAAAATGTCAAAAAATGGCCATTTAAAGGTGGCGGATCGCCTTAACATTTAACGTCAGGGAGGTCTAGGGTTAGACAAGAATTGAGAGGCAATCTCTACGGTCCTAAGACCATTGTTCTCTAACCACGGTGGTTAAATTTCATAGACATAGACAAGCGATAAAATAATGATTATATATAACAACAATTAGTTATATTGTTTTACTTCCAACTAGATGCTAATATTAATTTTTAAATGTAATTTTGATGTTTGGAAAAATTGTATTATTCATTACCTTCTTTGGTACTATTGAAATTTTTCCTGTAATAAAGCACAAATAAAAATAATTGTCTCTAATTTGACTTTGGAGTCACTGAATACAAGCTTAAAGTGTAAGATGGCCGGTTGTGGCTTGGACAGTTTCACGTTATTTGTAAATATATGTATTAGATAAAATCGCTTTACTCTTTTGTCTTTATGCCACTAAAGTTTTTATTAAAATTCAACAACTAAACCTGAAAGTTTGTTTACCCATCCACAACATTAAATGTTGCAACGTGTGTTGCCATTCAGATACAAGATGCTTTACGGTTAAACCACAAGTTCCTACACGCTACATTATTCAGATTTTAACACTTTTTTACTTGACATTTCTGAGAAAATAAATTAAAGTTTAAAATTTTAAATATAATTTTCAAACTAAAAGCGATAATCTCGGTTTATGGTAGAACATAAGTTGTAATTAATTCTTTGGCAAGGTTTTCCAAGAGCTGAAAATGTACAATTATTATTTGTCAAAGAAAATATATCAAATCCAAAATGACAAACTGCTCGGAAGTTTATATCATGGTAGGAAAATCGACAGGTTTGATATGAGTGAGTTGTTGAACTATTTTGAGTTAATGTTATCAAACCAAACCCCACTTCAGTTTTATACTTATACATCTTATAATTCAGTATATTATTAATTTCTCCATCAATTTTCCTTAGAAAATGTTCAATTTGCTAGGTTAAAACCCCAAAAGAAGAATTTAGTGAAAGTGAACACGTACAAGTGCTTGTAAAGTTAAAGGTGTCTTGTGATTCTTCAATGACAGCAATGCCAGCGGCACTCTTCTAGATTAGAAGAACATGGGCCCATTTGTTGGAAAACTTTGTTCACTCAACTGTGGGTTTTATCATGCAACTATATTTCTATTGGTTTAAGTTTTGTCACTACTAAACATAATAAGTGGGTATTATTTTGCTACTAAGGAAATAACAGAGCATTTTAATGTTTAACCATATATGTAAAAGATGAGTTTCAAGCTTTGTCGGCAACGCAAAAGGTTATTTTAACAAAGGTTTTGTAAAAACAGATTTGAGGTAAATTTTGCCAAACGTGTTAAGATTGTTATGCTAATACATGTTAGGCAAAATAAACTGGTTGAAGCATTGAAGTTTAAGACAATGTGTACAGTTCGTTTTAAATATTTTTCAATATAAATTTGTATAGCATATTTTTTTACGACGTCCCTTCAAAACTGACTGGCCTGCTATGACTCAGTAGCGATTTTACTAAGGTTTTGCCACATAGGACATTAACAATTGATATTTATTTATCGGATAAGTCACTTTAATTTTCCATTAAATTCTTCCATAAAGGTTTAGCTCAAATAAAGGCCAATAGGTTAAAGCTTGGATACATCTTCAAAATGGTAACTGAGTTAGTAACTAGAGGGCCATGACATTTGCACGAGTTATCAGCGTCACTTAAAAGGCTAAATGGAACCAATTGTGAGTTGGTAGAGGTAATTAGTGTGTAGCCTAACATAATAGAACGAATGTCCTCATTTGTTGTTTTTAAACTGAACAAAATTAATTTTATGAGATTTGTTTGTATTTTTTTAATAGATATCTGTCTAGTACCTCTTATATTGATGACAGACATATATACCCTATAAAATTCTCTAAAAATGACAACCTCCCGTAACCTCTTCCTTACTAATATCTAATTGACTTCTATAGGGATTGGAAGTATAATCTGTAAGCCCATGTAAATAAAATAGAACCATGACATTAAAACAACAAGATTTAGAGTACTTAAAAAAATATACGTATTACGTAAATTATAATCCATAAAACGTACGATATTTATAATTCAGTAAATAAAGTAGGTAGGGGAAATGGTTGTAACTTGAAAGTAATTGATCAAAATAAGGAATAGTTTATTGAGTATTAGTTATGAATGGGAGGAAAATAAGAGGCTGGATAGCGTCATTCAGCACCTACTCTGAACTTGAATTGGGTTGTTCTTGGAATAAATCGAGTTGTTTTTAGCAGATTAGAGTAAAACAAGGTGCAATATTCTAATCTGCTCTCAAGTAATTATCATATTTAAAAAATCTAGTGACGACACTCCTTTCAATAAAATCTACTTACCCATTTTATACCTAATGGAAGCGCAGTTTTTGTAATTTTAATTATTGTTTGTTTCGTTTTAAACATGTTTGTGTAAGCCGAGAAATGGAGTAACACTTCTAATTGTATTTAAAATACAGATAATTTATTATTTATTGCCAGCTATTATTATACGCGACCAATAATGATTACATAATTATTTTCCGCATTAAAGATAATGTTTTATAAATGGAGAGTCCCAAACCTTAGCAGAAAATTGACGTATCTGTAACTTTAATTTGTAACGCTCTCTATGTCAGAGTCTCATAAATATGTAACAGCACTAAAAGAGGAAATTCTGTCGTAAAATATAACTTTCGAATCTGGTACGTTGCTTTTGAATTGGAATTATATTTTTCTTATAAACAAATTGATGTTCAATGTTAAGTGAGTGTTTTATATAAATATCATTTCAAAGCAAACATTTACCATGGGTTAAATTATGATTCTAAAGTTGATGAGGCAACTTACCCTAGTGATGTTGGGCGATGAATTTCAAAGCCGCATTCATGATAGATGAGAGCGACCTTTTACTTTGAAACGCTGAAAAACATGAATAGTATATGGAAGGAAATATTTATAAGAATGAGTTCCTGGAAAAAAGCAGGGATGTGCAAAAGAATATTAGTTATTGAAAAAAATGCTAAAACTAACAAAAATAAATATTGGCTCATGTTTCATCGATATCAAGTATAGGAAATGTAGCCAGTATTTGTTTTAAGACATATTTCCTCATATTTTGAGACATAATTATGCGAGAAATAGTGGATAGTTTGTTCTTTAATAATTCAGCCTCTTAGATTGTATTTTTTGGAATAGTGCGTGATTCAACCCTTGGTTTATTCGTTAAATATGTTTTTTCTTTCCTCTGAAAGTTTTAACCACGTTTTGGTATATTGCCAAACTGTAAGTCAATCGGTGTAAAAATATGTGACAACTGAATAAGAACACATACACCTGTTTATCTTCATGCATAGTTAACCTACATTAAAAATACTTTATTCATCAAAAATTTAAATTAAATTACTATTATTATTACTTATTTAAACATAATATTAGGTAATTTATCCTTTACAATATTGAAAAGGTTTTGATACGATAGTTGCAATATGTTTCTGACATTTAATTCGTTCAAGAGTCTGACAATGAAAGGTTTGCAGCGCTTTCGTTGTCGCGTTTTACATTTATGCTGGAGCTGGAGATGATGTCGTAGTTAGGGTAGGGATAGCAGGCTTGGTACAGCGAGGCGCTCAGACAGGCGTCGCAGTGAACGCTGAGGTGTTGGTGAACTCGCTCATAGAGTGCAGCACTGGCGGCGGCCATGGGCAGCGGCAAAGCCACGCCCTTGTTGTCAGGCAGATGCATCGGGAGGGTGACGTCACCGTCTCCCAGACCGTGGAAACCGAGGTCTTCTTTAGCTGTGAACGAATAAAGTCAGCATAAACTTTGCTGAATCAATAGAAAAATAGGTTTTCCTATAACTACACCTAAAGTGCTTCTTTACGATATAAAAACAGCATAAACCAGTTGATTTCTATTTAGCAAGGGATAAAGTATTTTTCGCTCACTGTGCCTTACTTTTCCGCTTGCTGACAGCTAATAAACCTGATTGATTGTTGCTTCGTCCCAAGCTAACTGACACATCTTATATCTGCTTATAACCTCAATTTAATGAATTAACCCAAAATGGAAGAGAGTATGTTCGTGGTATCCAAAATTGCAGTTGTATGAAGATTTGTGTATGAAATTCGACTGTAAAGAGTCTTTGTTGCTATCGGAAAATTACAAATTTATTGATGTAAATAGTGTACACTGTGGAAAACAAGGACAAGGCTTTACGGTAACAAATTCCCTCTAATAATCTACAAGTTCCTTTAACAACTTTAAGTGAAATGTAAATAGCTGACGAGTAGTATTTGATAATAAAATATAGTATAATAATATAATAAATATAGAGCTTAAAATGAATTATATGTAAGAAAGCATAAAATATAAACAATTTAATTATATTTAATCTTTCTAGACGACTGCGTGGTATTTTCTTATTTCTATCGACTAAATCGAAGTCAATTTTGCATATAAACATGTGTTATATAACTTATATAACGATTCTTTATGGTTTTATTATTATGTCTTAATGAGATGGTGTATATCTTATAATTGTCCATCATGGGATATCTTTTAATGTCAAACTAAAATACAATGAACAAAATTTATTACAAATAGTTTAACAAATAATAAAATACATAAGGAGTGTTAATGTATACAGTCGGCAGGACAAGAGTTTTACTCAAGGGGTTTCTTTGCCAAGGCATGTAATACTCAGATCTCTTTTCTTTTATGTAGCTTAAATATCGATAAATTATTAAAATTGAAATTTAATTTAATAATTGATTACAAAAATATAATTACTGGTGCTGGTAACCTTCCCTTTCAACGTCAATTACCAAGTATGTAGTGCTGTAATGAGTTGTAGGCAAAGTTTATAAAATACTATTGAAATTAATTTAGAATGTTCAAATCAATCATTAGTTTATTAATTATATATTTAAATTCAAAGTCTTTATTCTACTTTTTTCTTAATATCTCTTCATTTCTTCAAAAAATAAGATTTAATTAAAGAACATTCTTACCCAAGTCCGTTGTCCACATGGTGTTTTACCTAAATTATATTTCTATTCTAAAATGTCTTCTCAGGCCCTTTTTTTACTCAGATCACTTAAAACATATTTTTATAACTTCTACTTCATTTCATATTTCTATATGGTAAAATTTTGGATTAAAATGGATATAAAAATGTATTCAATTTGGAGCCCTGGTTTAGATGTCTTCTTTTACCGATAGCTAACAATGCACCCCACTTTCACAAGTTTTAAAAAGTTTACCCACCCTCTTGTTTCATTATTGGCCAATGCCTATTATATGCACTTTTTACATTTAAATTTATGATCACTTTTGGTACAGATTTGTGTACTATATGCAATCCAACTGGCAATTGTATTACACGTTAAATAATGTTACCGTTATTGCTGAAATAGTTACTTTAAATCAAATATATATGCATGAAATTATATTTAACTATTTGAATTTCACAGTTTGAGGGAAAATAATTTTGTTTGACAAGAATGCTTAGCATTATATATATATATATATATATATATATATATATATATATATATTAGGTACAATTATTTCATAGATTATATTTAAAAAATGGTGCTAACACTTATATTGTTATTCACATATGTTATAATTACTAATTACGATGTGTTAAAATATAATACATTAGATTTGAACTAACAGCTTGATTCTGTCAGTTTAAAAGTTAGTTTGCATTTTGAGCCCCTTGTGCCTCTGCTTTAGTCCATTCTAGATGTGCATAATGACCACAGCGTCAATTCCCTTTTTAAACCTTTATTTCGATGCAAGTACCTACTATTTAGGTCCCCGTATACAATTTTGGTAAATTAGAATCTTCCCCGTCGTTTATATATCAATTTTTATGTAACTTTAGGCTTTAATTCTTCTTAAAAATGCGTAGTAGACGACAAATTCGTAGGCTATGTTTGTATGGAAGGGTTGAGGTTTAACGGTTATAACTTTGACTTGCATCGACGTATTTGCTTATAGTATCACATCACTTTCATTAAAATAATACAGATTAACTTAAATCCTAGTAGATAGATCCCTTAAGGTTATAAAATATTATAAATATGGATATCTAATCTCACAGGTTAGTTTATTAGTTTGGCCGAAAATTAGGTTAAGCCTAACAGGTTTTCATAAATTTTATAATTACTTAAGGCCTATATGTTTTCTCTTACATATTTTTGCATTCTATAGTAAATTTTTATTGAGGGAATAGTGTACGGTAACAATGGAAATGAGAGAATATTATTTATTGTTATTAACAGTACGTTGGATGATCTGAGAAATAACTGCAAGCTCAATACATACACCGACCAGCATCCGCATTCGGTTAACGTTGCTATTTTATCAGCAGAATTGCTGTAGTGAGAATTTTCTTAAATCATTTATTTACTACTTAATTGCCATTACAACGAGGGTGTATTTTTAGGCCGAATGTGAATTATGAGTGTAGAATTTGGGATATAAATTTTGTAGCCTTGTTACAAGTACTGACCAATTCTGACCAAGACTGGCCAAGTACTGACCAAGACTGACTGGTTCTTTGTACAGATTATTAACTAATCATACTATGCCTCCTTCCCGCATTAAAAGGTTCTACAAAATCCTGGGAAAGAAGACATCTAAAATATATTACAGCTTGTGAAGGCAGACACACTTATTTTACGCCCTTTGTTGATGGAAAATTAGTAAAATAATTAAAAACACCGACAATTGCTGAATGGTTGAAAAAAACATAAAAAAACAATCCAGCTGTGTGGTTACAAGCTGGATCAGGGTTAGTTAGCCTGATCTGCTGAATTTTAATAGAAAAAAGAACGAGAAAAACATGGCGGTTGGCAAGCTAGTTTGTATATGGAACTGGAGTTCCAAAACTATTTAAAGTCTATTGTAATTTGATGTATTACAGTTTTAAATTCAAATAAATTAAAATCTTTAAACTTTTTAAATAAGCCGAACTCTGTGAGGAGGCTACCGACAAAACCTTTAGGTCTTCAATCATAGTTTATGTGTTAAAATACCCTTAACGTCTAGATTTGCCCTTTGGGAGTTTAAAAACTTCTACCTGTAGGGATCTGTCCTCTCGACTTTCAGAGTTCCAATGTTAAACTTATAGAAGGATATAAATCCCATTTAATCGGACATTTAACATCTGCAGATACAAACAAAACGCAGTACAGAGGCAAGAGCAGATGTTTTAAGGTAACTTCTAGAATGGCATTGCTATATAAACTAATATGTCTGCATGTGAGCTTGGTGATAAGAAAAAAGTATTTGTTCAAATTCGAACAACTGAATTCTCTAGTTAAAATAAAACTAATGGCCCAGTGGCCAATGACAGCTAATCACAAAACTGCAAGTTCCTCTGAAACATCAAAGGTAAGATGTAATTTGTGAATATTTTGAAGCTCACCTTTAAGGAAGAGTCTGTAGACCGTGATAGGGTTGGCGGAGACCCGCGTCAGCACGAGGTGCAACAATGGGGCTGCGTTTGCAGGCAAATTGCACATTCCTTGCAGAAGCGAAACAGACTCCCACACATGTTTACTGGCTTCTTTGTCTAATAAAGCATTGGCAAATTGTATAAATAATTCGTCAATTTTGGCCCCTACTTACATTCAGACTCTAATAAACAATAATACCATTTTTGAGTCACTAGAATGAGATAAAATTATATTTAGTTTTTCCTTTTCTCTGCAAAGCTTTTAGAGTAATAGAGGACTATCAAATAAGAATATTAACTTTCTCTGATATCAATTAAATGCAATCAAACCTTTTTACCTAATTTCCCCTATAGGGAAGAAGCTATTACCGTAGTTGGCATGGTAAGACCTAGGCTCGGGACCATAATAACTTTTAGTTTTAAGGCCCCCAGATGCCAAAAACAACATTCGTTCAAATTCGTCTATATGTATTTATATACATACCTATATATGTGTACATAGGCACGATAACTTTCGTAAAAATAGTCCGACCTCTATGAAATTTGGTAAAAACGTGTAAGACAGTATCTATTTTCATGATTTCGAGAACCAGACAGGTCGCTCTATTTTCAAGGGGGTTTTGGGGGGATTTTTTTACCCCAAAAATGGGTTTTTGAACTTTTTACATGTAATTCTTTTTAAACCCAACCTTTTGTTTAGACCACTATATTTAGCTTAAAAAAACAATTTGGTATTTTGATCATCGCTCTACGTCAATTGGTTACCGAGATATTAAAAGTGCTTAAAAGTAGGTTGTCCAATGTTAATTGATGAACGAAGTGAATCACTGGATTGTTGAAGAAGTTTCAGTGGCCGTGTGTATGTGTGGGTGTGCGTGTGTGTGTGGGTGTGTTATCGAAATACTACATAACTATAAAACATTTCTTAATGAAATTTTGAAGGAGTCATTTGGGATACCTAAGGGATGTTTTAACACAGCATCTGTATTTTATTTTGGATTATTAATAATTACTAAAACTAATTTTAATGTTTGATATTTTAATGTTTTTTTTTTTTAGTTTAATTGGTTTTCGTAGTAAGTTATTGACTATGGTTGTCTTTAAAATGTTAGCTGGGATTTATCTATGTTTCATATGAGGGATTTTTATCCCATATATGGGATATTTTGACTGCTTGTGGTATGAAATGTGAGTGTGGGATAAAGTGGGATTTTTTGGAAGTCGGCATTACGTCTGCTAGTTTGCTTACAACTTACGACCAGAGCACCTTAGCAGTAGCACTTATAGTGGATTTTATCACCGTACTAACAGTTGTGGGGTTTTTACATTTTTTAAACTCACTGTCCGAACCTATTATGATTTTATAAACGTCACAGAACGAACACTGAATCACGTGAATGTCGCTGGCCGAGCCATGTTGGAATTAACAAGCAAAATATTTGATATTATTTAGTACCTATGTCGTACTATTTAGTACTACTATTAAAAATATTAGTACCTCTCACGTAAATAAATTATTTAATTTATTTAGTTCACCATATCATTTAGCGCATTGCTCAACAACCTTTGAGGAACTAAAATGTAAAATACCAATGGGTAATTATTAGATCCAAATAAGTTCTATCTAACGGTATAAATATTTTACTACTACATTGTTCAATAATCATATAATATTTAACATTAATTGTGTTGCATTGTTTATCAAATCAGTGGAAAAGTGTGGGATATGACGAGGGATATTATAAGGGAGAGTGTAGGATAAAGTGGGATTTTTTGTGTCAGCGCGTGGGATATTTTTACCGCTCAGTGGAAACATTGAATCTTTGTTTATAAAACACACAAATGTAAACTTTTCCAACTATGGAGTAGGTTATGTTTTGTTCCATCAAATTATTTATTTTGAAATCGTTTAAAAGGTTAGTATTATGTAAATTAATGGTGTTTTGTCGTGTTTAAAACAATACTTATATTTAATTGGGTTTATTATTACTTTATTTTTTACTGGGAAACTTCGATGTAAAATCTAAGTTTTTGAACTTGTAAAATAATAAATTAATACAATAAGTTTTGGAATTTTTGAATTACTGGGACAGTATAACTCCATAACACGGCTGACTGTAATTGGTAATCAAGAATGTTGTAGACCTATAATAGTTTCTTTTCACTGTGAACAAATTACTCGATGGCAGACTTACTAAACGATCATTCGTGCACACTATCTTTATTACATGTAATGTATCAAATAAGCCCCACTGTCACCTAATTACATGGGACTAAAGTTTTCTAATCTTGCGGTCGGTTAAATAGTCTGTTTACGGTTTATATTTGTTTGCATTTTCTGTAGTTAATATTGATTTTCATAAACAATCAAGAAGTCCAAAACTCCTTAATTCCAACCGTCTACATTGTTCAACTAATTACGTTGTAGACAGATTGCCCTCCTGAAAAACTGTCATTAATGTAGATGTAGGTTTTAGCTAATTTCCCCTATAGGGAAGAATCTATTACCGTTGGTCTCATGGTAAGACATAAGCCTGAAACCATAATAACTTTTTGTTTTGAGGTCCCCAGATGTCAAAAACACTATTCGTTCAAATTAATATATATGTATATATATCTATATATATCTATGTATATATATATATATATATATATATATATATATGTGTGTGTGTGTGTGTGTGTGTGTGTGTTTCCGTGAATGCGATAACTTGAGTAAAAAACGTCCGATTTCGATGAAATTTGGCTCAAATGTGTAAAGTGACATTTATGACTTTAAGTTCGAAAACCAGAAAAATCGGACCATGGGAAGGGGGGTTTATGGGGGTTTTAAATTTTCCAAAAATCAGTTTTTTGCACTTTCCACCCTAAAATTTTTAAAATACTCAATTTTGGTTTTGAGAATTTTATAGAGCTGAATAAAACAAATAATATAGTATTTTTAATTATTAACCTAGGTTAAGTGGTTGCGGAGAAAATCAAAAAAACCTGCTCATAAAAACTCCCATGTCAATCTTATGGGAGAAAGGTTTTTTGCTTTTCCTCAGTTCATTTTAATGTAAACTTCACATTTGCTTTTACAAATTGTGACGGCCCAAAATCCCTAGACTGTTAAAAGCCATTAATACGACACTGTAATTAAATAATTACAGTTTACCGTTCCTAATAATTAAATTTCTACCGTCACTAAAATCAATAATTGGAAGGAGGAACGGTGCTCATAACATTATTTCAATTATTTAATTTTGAAGAGTTGGCTGGTACAAAATATAAAATAAACCACCAGACGCTAGGATATTTGCTCCAAGCTAATCTCAACTAAGTCGCTCCCACGGGCCCGGCCGGGCGTTGATATCAGCAAGAATGCGTGGCGTCAGCAACTTGACGATTAGCATTGGCCCTAAGTGCACGATTCCTGTTCCTCTTAGTTTGAGTAATGGCGTGAGTGATCGTCGGGGGCAGCACTGAACAACGAAGTGTTCCCGTGACGTCACGTGCGAAACTGTTTTCTCATTGGCTGGCTTGGTTCAGCGTTGGGGAAGAAGACGCGAGCCTCACCCCAGTCCCGAGGAAGTCACGATGTAACTAACACGCGTCGCGTTGCCTCTCCCTGTTAAATTATTAATTGGCGTTGTTTTTCTAAATTTAATGTAACCATAATTATTGGATTTTGACTGCGGATATACCTATTGTTAACGACGTATAAGTTGGTTTTAAATCAGTTGTTGTAAAGTTGTAAGTTTGAATAAATAGTAATTATGTTTCCCAACCGGCATTTTTATTGTTTGAATTCCCGAAATCGGCGTCAGGTACAAAATCGATTCAGCTCTACAAAACAATCATTTTGGTGTTTTAATTGTGATTCTACTTCCAACCGTTGCAGAGATATTCAAAGTGCTAAACACTGTACGTTGTCCAATGTTATCCTTATGGAGAATAAACAAAATTCGATATCTCGATTATTTATGAATATATATTGATGAAACTTGGTATGTTTCTTCACGTAGTACTGTTATATTGTTATTTGAACAAACAATTGATTTTTTGTTGACTATCCCAGGAGCAGCAAACCTACATACTCAGCCCTAATGTTATTCTTATGGAGAATAAGTAAAGTTTTATATCTCCCTTAATTATGAACATAAATTAATAAAACTTAGTATGTAGCTTCACCTGGTTGAGTTATATTGATAATTGCATAAAAAACATATGTTGTGTCCCTTGTTGCAGCAAACCTGCGTACTCAGCCCTAATGTTATTCTTATGGAGAATAAATAAAATTATATAGATCATTTATTTATTTATGTATTTTTATGAAACTTGGTAAGTAGCTTTATGTGGTAGTGAGAAACATATGAATGCATTGGAAATTCGCTGAGTACGCAGGTTTGCTGCGACGGGGTATTTTCTTTTAAACTGGCGTACTGCGATTTAGGTAGCTTGTGTATTTCAATTCAAACTAACATATATTAATGATGTAAACATTTTTAAATTTAAGGTATGTATTTTATAAGATACTGTTATATAAATAAATCATTGACTACCTTTGTTACATTCAATGGGTTAAAGTAAGTATATTTCTGTATGTTTAGCTCTGTATTGTAGAGCTAGAAATTAATAGGTCTAATAATAATAATTATAAATGGCAACTCTTCCCTCCGGTGATATATTTAAAACTCGACGAAAACAATCCGGTGCCAAAAATATATTACAGTCATTGGCCGAGTCATAAAAAAGCGTGAAAAGGCCTCATGGCCATAGCTAGGAACTGTGACCAAATAAACTCAATCACTTAATCTAATTTGCCAGGTACACACAGTGGTTTTAAGAGGTTAATTGCTCCACCTCCCCCTCCAGGTTTAGATGGAAACGTATTCCGAATATTCTCTATTCATTGTTGCTGGAATAGGAAACCCCAGCATAGCTGCGATTGGCACGTATTCCACAAGCGGGAATTTTGCGCAGGTTACCGGAAGGTTAGGATATAGCAGGAAAGAAAATGGTGGGAAGGGACAGGCAGCCAAATTGGCCTTTCAGAGTACCAACTCCCGTGCTCCTGTGACAGCTGTGATCAGGCTCAAACAGGCGGACCCGCTCTGTCCTCCAACTGTCCAACTCAACAGATGGGGTATCCATGTACAGCAGCCAGGGACCATACATTCTCAGGTTGGGGTCCAAACCCTGAGTTTCCGCCCCCAGCCGCTGCAAGTGGAGGGGCCAAGGTAAAAGTGAAGTTTGTCATAATGGACAACCAAAAAACTTACCATATGCAATGACAACTTCATTTGCTGTACCCAATATCAGCCTCAAAACTGGTAAAGACCAGTTTTAAGGTTGCCCTGGGATGAATATTCTCTATTGGTCAATGCTAACACACCAAGTTTTAATAAAATTAATCAGTATATAAGAGAGATTTTGTTTATATTTTTTCTATAAGAATAACATTGGACATTGTATTTAGTTTACTGCTGAATGGAAATTGAAATAATCGCCACAACCACTAGCCGAATAGCCTACTGACGAAATACTAATTTAACCGTACGTGGATTGGAGTACTAATTTTTCAGTTTTTTGAGCTTTATTATGGCATTGATTAAATACCCCCGTCGCAGCAAACCTGCGTCCTCAGCGAATTTCCAATGCATAATATTTGTCTTAATACCACATAAAGCCGCATACCAAGTTTCATAAAAATATATTCACATATAAGTGATTTTAATTATTATCCATAAGAATAACATTGGTAATGAGTACGTAGGATTGCTGAGACAAGGAACATAAACAATTGGTTTTTATGCAAATATAAATATAATTTAACTAGGTGAAGCCACATACCAAGTTTCATCAATATTCAATCATAAATAAGCGCCATATAACATTTTAGTTATTCTCCATAAGAATAACATGGGGACTGAGTAAGCAGGTTTGCTGCAACAAGGAACAAAAAAAATGGGTTTTTATGCAATTACCAATATAACTCAACCAAGTGAAGCTACATACCAAGTTTTATTAATTTATGTTCATAATTAAGGGAGTCATTACATTTTACTTATTCTCCATAAGAATAACTTGGGGGCTGTGTATGCAGGTTTGCTGCTACGGGAATAATCAACAAAAAGTCAATTTTTTGTGCAAATATCAATATACCAGTACTACGTGAAGCCACATACCTAGTTTTATCAACATACATTCATAAATAATCGACATATCAAATTTTATTTATTCTCCATAAGGATAACATTGGACAACGTACTGTGTTTAGCACTTTGAATATCTCAGCAACGGTTGGGCGTAGAATCACAATTTAAACACCAAAATGATCGTTTTGTGGAACTGAACAGATTGGTAAAAGCAAATGTGAAGTTTACATTACAATAAACTGAGGAAAAGCCAAAAACCTTTTTCCCATAAGATTAACATGGGAGATTTTATGAGTAGGTTTTTTGGATTTTCTCCGCAACCACTTAACCTAGGTTAATAATTCAAAATACTATATTATTTGTTTTTTTAAGCTCTATAACATGGTCAAAACCAAAATTAAGTTGTTCAAAAATTTTAGGGTGAAAGATGCAAAAAACTGATTTTTGAAAAATTTAAAACCCCCATAAACCCCCCTTCCCATGGTCCGATTTTTCTGGTTTTCGAACTTAAAGTCATGAATGTCATTTTACACATTTGAGCCAAATTTCATCAAAATCGGACGTTTTTTACTCAAGTTATCGCATTCACGGACACATATATAGATATATATATATATATATATATATATATATATATATATATAGATATATATATATACATATATATAAATTTGAACGAATAGTGTTTTTGTCATCTGGGGACCTCAAAACAAAAAATTATCATGGTCTCGGGCTTAAGTCTTACTATGAGACCTACGGTAATAGCTTCTTCCCTATAGGGGAAATTCGCTAAAACTGTTGAAACCTGTTAACAATATTTAAATTTTATGGTATAAAGAAAGGAAAAAACTTAATTTTGGGACCTCTTAAGCCGTAACATTTCTGAACCCGAATTTTTCTCAAAAATCAGGTGGTATATTTTATTAGAAACCTAATATAAACCACCAAATAAAACATCCAAAGATTTCGAAAGCGGCTCCACAAAACTGCTCCAGACCTATATACTACGTTGCAAAAATAATGTGGATACATCTGTTGTTCTTACCTCAGGGCTCTGCCTTTACTATCACTCCCAGACTTTTAATTTTAATGTATGATTATTCGTTGGATTTCTTTTGTTAATGCAGCATCTCCTGAAAGATGTCCCCACGTTTAATACGCCGCCCTCCTCAACCATAGACCTCCAACACACCGGCAAATTTTCTATGTTATTATTTACGCCTTTTTTAGTAATTGTATAAAATTTCCAATTATACAAAAATTGTTGTTTCTTTTATTTAACCCCGACCTTAGAGCTCTGGCTTTAAAAGTTGCCATGTTAAATTTATGGAGAAAATATGATCCTTGGGTCAGCGTTTGGGAGTTCGGGTCAGCATTCGGGTTAAGTATTATTAGCTGGTCTGACAGACGTTCTTCTGTCCTAATGTCATTGAATTTGTTTTGTGTCAAAGATTCTCGTCCTTTTTCAAGATGAGCTCGTTCCTTCACTCACTCACCTACAGGATGAGCTCGTTAGCTACGCTCACTCGCCTATTTTTATATAGAGCTTGCTTCGGTATTGAAAAAGAGTTGCCATTCAAGTAGATTTGTTATTTCCATAATAAAAATATGTATGCTTTTTAAGTATGTTTGGATATCATCCTTTCGACAGTTGTTTGATGTAACTAAATAACTGACATACAAACCCGACTTTGTTTTATGTATTTAGATAATGAAAATCACTTAATAATATCTTGCCATGACGACAATAATATACACTAGGCAGCAATACTGATTTTGGCAATTAGAAATTTAAGTAATTGCACAACGCCATCTGTAGAGTCTGATACAAGCATAGACTATATTATAGAAATCAAACAGGAAAGTTGGCCGGGTTGGTAAGGGCCCGCACTTGCATTTAGGGAGTAGGCCAGGGCCTATACAGATCCTAAACCCAGCCCTGGCTGTCTGTATGCAGAACTTCAATCATGCTAAAATCCAGAATCATTGTCCCTGTCTCGTATACAATCTATGTGCCTACGAGTAAAAATATGTTATACTCAATCAATAAAAAAACTGAATTATTTTTATTCAATCCATCCTAAACTATAACATGAGTAAGGTTTGCATGCTCGCTTGCTTGGTTGATTGCTTGCAACTCTGATCTCAAAAACGGGTCCAACGATTTTCTTGAAAATAACTAATGTGTCCTTCCAACTACTTGTGTTGTAAAATCTGATATCTGGGATAACAATAAGTTCTAGACATATCCCATCCCTAGGAAAAATCAAATAATGTAAAAAGCTTCTATAGAAAATTTTAAAAAATCACATTGGGCTTATGGAGATTAAAATAAAAGCAAAAGAGTCATAACAGCAGTTTAAAATCAATCAGAGAACTCTCAAAGTTATACTCATATAGTTTAAGTACTACCCGGGGCTGAGCTTTGCTAGGGGAAGGTCAATCAGTTTGTTTATGACTTGGAGTAGTTTTCACCATGTACCCTACTAACGAGCATTTTTGAGGTTACAACACTTGTTACTATAGCTCAATGTACCTTTGATTCATTCTGGATATGACCACTCTACATGTAATCTTCATTCTAAGGTTTTATTATCTGATTTTAGGAAACCACATGGTAATATCCTATACCGCTGACTATATATACTGTAGTATAATTTATAGTCAATGCGTACTCGTTGGTAACGTAGTTACTATGTGGCTTCACGTAGTACTGGTATATTGATATTTGCACAAAAAATTTATTTTTTGTTGATTATTACCGTAGCAGCAAACCTGCGTACTCAGCCCCCATGTTATTCCAATGGAGAGTAAGTAAAATATAATGATTCCCTTAATTATGAACATAAATTAATACAACTTGGTGTGTAGCTTCACTTGGTTGAGTTATATTGATAATTATGTATAAACCAATTTGTTAGTTCCTTGTTGCAGCAAACCTGCTTTCTCAGCCCCCATGTTATTCTTATGGAGAATAACTAGAATGTTATATAGCACTTATTTATAATTGAAATTTGATGAAACTTGGTATGTGGCTTCGCCTAGTTAAATTCTATTTATATTTGCATAAAAACGAATTGTTTGTGTTCCTTGTTTCAGCAAACCTACGTACTCATTACCAATGTTATTCTTATGAAGAATAATTAAAATCGCTTATATGTGAATATATTTTTATGAAACTTGGTATGCGGCTTTATGTGGTATCAAGACCACATTGCATGCATGCATGCATTGGAAATTCACTGAGTACGCAGGTTCGCTGTGACAGGTGTATTTTTACAATGTTTTCAGGTTACAATAACATACGCAGTGGCATAGCCCTTCAGAGTGGACCAAAGTTCAAATAACTACTGTAATATAAAATCCCCCGTAGCAGAAAACCTGCGTAATCAGCAAATTTCCACTGTATATATATATATATATATATATATATGTGTGTGTGTGTGTGTGTGTGTGTGTGTGTGTGTATCTTAATACCACATAAAGCCACATACCAAGTTTCATCCATATACATTCGTAAATAAACGATTTATGACATTTTAATTATTCTCCATAAGAATAACATGGAGGCTGAGTATGCAGGTTTGCTGAAACAAGGAACATAAAAAATGGGCTTTTATACACATATCAATATAACTCAACTAGGTAAAGCCATATACCACGTTTTATTAATTTATGTTCATAGTTAACGGAGATGACATTTGACTTATTCTCCGTAAGAATAAAATGGGGTCTGAGTACTCAGGTTTGTTGCTGGTTTTATTAATTTATGTTCATAGTTAACGAAGATAACATTTTACTTATTCTCCGTAAGAATAACATGGGGGCAGATTACGCAGGTTTGCTGCTACAGGAAATATTAGGAAAAAAATTGTTTCTTTGTGGAAATATCAAAAGACCTCAACCAGATGAAGCCATATACCAAGTTTCGTCGGTATACGTTCATAAATAATCGAGATATAATTTTGTTCTTTTCCTCCATAAGAATAACATTAGACAACGGAATATTAGCACTTTTAATATCTCGGTAACTAATTGACATAGAGGAATAATCAAAATACCGAATTGTGTGTGTTTTAAGGTGAACGCAAAGGAAAAACTAAAATTTGACTATTTAAAAAATTATATGTAAAACATTCAATTACAAATCCCCCCAAAATACAACTTCGGATGGATCGATCTGGCTGGTTTTCGAACTTAAAGTCATAAATATTGCTTTACACGTTTATACTAAATTTCATCAAAATCGGATCATTTTTACGAGAGTCATCGTGCTCATACACACACACACACACACACACACACACACACACACACACACACACACACACACACACACACACACATATATATATATATATATATATATACAGTTTCGAACGAATGTTTTTTTGGGGGTCTGGGGACCTCAAAACGGAAAGTCCCGGGCTTCCGGTACTTATTTAGTACTATTGGGAGATGTGTCGAATGTAAATATTTTTTTATTTGGGCGTGTAGGGCCACATAGCGTTAGTAAGATATATGTTAGCCGACCAAGAGTCGCGTCAAGGCAGCAATTTCAAAGACGCCCTACGTATTTCTGGTGATTGTTTGCTGCCTTTGGACATAGACCTTACAGCAGTAGCTCGTGTGCGAGCTTCAGCTTCCTCAACAGTTTCTGTAGATCACTGCTCTGCTATAGTGCCATTTCAGTTACTCTCAAATTGAGCCTGCCACTGAGCTTGCTCTTCACGTCAAAGTTGCTGTTCTTCTGGCGTTTCTTTTGCTCTGTGTTCTGCCTACCGTAAATCTTTCCATTTGTGTTTTATGTTTCTTTACTTCTAACCCCCTTAATAAATCGGGCTTTTTCAATATTTGAGACAAACTTTATTTACGTTTCCCCGGCATTATTATAATAACCTTCGTGGTTAAATGTGCAAAAAATGTCAACCAAAATATAAACGAATAAATGAACTCAAAATGTAAAATGCAGAACACCTATTTTAGTTATAATGTGATCCAGTAAATGTTAATGCCCATAAGATTAACATGGGAAGTTTAGTAGCCATTGGGGCTAAATAATAAAGGAATGTTAAAACGGAATAGGCCTACATGTTACTGTAGGATATTAGCAATCTTCCTACCAAATCAGCTCAATCAGTTTAGTAGTTCGAGCGTGATTGAGCGACAAACTAATAAACAAACAAACAAACAAACTCACAAACTTTCTGCTTTATAGTATTATTATGATTAGTATGATAGCTGGTACTTCAAATTTTGTGGGTTTTCTCTTATTTCTTAAATTTGTAATTTTAGTAGACACGTTAACGTATGCTTGCGGACCTTTTTAAAGCTTCTTAGTTTTATAATATATCAATTCAAATTTTCTCGAAGTATTTTTAAATACAAGTAAACTGTTGAAATCATTTGTATTTTTACTCGTACATTCACACATCTGGAGTCTTTCTCTGTCAGATTACAATATAAACAAATCATAAATATTTAGATATGTTGCATATGGTCTAGATATTTGTTGACCTATTGTAGAAGTGTTTGGCTAAACAAGGTGTACGTTAACAAAAACTAAATATGTAGAATGTATATTCAAATACATCTTTAAAAATTCAGTCTTCGTTCATCCTCCTACGGGAAGAATGAGCGCACACCTAGTCTTATGGAGAATAAGTAAAATTGTATATATCGCTTATTAATGAACAAATATTAATGAAACTTGGTTTGTGGCTTCATATGGTTATGGTATATTCTTATTTGCACAAAAAATCAATTTTTAATTATACTTCCTGTAGCAGCAAACCAGCTTGAGTTATACTGATCCTTGCATAAAAACACATTTGTTGTGCTCCTTGTTGCAGTAAACCTATGTACTCATCCCCCATGTAATTCTTATGGAGAATAATTAAAATATGGTATACATCGCTGATTTATGAATGTAGATTGATGAAACTTGGTATGTGGCTTCACCTAGTTCAGTTATATTGATATTTGAATTAAAACCCATATTTTGCGTTCCTTTTGCAGAAAACCTGCTTACTCAACCCCCATGTTATTCTAATGGAGAATGATTCAAATATTATATATTGCTTATTCATGAATGAATATTGATAAAACTTGGTATGTGTCTTCATTGAATTCTATTGATATTTGCATCAAAATAAATTGTTTTTGTTCCTTGTGTCAGCAAACCTAAGTACTCATCGCCAATGTTATTCTTATGTAGAATAATTAAAATATCGCTTATTTGTGAATGCATTTTTATGAAACTTGGAAAGCAGCTTTATGTGGTGTAAAGACAAAAATGTGCATTGGAAATTCGCTTAGTACGCAGGTTTGCTACGACGGGGGTATTAACTAATATCGTAATGTAATTTTTCTCACTGACTGTCGTATTTAACATTTTAATGTATTTAGGAACTATTAGTAGTCGACATGGTAAAAACATAGGACCGCAACCATGACAACTTTTCGCTTTAGATCCCCAGATACCAAAATCACAATTAATTCAAATTATATATTTATGAGACTTTGGGTGCTATGAATTTTGTAAAAATTGTCCGATTTTGATGAAATTTGGTACAAACATGAAAAGCAAAGTTTACGGTTTTAAGAATAAAACCAGACAATTGCAGCCATCTTTAGGGGAGTTTTGGTTGGGTTTGATCCTTAATTTGTTCAATATACTTTTAGATTGTACCATTGTACAAAGTCTTAAGAAACCGACAGTTTAATATTTTGAATTATTGCTCTACGTCTACGTCAATCTGTTGCTGAGATATTTAAAGCACTAATTGCAGTACCAAGTCCAATTTTGTTGTTATGGAGAATAGTTAAAAAGTGTATACTTTTCTTGCTAATTAACATATACTAGTTGCCTGTCACGGCTTCGCTCGCGAGCACAACATAATATTATATTACAATTCTGACATTCCCGTTCAAATATTGTGTTACCGTTCTAAAGCCAACATGACCTGCTGATTAACTGTGTTTACTCTATCCAGCTGATTGCTTAAAGCTTATAGTTATTTCCCAATGTTAAGCTTATGGGAAAAAACTCAACTTTATGGGGTCCCAGGGCCTCACTCACAAATTATTTCTCTATAAAAAAAGTTTCCTGCACAACTTCACGTTAGGCTCTTTCCAATGACACTAAAAACATGAAAATCGGTTCAGTATTTTAGGAAGAGTGATTGTCACAAAAAACCTGCTCGCCTATTAAATAAGTATAGATTGATGAAACTTTGTATGTGGCTTCAGATGGTTTGGATCTATTGATGTTTGCATACAACAAATTTCGGGTCCCCGAGACAGCAGACTTGCGGACGTAGCTGTAGGCCTAATATTATTCTTAAGGAGATTAAGACAAATTGTATATATCGCTTGTTTATAAACATAGTATAAGCATAACACCTGATTCACCTGGTTGTGATCCAGTTATATTTGTATAAGGCCCCACTTTGTGTGGTCCCTGTTTCAGCAAATCTGCGTGCTCAATTCTAATGTTTTTCTTACGGAAAATATTGCTGAATTATTATGAATATGTTTTGATTAAACTTGGTAAATGGCTTCAAGTGGTAGTGAGGTACCTTTTTAAATTCGCTGAGAACGCAGGTTTGCCACCACTGGGGTATTTTTATATTAACTTCAGTTACCGTCATAAATTCGGCCAATATGAAAATGTAGAGAGTAAATGCAGTTCAAGTAAAGAGTCATTGCATCGGGTATGTAAGCAAGTTGCAATTGAGGAAGGTCAGTAACGTATTTTACATTTACTCATCAAACAAATGATATCAATATCACCACAGTTCTATTTATTCTTGATATACCAGATAAAGTAGGCCTATCGTTATATGTGTATTCAATCAGTTTGTTGCTTCAGTGATAAAGAAACTGCAGTGAGAATATGTAATACTGGTTGTAATAACTTATTTTGAAATAAATAGAGACACGGAGTTTCAATAATGTCATTTGTCATGGGCACATAGTGAAGTTGGTCCCTTCGTGAAGTGCCCAATGGTCTGGGGCATAAACATAACACAGTGCTTTTGATACAATTTACCGTAACTGCTTTATGAAGTACCCAGGCATTAGTTATAGCTGTATAACAATCTTAACTAGCAGTATCCCTTCTCTTAAAATCTAACGACACGTGTTGAATCTATGTTTTTATGTACGCATAATGTATATAGTAACTGTATTTGTTATATCATATGTATACAACATCCTAGCTGCGATGCGACGGTGAACCTCTAGCATTTAACTCACGGATTGGCATTTTGGAACAGTTTATTGGCTTAAAAAGAATTATTAAAGTATATTTAGGTCTCTCACTTAAGTGATATTTCAACCAATATGACTAAACAATTCTCAGTACATTCATTGCTAGTTGTTTCACTCCATCCTACCATTTATTCACGCACTTATCGCTTTATGAGCAAAGAGCGTACTACCCAATGGTTAAAATACTTACTCCCTCCTGGCATATTTAAAGCTAACAGATTCAGTCAAAGACTTCGATTGAAAAACTCTGGTCAAAGATTTCTCTGAAATGTCACATGATCAACTGAGCGAGTCACTGTTTCCATCAGTTACTTTTAAAACATCCTCGTGAGTTTACAAAAATTAAACAAAATATTATCTCTGCGGGTATAGTTTTAGTTTATATGTTATGAGTTAAGTGTTTATAATGTATTATTTACCAGCCGACAATTCGATTTAGTTTCAACTTCTTAATATTTATGATGGACTACTATTACAAATTAGTATAACTTCAAAAAATCAGATTTATCTCTGACCTTTGTTTCTGCATTTTTAACTGGTTGGCCAGTATTCTTTTCTATTTTTATTTGGCAACGTAATGTATTTGATTTATGATTTTTAAAGGAAATGCTGGTCTTCTTACTGTTTCAGGTTGACGTGTTCTCATGAATAATAATAAATTAACAGTCCACTGACAAATGACAGCTGGTTGGTCAACAGATGTGGACACAAAGTTATTTGAATAACTTTGGACTTAAATTTGGATAAACATTCTACTACATTTTTCAACAGGTTATAAGTCGTATTGTCGGCCCATGTTTTATTACATTTCACATTATCTCAACACCACTCTCTAGGCATGAATTTCTCAATAGATGACAGTTTTAAATCAGATCGCCCAAAGAAACGTATATTGGTTTGAAAAAGGTTAGGCCGTAGCTACTTCACACTTTGGAAATAACTGTGTAATTCTACCATGTCTGGACAGAGATTCCAGTGAATTATTCTACGTAACCCCTGGTATGGTTACTTCTTTACCAGGGATTTTTGGGTATTTTGTGAGGAAGCGGCAAAGTTAATATCATGTTTATAATCAAGATATGTAGTTTACAGCTCTAAATTGTCAAAAGTATAATATCTAAAGTTATTTATACAATTCCAACAACAAATAAGCTAGCATACCTAGCCAACCAAAAGTCCCAACAGAAAGCTAATTTATACTGATAAGTTTTTTTTTTCTTCTTTTATAGACAATCCAAAATAAAATGTATAAAACCCAAGCCCAATAAAACTCTATAAATAGGGTCTTTGACCGTATGTCCCAGCTTGAGCTATGTGTATCAGAGTTATCTGTCAGAGTAAGTATTACTTTTCTGAAGATAAATGAAATACATTTTATAAAAAAACATCTAGATGTGTGGTATTGGTACAGCCATTTTAAACACACAATAGTTATTGTTATAAAGTTAGTTTATCATGTCAAGGTACAGTGATGATATGATTTATTTACAATTACAATAATTATCATAGAATATATTATTACAGGAAATTAATACATGTAGCAATTTATTAACTGTATCAACTACATGCAGTAAATTATTTTGTGTACTTTATTTTTTGGATAGTGAAGCTGCCATCCCAAAATTCAGTCCTTATACTACTGCTGACTCAGTGCAGTGATTTGTTTACAAATTGTTATTTATTGTGTTGTTTTTTATTAAAGCACTGGTTTTTCTATATTTTCTTCTTCTTCTTTCTATACAAACTTTCCAACATAATTGTTGTCTAACAGTTGTTTCATCCTCAATGTTGAACAAGTGTCCGATTTAAAACAGATCGCAGTTACTTAAATTAAATAACTTAGTTTGATTTTAAATGACATTCTTTTCAAATGGTGAATACTCACAGAGTGACATATCCGTGGTGAGCGGTTTATCTTTGGTAGCGGCCACCTCGTAGGGCCTGTAGAGCCGTTTACCAGGGCCGCTACAACTGAAAGTCTCCACCTCGACCTTTGACCTCCTTCGGTCCTCCTCGTCCGCCCTTCGTTGTGCCGTCTGAGCCGCCATCAGCTTTAACAGCATACAACTTAAAACTTCAAAATCGGATAAGAGAAACTAAATTGAGATTTTTTTCTGGGGTTTAGGTTTTTACCAAATGGTTTTAGGTATAATCCCTCTTAATTTAAAATTTGTAACAAAATATTTCTGCTAGATTCCGAGATAAATTTTGAAATCAAACGAACAGACTGACATACATTTCTTGTTTAGAGTATAGGATAAACAGAATGTAATGAGTAAATAGTATTACAATAACTAACCCTTTATTGAAAGGTAAATGGAAAAATAAATATCTAACTAATACTTGTTTCTCTACATAAATTGCAACTAGTAAATTTAATTACCTTGGAAGTATTATAAATACCTCATAGAGTAATGAAATTATATTATTCACTATTTATAATAATTAGAAAGGTTTCTTTGTAAAAACAGCATTAATGTATTTTCCCTAACTAAAATTGTATTAAACGTAAACTAAATAAACCATCTTTTATGTCTAGTCCAGTAGTTCCCAAAAGGTGGTCCGCGGACCCCCAGGGGTCCGCACGCGAGTGGTTTGCAAGGGGTCCGCGGTGGCTAGCTGGTATTTTAAATCCAACTAGGGTGTATCAATTCTTTCAATAAATTTAATTTCTATATCAACAAATTATTATAATTCGTAACCTGTTTTGAATAATAATCATCTTAGCTGTCTCTAGGGTTATAAGAATAACTCCGCGCTGCAGTATTGTCAGAAACTGGGTGATAACCCGTTTTGTGTATTTTTAAGATTGTGTAGAAATTATGTGGGAATTACAACTGTATTGCCGACTAAAAGATGGTATTTTCTTGGCGGGTGGTGGGCAATACTTCAGAGTCAGTCTGGCAACACTGTGTAAGTGTAGGCCTAAATGAAGTCCAGCTAGCTTTAACAGCTTGAGTAACAAATTTAGTTCTAGGAAAAAATAAAGTACAAGAGTAAGTATTTGGAATTAGGATTTGAATATGTTGGCTCTGAAGAAGAGCCATGACCTCAATGTGTAATTTACCTTTACGTTTAACATTTAACCATTTAACACCATTTTGTACAACCAACAAATGTGAATAGGTTTAACATGAATAATAAATACGTAAATCTTCTCAACATGAATGATAGTTGCTGTGTGAATATCTCCTAACTGTGTCCCAATATTGAAGTAATTTTGAAAAAAGGATAAATGTCACCCCTCGTACTGAACATTGTTTACGTCCACTTACAAACGTTTACCTACTTACTAATTTCAACTGTTTTGTCAAAAAATATAACTCACTTATATGCTTTGTAATATAAAAATATTTTGAGTTTTATAGAACAACTTTGGAAGTTATTTTTCCACCAGTACATTTAATTCTTTGTTTAAAATTCATTGTTGGTAATGGCGAGTTTATGATTTTCAAGAAGTTTATTTTTTAGTTATTAGTTTATTTTAGTTATTATTAGTTTTAGTTTAATTTCGTACTAATAAGTGACGGAAAATGTCCGCAAAATGTCCTTGAAAAACATATACCTTTAATTGGTTATACCCAATTGGATGTTATACTACTTACTACTAACACTGGTGGTAATTAATAATATAACAAAGTATAAAAATGTGATTTAAATCTAACACAGGTTCAAGGAGTCCTCGATGGTTTAATTTATTTACTTGGGGGTCCACGATCAACTGTTATTTGGGAACCACTGCTCTAGTCCCTCCAAAGTAACACGCGGAAAGACTGCTCATAAATAGTGAAATTTTTATTATAATTTATTTAGACGCCTACACTAAACACTAAAAGGAAAAATATGATAGTCTTAGCAACTCTGCATCCTTCTCATTGTCATTTTTAGTTTCAGTAATAAATATTCAAACTTATTACGTATGTGGTCTGAATTTATAGTTTTTTCTCTATTTATCTAAAGATTACAGGCACTATAAAAGAATAAACTGAATCTCTCGTCAATTATGTCACCATTTGTTGCTACATCCACTGATACGATCAGAAGAAGAATTGCTAGTAAAGTGTAGTTATATTTAAATACAACCCAAGTGTTGATTACACTCCTAGTGAGGCACTATTATCTGCGTAACATTCAGAACTGAAATAAAATAAAATAAATGTGTAAACAGAACGATAAAATAATACATTGAACTTTTTGACTAATATAGTTGAACTAACGTTATTAAAACTACTAATAGCTCAAGTTTCCGTCAAAAATAATACTATAATCAGAAATATAAATTAATAAAACTACTGTTACCTTTTGCCTTTGTGCAGTTTGAAAGCATTTGTCACAGACACAATGGCGGTATTTGCAATACCGTTTGTGGCCTCTGACCAAAATGTTCAAACTGTGGTTTCTGCAACGGGCGCACGTCCGTTGAGCTCTACGGTAGATTCTGGATGAATTCCTGTTCATGGTGTTTTAGACATGTCGACGAATCCCTCACAAAAATATCGGGATACAAAGTTCTTACAGTAATTTTATTGAAATCGTCACCAAACGTGAAAACAGTTAAAACTAAAAGTAACAGTAAAACAATGAAGATTCCCCCGCGATCTCTGCTGTTGGCACTACATGGAGGGAATGTTTCTGAACTAGTTTCCGGGAAGATATGATCAACACCGTTGCAAATAACTGAAGATGAAAGGTAAACATAGACAAAGGCTATATACCAGTCGTTATCACCATCCAGTGAACTCACATGATAGCATGCTCAGAACAGAGTAATTTCACTTTATAAACGTGTAAAATGTAATTAAAATTGCTTTGTGTTCTTTTGTTAATTTGCACGCAGATACTTAATACTATGTAGTGAGTTTTCAAACAACCTGTACACATTCACAGATTCAATTTTTTTATCTATTCGAACGTTTGTTTGGTTTATGAGTAAATTGCTTTTTTATTGTAATCTCTCTATATAAAAATCAATGTTTATTTGTCCATTTTCCCCTATACAATACATTCGATTGCGATGAAACCTTTTTTGGGTAATCCAAGTTAACCATTGAATGAGTTTTAGCCAATAAACAAAGTCCTAAACCTGAGATCTCCCCGGCGCCACCAAGGCTTTTGTGGTAATTTTTTAACATTAATAACTGGACCTATATTTGAACTGGGATTTGGTAGGAAAATAACTAATGTACCAGAGTAACACATATGCCTATTCCCGTTCACAAATTGGTAGGACTCCGTCCCCGGACCTTCAAATTACTCATTCCAACCATCTCGCTCATATTACTGGACTGATGCTAAAATTTACTAAAAAGGTGTCTTATAGCTCAAGTCATTCAAAGACCTACAAAGGCCTACTCATGATAATATTTTACTTCAGGTGTTCGCCCTCTGGCCTTTAATATACCCATGTTTACAATCACATACCAACTAAATCGTGGTGAAGCTAAGGTATGGTAGAAAGGTACTACACCAGAAACAAACAAAGTGCTACACCCCTTTATATAAAATCCCAACGGGTTTCAGCCGCCACACTGGCTTTCAAAATTACGTGTACCACCTCACACCTAGTACCGTTTTTTAGAGCTATTGTTACTATGAAGTTTCCAACATGTGTCTTACATTCCCTGATAGGGCCTGATAACGACCGGTGTAGCTGGTTGAAATCGATCGCCTTGTACCATCTTTTGTGTATATTTACCGTCTAGTTCGTATTTAAGTGCAGTATAAGTGTAAGCATATTTTGTAGAGTTGTGACACGTAATTTATTTATTCTGTATAATATAATATAAATATAATCACGTTTATCTTACCAAAATCACGGTACATTATCATGTTAAAGCCACTATTTATTTGTAATTGGTTTTCCATCCAAATTGTTGACGTCTATAACTGAAGCTTATATTTTTTTTTATAGTTCGTGCATATTTGGAATGCAGTGAACATTCTTGTAATATCATAATAATTATGTTATTATTATTTATCCTATATTTCAATATTAGAGTTCTTCACTACAGGTTTGAAAGCGTCAGTAGTCCTAATCTTCTTTTAGCAGGTTAATTGGTTGATTTAATTAGTATGGGTTGGAAGTAGTTTTGTTGTTGTTTTGGTGGGTTGAGTTTGGTCAAAGTTATGCTTATTGGTTTCAAAGAGATTCTTCCAACTTATAGAAACCGTTTTGAATCAACAAATATTGTATCCCACTCTTATATCAGTTTACACTAATGAGGTTTTTAATTATATCTAGTAAAAACGGAAATAATGTCTGACTAAATATTATTTTTTTGTACAATTTTATCCTATGTTCAGCTCAAGAACCTTATTAATTTAAATTACTATGAGCATAATGTTACACTAGATACCACTTAATGGAAAATACATTTTCCATAGGAAACTAAATTTACTAAAATATAAAAATTGATAATGTAACAACTAGTAGCCCGTCGCGACTTCGCTCGCAATCACAATACAATTTTATGTTTGAGAAGTCAGTTCCATTTTTAAAGAACCTGGGAGACCGAGCTTTGTTAGAAAAGCCAGTCAGTTTGTTAAAAATGCCTATAGTACTTATATTCACGATTCCTCTCCAAGGCGAGCGTATTTTCTTTGGTTATTGCGTATTGCTCGTTTCTTTACCAATTGAACATGTCAGTTATATATTCAATCTTCAGTTTAAATAGTTCTCGCAATTTATACATAATCTAATCATGTATATATTTAAATTTATGTACACATTGATGATAATCACTATCCTCACAAAAAGCACATGATACTTCACCAAGAGGGTGTTATTTTTACAATTGAATGGTTGCTTTTGAACAGCTGTTATGATTCTTTTGTTTTTATTTACAAATCTTAACCATAGCCTCAATGTTAGTTTTTAGCGAATTTCCCCTATAGGGAAGAAGCTATTACCGTAGGTCTCATGGTAAGACTTAAGGCCGAGACCATGATAACTTTTCATTTTGAGGTCCCCAGATGCAAAAAACAACATTCGTTCAAATTTTTATATATGTATATATATATATATACATATGTATATTTATATATATATATATATTTATATATATATATGTCCGTAAGCACGATAACTCTCGTAAAAGAGGTCCGATCTTAATGAAATTTGGTACAAACGTGTAAAGTACCATTTATTTGAACGAGTTCGAAAACCAGACATATCGCACCATCCGAAGGGGGGTTTTGGGGGGGTTTTGTACCCCAAAAATGGGTTTTTTGGGGTTTCCACATGTAATTTTTATTAACATCAAATTTTAATTTTCCCCATTGAATTCAGCATAAAAAAACAAACAATTTGGTATCTTGATCATTGCTCTACGTCAATTGGTTACTGAGATATTGAAAGTGCTAAACACAGTACGTTGTCTAATGTTATTCTTATGGAGGAAAAGAAAAATTGTATATCTCAGTTATTTATGAACATAAACTGACGAAATTTGGTATATGGCTTCATCTGGTTGTGGTTTATTGTTGTTTGCACAAAAAAACAATTTTTTGCATATGGGTCCTGTAGCAGCAAACCTAGGTACTCGGTCCCCATGTTATTCTTATGGAAAATAATTAAAATGTTATATATCGCTTATTTATGAATGTATATGGATGAAACTTGGTATGTGACTTCACATAGCTGAGTTCTATTGATATTTGCATGAAAACCCATTATTTTGTGTTCCTTGTTGCAGCAAACCTGCGTACTCATCCCCAATGTTATTCTTATGGAGAATAATTAATATTTTAAATATCGCTTGTTTGTGAATATATTTCTTATGAATCCCTGTTAAGTGGCTTAATGTGTTATGTTATAATTCATTGGAAATTCGCTGAGTATGCAGGTTTGCTGCGACGGGGGTATTTTTAATATCTTTCTATACAATGCTATATTTTCCCATGGATGAGGTCTGATTAGAACACATTTATTAACCAACCCATAAATTCAATACTTCCAACAATTGCTAAAGCATTTTTGGAGCATGAGTAGGGAAAATTCTGGTGTATTAACTATCTTCCTAACAAATATATGTTCAATTGGTTCAGTTAACTACCAACATCAGTGATGAATAAATTAAAATTGTAAAGGCCGACGGAGCAGATAAGTCCCAAAGGGCTTGCTTACAGGATGGACAAGTATAGGCCTGTTTCTGATTATAGTGCATTCTCTGATGTCTTTCTACCAAATATGCTCAATTGGTCTAGTAAGTATATAATTAACATGGAATTGTTGAAGGACGTTAGGGCCGAGCCTCATTGGAACTGGAATAACCCAATACCTGTTTTTTCTTTTGTTTTTTTTTGGGGGGGGGGGGGAATGTACCCATCTTCTTCCAAATATCTGCTCAATTATCTGCTCCTGTAGTTTGTTTGTGACTTATTGAAGGTGGATGTAAAAACATATAAAATATTCGCTATTATAATCACAATGCCTACTTAGATAAACTGAACTTTAAATAATACTATGTTGCAAGGGCTTAGGTGTTCTCTATAGCCAATGATTTACTGCCGTGCCGTTATTTTAAATGGTTTAGTATAATTTTGTAGAGAAGTAAAGCAGTACGTGTTTCCTCCGTTCTATGATAAGATATAATCAGCTGACTAAATGCTCATTAGAACAAATATGGTGCATTGTGTAGTGAAATCTTAATATATAAAATCCAAATACCACTTACTGACTGACTCACGCACTCACTCATCACGAAATCTCAAAAACCACAGAACGGATTGCAGTGAAATTTGGAACATACCTCTTGGGTCTTAGATGCTCATTAAGAAAGAGTTTTAAGAAATTCCCATAGGGCTCGGCGGAGTCCTACATGGTTACATTGTCCTACAACTTACATAGTTTTCTGACAGTAACTTTTCTTATCACTTTTCTTTTTTTTACAAAGAAATTAAAAATTGATCTGTAAACTGAGCCAAACCCTTATTTGGTAAGATAATGTCGTGGTTGGTTCTCAGAAAGCTTTATAAACTATTTTTACAGAATCTATAATATAGAATTATTTATTGGGCGCCATGGGGAGTCAAAGTTCCAATCCTGTGTTATTCTTATGGACATTCACTTTAGGTTTGAGCTGATGAAAATACAAACAGCTGATCTTGATTCGTAGTAGTTCCACGGGACAACCACAGAATGCAGTACACACAACTGTCAGTTTTTATATAAATTAAGATTATTGGCGGGGCGAAGCCTGCGGGAACAGCTAGTATTGAGTAACCTGTACCCTTAAGATCGACTTTGTAGCAGTGCTGGATAAAGGGGCAAACCCCTAATGACGTACTATGATTTAAAACAGCCAAAAGGATTCCTCCTCCACAAATAAGTAGGCAAAATATTTCATTTAATTCCGTGCAGTATTTTTTGATCTATACCCTATACTCCATTGGTCGAGAGCGCATGTAAACCCCAAAAGGCACATCTAGAGGGTAATATATTTTGATTGATGCCAAAAAAGTATATAAAATAATATTTTTAGTAGTCGGAAATTTCCGAAGAATAAACGGTATCAGGAAACTGACACATACTTTCTCCCTTTTAGCCCAACTTTAATGAATAAATTACTTTTTATTTACTAAATATAGAATACAAAACATGGTCGAATGTACAGAAAATCTTGTAAACAAGTTGTTTTAAAAAACATCCACCCAAATCCCTGCTTTGGAGGCACTACAGAATCCATTGCTACACTCGTGGTTTTAAGAGGGGAAATGCCCCCTATTCCCCCCCGGGTTATTAAGGGGCAACATATTTCGAATTAACTCTGTTGGTCAATGCTAAATTGCCAAGCATATCAAGTTTGAATGAAATTGATCAGTAAATAAGACAGAAATAGTAATTTTTGTATTCCCCATAAGAATAACATTGGACAACATACTGCGTTTACCGCTAAATGAAAATTTCAATTTTCTCCGAAACCAGCAATTGTAGAACAGTAATTCAAAATACTAAATTATTTAGTTTTTAGAGCTCTTTTTAATGGTGAATAGTAATATTTTTTAATATTTATGTTTTTTTATGAAAAATCCAAAAAACTGAATTTTGGATGTTTTAAGTCCTGTAATTTCTGAACCCGAATTTTTACAGAAATTCGGGTGGTGTCATTTTGTTGGAGAACTAAAGTTCTACAAACGACTAAAGTTTAATCAAAATCGTTAGAGCCGTTTTTGAGAAATTTGGATTTTTCATGTTTTTTGGCGGTTTTTGGGGGATAATTACCCTTAAAAATCAAAAATTCAAAAAAATGAAAAAAACGCCTGGAGATATCATGGATTAGTACCTACATACCAAATTTCATCAAAATCGGTCCATAGGTTAGGGCTCTAGCTCTGTACACATCCACACACACACACACACACACACACACACACACACACACACACACACACGGACACACACACACACACACACACACACACACACACACACACACACACACACAGACAGACATCACGTAAAAACCACTTTTTTGGGTTCAGGGAGCACCAAAACGAATATTTCCACTAACAACTCAAATTCGAAAATTCTGACGAAAACAATACTTTCTCCATATACTACGTATAAGGGGGAGAAAGTAAAAATCAAGAAATTCTTTTAATAATATAGATAAAATAACAATATATATATAAAACCTAAACAATACATATTTTGTTAGGTAAAATGTGTAAATACAATTTAACATAGAACTTTGTTTGGTAAAAAAAACTATTGAGTTTCTTACAGTTATTTATTTAACAATGTTGGTATGAATTCAATATACCTTAGTAACGTCTGAGTTTATTATTTTACATTGTTTAAATGCACTTGCATTTAAGAGTTCATCTGGGCAAACTTATGGATTTTTTAAGTATGGGATGTAATAAAAGACGTCTTAAAACTCTTAAGATTTTATTTACACTTATACTGATTCACATAACAGACGGTAAACATATCTAACAGACGGTATATACCATCTGTTACGAGAGGATAATTATCGATTTTTAATTACATTTCAGAGTGTATTGTGTGGTATATGGTAGCAACAGAAATATTAACAGCCGAGTATGAACTGGACAATAAAACACATTCTTTATTTGGTGAATTTGTTTATATTAATTGTTGTTAGTTGTATTCTTAAGTGTTATAATACGTCTTTTATTACATCCCGTAGGTAGTAACAACACGTAAAGTGCTAATCAAAAAGTTATTTTTAAAGTGTCATAATAAAAAATTAATGTAAATAAATCCACCAAATGATAAACGTATTTTACTGTGCAGTTCATACTCGGATGTTAATATTTCTATTACTACCATATACTATACAATACACTCTTAAATGTAATTAAAAATCTATAATTATACTTTTGTTGTTTTGAAAAACAAAAGTACTATGAAAACGTAAATAACCCACAAATTGATAATTCTTTTTTGAGGTAGAAGGAAGATGTGTTGATAGCGAAAGCTGTGGATATCCCAGGACAGAACGCATTTCGTATGCCTTGTATCGTTCCCCCTTACAAGTGTTGTTGCTCGCCACAACCCGGAAATGTCTTGGTCAGATTTCTCTAGGGACGCTTTGTACTCTGAAATTCCCTGACCATTACTGTCTTAGATAGAATCGTGAAAGGAAAATCAATAAAGTAAAAGTATAACAAATCATCTCGCTAACCTAACGGTTAGCGTCTTTGACTTGTGTTCAAGGGCTCACGCGTTCAAATCCCGGGGTGTCCACAAAGATTTGAGGGGGTTGGACCGCTAAAAGCGTGTGTTTGTTCTCTTTAAAAATTTCGTTGGCGTTGAAATAAAAATGTGCTCTCCTTCACTAAACATTTTCCATTGTAAAGTCATGAAACAGCTGTTACAACATGATTTAACAATAGCTAATGGTTCTCTTTACTTTAGAAAGTGTTTTGCAGAAATAAATACTTTAACAATATGTCAAAAGTGGTTTTCTGACAGTAACTTTTCTTATCACTTTTCTTTTTTTACAAAGAAATTAAAAATTGATCTGCAAACTGAGCCAAACCCTTATTTGATAAGATAACGTCGTGGTGGGATCTCAGGAAGCTTTATAAACTATTTTTACAGAATCTATAATATAGTATTAGTTATTTATGAGTGTTAATAGTTTCATTTACATTTTTTTTGCCCACAAGCAAAACGTGTTTTAACCCTAGACAAGCTGAATTATTTAAAATAATATGGATTATTTTTACAAAAAGCATAACATTTAATCAAACCCAGAAAACTAATTAGCAGTACAGTAATTTGTATTACCAACTTATTTCTGACTATTTTGACAGTTTTTTGTTCATCCCCACCCCCTATATACAGGGTGTTTATAAAATAACTCCTTGGTTTCAACAAATCATAGAACAATTATTGGCAGGGATTTTCTTTTTAGTTTTCGTATTTGGATGGATAGGTTTCGTGGTGTCTGAATTCAAGGAATGAATAGTCTGAAAATCCGTTTGACCAACCCAGTTTTTCATTTTACTATCTGAGATTATTTTTATAACCAGGCCTAAAACAAATCGGAATTTCAACTATAATATTTGCTATTTTTCAATTGAGTTGCATTGTAAATGTATTTACCAATTTTAATGTAACTTTTAGTTAACAGCATTTTGTTAATACAAAATACCCCCCTTACTTATTTTGTTTGTAACCAGCCTAAAAACATGTATTTTGGAATTAGTTTTAAGCTCAATAAAGCAACCTTGTGTTAGTTCAACCCAAGCTACTATGATGCAAGTTTAGTTGCAATGATGGCAGCTTGATTTTTTTCATAGTCAACAGCAACTATTATGGCTGAGGGTGGATTTTGTTTTAACTCATGCAAGTTTAGTTGCTATGATGGCAGCTTGATTGTTTTCATAGTCAACAGCAACTATTATGGCTGAGGGTGGATTTTGTTTTAACCGATGCAAGTTTAGTTGCTATGATGGCAGCTTGATTGTTTTCATAGTCAACAGCAACTATTATGGCTGAGGGTGGATTTTGTTTTAACCGATGCAAGTTTAGTTGCTATGATGGCAGCTTGATTGTTTTCATAGTCAACAGCAACTGTTATGGCTGAGGGTGGATTTTGTTTTAACCGATGCAAGTTTAGTTGCTATGATGGCAGCTTGATTGTTTTCATAGTCAACAGCAACTATTATGGCTGAGGGTGGATTTTGTTTTAACCAATGCAAGTTTAGTTGCTATGATGGCAGCTTGATTGTTTTCATAGTCAACAGCAACTATTATGGCTGAGGGTGGATTTTGTTTTAACATTAACATTTCAATTTTAAGCCTGAATTTTCAACAAATAAATTTAGTTCAGTATTATTGCAATTTAAATGAACTTATAGTGCATTTTATCCAGAGCATGTTTTTAATAATTATACGTAATAGGCGACGAACTACAATATATGTTATAGGTCAATTATAGTAAATATGCCAAAAAAATTATAATAATATTTTATTATTTTGAAGTATGTTCTTTTAAGTTTATTCCTTATACCGGTTTTATTCGGTTAGAGAAACTAGCATTCTCTAAGCGTGTACTCTAGCATCTCAAAACATCCTCTATGTTTTAAAAACAAACTTTGCTGGGAACTTTTCAAATCAAAACTGTGGTTGTTTAAAGTTCGTCAATATGATGAACTTTTCAACAAAGTACACGCAGGCATGACCATATCAAATGTCTGTTTAATAAGCAGTCCCTTTTTTGTAGCCTACATTTCATATCCGTTTGATTTGTTACCATATGGTAAATTGTTATTTAGGTTTTATTTTGTCAATATTTTACGGTTGTGTTATGAATGTACTAAACATGTGTTATGAACTAAACATTTCGTATCCCCTTACAATTATAAGTGTTATTTTATCTGCTATATTTCCAATGAACTAGTCATAGAGAAATCCTTTCTTTTGTTAGAAACTGGTTAAATGTATTACATTAGGAACTTAAGTTCTTTTAACACAGTGATGGTATTTGAAACTATCGTAGCGAAATAATTGCCAGTACCTTAAAGCTATTTTACAATTATTCAACCATATAAATGTGTATGATTTTACTTTAATACTTAATTAATTTTACTCAATTTATTCGTAAATTAACTAAGTTATCATTTTTCATTATATCATATTTATTTTATCACTATAAATCTATATCATATCTCGAAGTACTATTTTGATAACTCTACATTTCATTTATTCTTTTTAAAGTATACCATTGAGTTTTGTTTACTACACACTTCAGCGATAACGCAAATTAACTTAGTAGATAATTAAGCAGGATGTTAGTAATTTTACTGACACAACATTATTAAGTCATAGCCATGGGAATAATGCTGTTCTGCTTTCGTTTGGTTATCATTGTGTTTTATTTATTTTAGAGCCATTATATTTTTAGTTATATTACTTGATTAATTCCTTATCATTTGTCCATCTGGGCTAAAATATATCAATGACGCACGCGTCAGATGCCCAGAGCTGTTGTGACCTGCACAATATCTTCTTCAAGGCCCTACCTATAGTTTAAATACATACTTTGATAGATTAATATGGAAAATTAATTGGTTATCGTGCAAAGTCAACAACACATTTGTTTGTTCACACTAGAAAACTTCGCCGTGAAACTTTTCATGCAACCAATGCTAAAGTATATCTACATAACAATTCTCACGAAATCAATAAGCACGAAGCAACCTCCCATACATCTATCTGCAACTCTAAAGTTGAATAGACAATCGGAAATATCACTTTGTAGAATTTAAAATTGTTGCAGCTCATATTTTGTCCATTCATTACCATTTACAAAAGATTGAGTAAAATATTGCAAGAACGTCTAATGCAACTCAGATATGGAATCTGCAATTGAAGTTGCTCTGAATATTGCTGACATTTTCTTACTGCGCAACACGAGTTGGCAGACCATCTCTCTGGCGAAATTTACCAGTAACATCGCACCTTTATAATAGAAGTTTGCTGTATTTCTAAGAAAGAGTAAGTAGCTGTGCTTAAATCGGTAGCTGTCAAGAGTACTTGTAGTCTTAACCAAGAGGGCTTAAAACATGTAATAGTTTTTAATCAGATAATAAGTAAATAATCCACTTAAACTAAAGTCACTATTCAGAGAAATTAGAAAATTTTGAAATCTGTTTCCGTACCTTTATGAGGTTTTATAGTTTTTACATGAACGTTTGTGAACATATATTTTATAAATTTTAGGTAAGAGTTCCGCGTAATTTAATAAAACCTCTAGGTATAATAACTGATTTGTTTGGTATTGTATGTATACAATAATGATAGTTGAAAGCTTTGGATTGCCTTTGTGATTAAACTGTACACTATGACTTACAGAGACAATATAACTCTACTCTGTTTAATTATGTTTATTCGAATAAATACGATAAAAGTGTGTGATTATGAAGCAGTTATTTACATACTCATTTAAATGTATGCAACAATAATTAAGTTTCTAAAATAAAACAGCGCACCGACGCTTTTAACACATAGTGTTCAAAATTTCCATTATGAAGGAATCTTTGTTTATTACTTATCGTTTTTATATGATAGACTACATTTATTCAAAAGTATATTTTACATTTTGTTTTTCAGATGTCAAAATTTAGGATTTATGAGTTTAAATTACACTTTATTCGACAACTACGGGTGGTTTGTACCCAACCTATCTTGCCTAATACACTAAAGACTTATGCTGCATTGTGTCTGAACAATGACAGTTGGCCATTGTAGCAGCCACTCGATCTGTCCATTGTTGTATAACTGCTTTTACTGGACTTGACAGAGGGACGTCTAATATATGAATATTAACGAGATCGCACGCAGCACGCTGACGTGAGGGAAGTGAATTTCCGCATTAAAACCTTTAAAAAATCTAATAACAGGTTTAAAACAACACTGCTAACATTTTGTTTTTGAAAATTGAAAAATGTTATTTTTTGGCTGTTCTGATGATCATGTTAGGATGGCAATGTTGTACATTATAAGGTTAGGAGGAGGTATAGTCAGGATAACAAGTTGGTATAGGGTTATTGGGGTTATAAAACTACATCAAGATATGAAAGCCTTTTCCAGTGTAAAATCCCCATAAGACAACGTACTGTGTTAAGACAATTAACATTTTCTTTAATAACTCGGTAAATACTTGTGCTAGAATGATGAGGGAGGGCTTACAATTGTTGATATTTTAAGTACAATAATTACTAAGCGATAATGTTACATTAGGGGCTTTTCTGACCCTTTTTGGGCCCAAAAACTCAAAATTTGAAAATTAAAATACCCAAAAAGGGGGTTAGAGTTGTCCGATTGTTTTGCCCAACGAACGGGGGTCACGTTAGGTACTTCTACGGTGGTCCCGGGCTTAAGTTTCACCGTGCGGGTCATGCTAATAGTTCACTTTTCCATAGGAAATTCACTAATAAGTGCCTAAGAGACCATGAGTAATACATTATTCTAACATAAATTCGATATTTATTCTTATGTAAAGCTGTAATACTTGTTGTATTATTTTACATAAGAATGCACCAATTGATATTAATTTATTTCAGACCTGTACCCTTTTTCTTACTAACACCAATAGGTCATCATGGAGACACAGAATCCAATTACTCATAGCAGTGTAAACCATATGCTAATGCACCTTTTTATTATATTTTGTTTACTTTGTTACAAACCAACAAACAAAGAAATAGTTTTTCTACTCATATAAATTACAACTTTTACAACACTATTTGTTAGGCAAAGTGAAGACAGTTAAGTCCGTTGCTACGCTCACACCTCAGTAAGTGAAGACAGTAAGTCCGTTGCTACGCTCACACCCCAGTAAGTGAAGACAGTTAAGTCCGTTGCTACGCTCTCACCCTAGTAAGTGAAGACAGTTAAATCCGATGCTACGCTCACACCCCAGTAAGTGAAGACAGTTAAGTCCGTTGCTACGCTCTCACCCTAGTAAGTGAAGACAGTTAAATCCGATGCTACGCTCACACCCCAGTAAGTGAAGACAGTTAAGTCCGTTGCTACGCTCACACCCCAGTAAGTGAAGACAGTTAAGTCCGTTGCTACGCTCACACCCCAGTAAGTGAAGACAGTTAAGTCCGTTGCTACGCTCACACCCCAGTAAGTGAAGACAGTTAAGTCCGTTGCTATGCTCACACCCTAGTAAGTGAAGACAGTTAAGTCCGTTGCTACGCTCACACCCCAGTAAGTGAAGACAGTTAAGTCTGTTGCTATGCTCACACCCTAGTAAGTGAAGACAGTTAAGTCCGTTGCTACGCTCACACCCCAGTAAGTGAAGACAGTTAAGTCCGTTGCTACGCTCACACCCCAGTAAGTGAAGACAGTTAAGTCCGTTGCTACGCTCACACCCCAGTAAGTGAAGACAGTTAAGTCCGATGCTACGCTCACACCCCAGTAAGTGAAGACAGTTAAGTCCGTTGCTACGCTCTCACCCTAGTAAGTGAAGACAGTTAAATCCGATGCTACGCTCACACCCCAGTAAGTGAAGACAGTTAAGTCCGTTGCTACGCTCTCACCCTAGTAAGTGAAGACAGTTAAATCCGTTGCTACGCTCACACCCCAGTAAGTGAAGACAGTTAAGTCCGTTGCTACGCTCACACCCCAGTAAGTGAAGACAGTTAAGTCCGTTGCTACGCTCACACCCCAGTAAGTGAAGACAGTTAAGTCCATTGCTACTCTTACACCCCAGTTTGTTTGGCTTTATTTCACCAACTTATCAGGTTTTAATAGCTTAATACATTATCTTAAAAACCTTATTAAAAACTAATGTATCCCATTTTAAGTCTGGTTTATTAGTTTGCTTGTACAACAATCAAAACTCTTAAAAAAACATTAGTGGTGAGGTAGAATTTATACTGAGAATATATATTTTCCTAGCAATAAATGACAAAATATACAATGCAAATGTATTTAAGGTTCCTAATAACCGAGATGGTAAAAAAACACAAAGTATTAAGTTTGACTCTTTGCGGGACCTGTTTGTAGTTTCAAAACCGTGTATGCTTGTACACAATACAAAGCAACATCTACGCAAACATCCTCTTCGAGTTTAAACATATTTGTTAAGCAGAACATGGTTTTTAGAGAATTTCCCCTATAGGGAAGAAGCTATTACCGTATATATATATATATATATATATATATATATATATATATATATTTGTTTGTGTCCGTGAGCACGATAATTCTCGTAAAAATGATCCAATTTTGATGAAATTTGGTATAAACGTGTAAAGCAACATTTATGACTTTAAGTTCGAAAAACAGCCAGATCGCTCTATACGAAGGGGTATTTTGGGGGGGTTTTGTACCCCAAAAATTTTTTTTGTTTTTTTTTACAAATAAAACTTCTCAGGAAGTTTTATTTTTTGAGATTTTTTATGTCCGTTATCTATTTTAAGAACTGTCTATTATTCCCTTGTAAATTCAAAATTACAGTATGGTATATCTTGCTGGGGTGGGACTTATTATTCAACTCTCTACCCTTTAATTGTTAGTCAAAATAAAATAATCAGAGTTATGAGTGGAGCAAAGAGGAGGGATTCATCCTTTCCTTTGTATGTGTCACTGAAGATCTTCCCTCTTAGATATTTATACATCTATCGTGTTTTTCGAATTTTTTCTTAAGAGGAGGTCATCTGCAGGGTAACGTAAATGTCCACTCTGGAAGGTTGCAAAATTTAAATCGAGTTTCTGTCCCGTTTCCTAGAATAGAAGCTTATAAACGATTTTATACATTTTCAGCTCCAAAATTATGTAATTTTCTACCCATTTCAGTAACATCTTCAATAACAATTTCTTCATTTGATAAAAGTCTGAAAACATGGTTACTAACAAATAGTGATGTTGAAAAATTCATAGGCTGATGGGAACTGTCTTGCCTTTTTTAAGTTTTACCTATGCATCCTTGAGTTTTGATCAATTTATCTGCATCTTTACCAATATGCTGCTTTTAAATATTTTATTTTATTTCTATCTACATAGTTTAAACGTATGTTTGAGTCTACTCATTATTATTTGTGTTTGGTCTTATTGTGTGTTATATAATTAGTATTTATCATTGTGTGGGTATAAAAGGATATGTTATTGTTTTGTAACATTCTTTTTATATTTGTTACACCTGTTTTTATTTAGTTTTATAAGGAGTGTTTTTCCTAAATTATTGTTGGAATTGTTTGAAAGTTAGTACAACTGTTAAATTGTTATGTATTAGGCACTGAAAAGATGTATATCATTTAATGAATTTTTGTTTAATAATCTGTAATTTGACCGGGAGTTTCTGGCACGTTGCACATTGCACATTTCTTATAACCTGATGCCACCTCTGCACAGCTAATGCTAAAGAGGTGGCTATCCATAATGTACTGGCTAAGAACTGTGTAAACATAAGGTATTTATTGCTTAGTATATATTTGAAAACTATCTAATTATAGTTTTCTACTGCATAATTGTAATGCTTATTGTATTGTACATTTATGGAAATAAAGAATTTATTTATTTATTTATTTATTATTTATAATTTTTTAAATTATCAAATTGTAGTTTTTACCATTGGATTCAGCTTAAAAAACACACAATTTGGTATTTTTATCATGAAGGGAGGGAGGATAAGTGACGGGGAGAGGATGAAGAGGAGAGGATTCGGTTGGGGGAGTGGGGCGGGAATGAGAGGGAGAGAAATGAGCGCACTATAACCCACCAGATATTAAACTAAATTTGTCAATTATTTGGTCGATTTTCGATCATTGGGTGGTCTCTAGTTTAGCAACATTGCACCACAAAAGCTTCCGATAGCTATCACTTGGGTGCTACAATAAATCCTATGGCTTCTTTAAATAGGATTAGATGAGTACACTCTGTCATCCCGTAAGTGTATGAGCTCAGCTGTCATCACGAACAAATCTTTCAAATTACCAGTACTTCTTAAGACCTCAATTGTTGTTTCGACTTTACAGTATATTTCACACAAATTTACAAAGATCTTGAAGAACAGTGAGATCTGAAATTAGTAAGTCAGTCAGACCAAGCAAAACCAGAGTATTTACTCGCCCCCTTGGTCTCAAGCTATGGACACGACCCAAAAATAGATGCAACATTTAGAGAGGGCAATTAGGTCTGTCAGTCCAGGTGATATTGAAATAGTTATTTGAATTTTTGTATTACCCATTGTTTTTGTAGCTTTATTTTGTTTTTCAAAATTATATAAATATGGAACTTGAGGAAAAATGAGGTTTAAATTGGTTTTAAAATCCTTAACATTTCAATCCCATTTGAAATCCTTCGAGCAACACACAAAAAGTATAACTGATCCAACCATCGGATGGGCCACACCACCCGGATCCGACAATTTTGTAGTACTTTCAAAATAATGTTAAAATCACTTCCAGAATCCGTCAGTCAGTCAGGTCAGATAAATCAATCAGACCAAAAACTATTGATTTAGTTTTTTTTTACTTTGGTCTCACTGCAGGACTGTGCCCCCAGGCCCCCGTTTTTATTGTAAGTTGTTTTGAACGCTTAAACAATGAAAAGGATAAAATCATGTTCTTTAAGCCAGTTACTTCAAGGATAGTTACTCGTCCCCAGACCCTCTTTCTTATAATTTTACATATTATACAGAATATTGTGGAGAACAACGAGGTCCACATAATCCAATCAGTCAGGATATTTTTTATATTACCGTAGTTATTTGAACTTTGGTCCACTGAAGGGCTATGCCACTGCCTATGATATTGTAACTTGAGAACATAGTTAAAAAAAGGCTTAGTAATATTTTTAGATTCAAGCGAATCTAGTTGCTCGAATCGACTTTAATTTATAAAGTCTAGGTAATGGTTATCTTTTAAAACATAGAACAAAGATATCAAAAGATAGAACTTCTTCTAAACTAACCTATTTAAATTATAATCTAAAACTGTTAGTACCTGGGGGGCCGAGCTTTGCTCGGTGGAAGGCCAGTCAGTTTGTTTAGATGACTTGGAGTAATACTTCACCACTTCCCCCTACTGATAATCAGATTTGTATAACTCATTTGCCTCTTTTCTACATTTTTAAGGTCACTCCAGTTGTTATTTATAGCTCAATGCCCCTTTGATTTATTTTACTACTCTATTTATGTAATCTTCACTCAAATGTTTTAATCTCTGCTCTTAGGAAACCACATGTTAATAATCATATTCAACATGAGTATTATTACTTTGACAGTTCCCTGGTTGATTATGGACAGCTGTTACAATTCTTTTGTTTTGATTTGGAACTCCATAAGCCCAATGTTAATTTTTTTAACTTTTCATTTTAGTTTTTCTACATTATTTGATTTGCTCTGGGGATGAGGCCTGGCTAGAACTTATTTTTATCCCAGAAATTAGTTATTTCAAACATTTGAAGGAAATCGTTGGAGCCGTTTTTGAGATCAATGTCGCAAGCAAGCAAGCAAACCTTACTCATATTAGAGTATAGGATATATGTCAATGACCTTCTTTTAAACTAATTTGTAAGACAGCTCGATATTATTACACCATTATTATGAACAGATTGTGTCACATACCTACTTATAAGCATCTAAAAGAGGGTTGACTTTATTATTAATTTGCTTTACGAATAATGAATAGATTAAACTGCAAAATGCATTTCACACTCGTAATTAACATTGCTGGGTTGTAAAACAACTCAATATTGATCAAACTGCATTAAGATTGCATTATAACAAAAACCTTTAATATTTTGGTTTTCCCATCCAGAAGATGAACACAGTCTGTGTAGTTAATAACTAGTTATATATTTTCTACTGACAAACGGACTATTTAAAGCCAAACTAGCCAAAAATGAAGCCTCAGAATGAACAATAATAATGGAGGTATAGTAGGAGGGTTTTTTTTACTCCTTAAATAAAAAACATTGTTTTGATGATCTTTTTCGTCCTAGGGAAAACCCATTATTTGATGTCACTTTTTGGTCGAGGTCGTCAGCTTTTAAATATGAATGAATCGAATTATTTAACTTGTAAACAACGAAAAATTATGTAATAGCAGTTAGATTATACAGTAGTAGGTAGATCAAGATAATAGAAAGCTTTTAAATGTAAACAATTAAAAATGAAGTTTTTGTGAAATTGTTATATTAATATTATTTTTAGTATAACAATAGATTTAGTTCAACACTAGGACCAAAAGTGGCTTTTCTATCCTCGCTTTTTTATTAATCTTGTGCTCGAATCAAAAAGCTTTACTTTTGGTCCTAGAGATGAAATATGCTTTTACTAAATTTTTCGGTTGTCTCTTGTTTAAATCACTGAGAATATATTTGAAAGCATGGTAAACAAACATGCATTTCATACACAGACTTTACCGATTGGTAACAATGTAAGGTGACTAATATCAAAAAAGAAATTACAATTAATAGCACGCCGTTGCTTCGATCTCTAGCTAATAATAAGGTAGATTCACTGGGAAATTTCAGATTTATAATACTCTTATTCCCCTTAAATACATCGGATTGACAAAGTTTCACATACATTTTTACAGTCAATCTGTTGTCGGAGAGTATCATTTCCGGTAACTCTTCGTATAAAGTTATCAGGTATAACCAAAATTTTAACTGTGAATTATAAATTTTTCCGTTTTCAATATATGTTTACATATCGTCACACTGTTTGTGTTGCGTTGGGATATGAAAGCATAAAGAAGAATATATAGAGACCATAGTCAGCAAATGTTTTATTCACACGTATGCTACGGTGTTGGCCCTTGTGTGCCCGGGCTGCGGGCTCCAAACAAGATTAAAACCTCCAATGTGTCATAGCTACGGAAGTATAAACAAACTTCGGTTTCAAAAATAAGAATAAAATTTCCAGATTCTTGCAAATTGTTTTGACTATAAATAATCTGATCTTACGCCCTCTATTATCACATGGGGAGAGAGTTTTATGTTACCAAAATTCATTTCGTAAAATGTATGTTGTCGGGTATTTAAACAATCTGAATAGTGTTTTACTTCTAACATAAATTAACAAAGTTCAGTTAGAGATCTACCAAACAATGATTTGACTTCTTCTTAGTATGTTGTTTAAACTATTACTGATATTGTAATTAGATTAAAATCATGATCAATGCTAACTAATATATTTTAATTTTTAATTGAAAGTTAGTAGATTTATCTTATTGGATGACGTAAGTATTACTACAGTTTCTACAACTTATTTTGTAGACATTTAACTTATCAAAGTTGTTATTATAGTTTTATTGGATAATTTATCTATGTAATATTTTCAGTGAGTTTTTTGTTTGGATATAGTTTTAAACTAGTGAATGATAATAATAATAATAAAATATATGGAACATTTTAATTTAGAAACTAATGAAGCTTGAAAGGCTCGTTTTTTTGGTGAATTTCTCCTATATGGACGAAGCTATCGCCATAGTAAGACCTAGGACCTAATATATAAGACCTAAAGAAAATAATAAATAGTTTAGTTATTTAAGCTCTACAAAGCAGTCAAAGCCAAAATTGTGTATTTTAACAACTTAGGATACAAAATAAAAAATTTTATTTTTAATCCGTTCAAACCCATAAAATCCTCTTTCTTAGAGCTATTAGAGTTTAATCAAACATTTTAACTGTCCGCCATTTTGATAATGTCATCACAGGAGGCTAAGAACCTTTGGGAGAGTGTGTCCTGGGGGATTTTGACAGCTAATGAGGTTAAAATATCACATGCTAGATTTTGTACCGGTAGTCAGTGATAAAATATTTTGTCGCTTCTAGAAGGTAACTCCTGGGACTACAAGGAGGTATGTTTTGGTAAGAAAGGACCTTTTTAGTTATGCTAAGGCCTTTACTATACTTGTAATTGGCACTATAAGGAGTGTAACGCTGTAATTGTTAAAACTTGTATTAACAGTTCAATAGTTTCCATCAGAACACTGGATGTTAGGTTCGGTTTTGATGTCACGGTTGGAAATCCTCCCAAAGTGGTATTGCGTCTTTTTTGCCATGTCCCGACCAATTTCTGAAATGTACAAGGCACAATACCAGTAAACTTCGATCATTGTTTAAGGTACTGACTAGAGCACTGAAAAGGGCTTTGCAGTTGTAACTTAGCGAGTTTAATAAGAACAGGTTTTAATAAAGAATATTGTATTGCAATTATATTTATACAAATTAAATGTACTATGGAATACTTATCATATCCCAAATATAACTAGGCCTGGCATATTCAATTATGCAGAACAAAACCTTTGTCAACTATATCAAACAATTTGCAAAGTTTTAATGGTGGATGAAAGTTAATACATTCACTAGAGCGATTTTACATCGCAGATTTCTAAAGACAGGTGATAGCAGGGTTTTATTAACATTGAATGGCATCAGTAAATTTCCCAATTTTTACATAATAAAAATAATTTACCCTGTGAGTGTAATTTTGACGATTTACTGGTTATTTTAAAATTCCTGGGATGATTTGTTATTATTTTAAACTCCATAAGTCTAACGTTAATATTTGTAATGTTGGAATGAGTTTTCAGCGAAGTTAGATTATTCCTAGTATTTAAGAATCTTTTAATCGATTTCTGAGACCCAATATGTTCAAAGTTTTAGAATTCAGAGGTTGTTTGTACTGCTCGTATTATAGCATTGGGTGGGATTGGTATAAATTATAAACTATGTAAATAAACTATGGAATACCAATCTGCTAGGTCTAAAGATAAATACAATTTTTATTTTATTGACCAATAAAAATAGTGGATGACCAGTGGAATTTTACTATTTTTATCAATAGAAATACCAAGGAGAATGTCAAGGAGCAATGCGTCTTCAATATCTTCAGTAATAATGAACTATACACCTCGCATGTCTTACTGAACTGTTCATTTTAGTTTAAATCAAATAAAATTCCATTCACATTTTGTTAAAGCTCATAACAGGGGTTTATATAACAAATGATGATCCAGTTGGAATCCATAGTATTCACCATACAAAAATACGTTTTTGTCAAACAGCCGAAATTTCAATATCAATATAGTACCTTTTGCCGAATGACTCCAAAACCACTACATTTAGAGCCTTTAAATGGGTTTTGTTGTTTTGGAAAGAGTATGTCGTGTTATTAAGTTGATGTTACTATAAAGCTCGGTTTTTTTCAGATAAAATCGCTCTAAGAGATTCATGTCATCACCACTTCTGCCAATTTAAATGGCGGATTCTAATCCTCTGGCAGGCTGGCACTCTAACGAAAACTTATACCGGAAACTTACATAATTTAATACCGTTTAAATAATGTCACACAACATTAATATCCAATTTTTAATTCTGTTGAACGAGGGTCTAAAATTTGCAATACATCTGGAGCATATAAGAGGTACACATGCAAATTGTACAGATCCAACTCTTTGCTTACTTTTCGTATCTATGCATTTATCATTTATATTAGGGTCACTCCTTTTGACGAATTCCCTCCCTAATATCCTATCCTGGTGGGCTTGAATGTCGTAATGGTACCATCTCCTATAACAGGTTCCATCTTATTTCAAATAGTTCGTGAATATACTTTTCCATCTGTCATCTACCTGAATGTTGAAGTCAAATTTGATGGATGTTTGTAAAGATTTTTTTGTACAAGAAGAAACCTTTAGTCGGTCCACGGGCACACCACCCACTATTAAGTCGACGAAGAAATTCCCACTTTTCGCTTGCCCGCAGAGAACCCAGCACTTTTCACATCCGAGCCGATAGGCAGTAGTGTAATCATTGAATAGATCGTAGTCATTAGTTGTGCCATCGTCTTACCATATTTTAACTGGAAACCAACGATATATTACATGACTAGGTTATGTTACGTTATGAGAGACACCGGAATTATATCGAACAGAAAATTAAGAAGAATCCACTTAGAACTCAAAATGAACAAATTAATCTACAATTAAATTTGAATGCATGTTTAAATGGATTGATATTCTACCAACAATAGTAAAAGAGTACAATAATATCATATATCTCAACAATTAAATTAAACCAATTCATGTATATAAATAAAGTGAAAAATAAGTTAAAGGAACAATTTTTGAATATAACCATTATCCAATCATGAAAAGGGGATTTTGGTTTAAAGATTTTTTTTATTATTTACTTTTTACTTTTTCTAAGATATTCTTTTTAAAAATAAATTAAAATCAAGGCTTTTAGCAGGGAAGGCGGTTAACTATATGACTATCAGCAGCTTATTTGAAATGTTTACCTTATTTTAAAGTATCATCATGAGATTTTCGTAAGAATAGTGATTAGACCCAGGGTAAACTTAACTTAAATATATTAGCAGGCTATGTAAACACTTCTAGAACCATTACAAGTTAATATTGCATATAAACCTGACGTATTCAAAATAAAAAGATGGATAAAATTAGCAAAGAAAATATGCTTGCCATGGAGAATAATTACTTAAGGCATATTGGACAAGCTAACTAGCATTTCGAGCAAAGCTTGGTCCCCCAGGTGATTTTACAAATGCAATTAGCTTTCCAAATCAAATAAATCATTGAAGACCTATAAAATTCAGAAAAAAATACAGAACTCTTCAACTGAATAACGGAATTGTTAAAAGGGCTCCCCAAAGTTCTTTAAAAAGGTGAATAATACGAATGACATATATATACAATACACTTTATCATGTTTTTATACTTTTTTCAATTGTAATATTCTACTCTCTGTTTATTTGTATTTCAAAATATCAGTAGAACATAACCTAGAAGTATAAAATAAAGAAGTTACACACAAGTAATGTATATCAAAACCTTCTTATTATGTACTATTTGGGACTTAGAATTAAGGTATATTCTCAATAGGGAATAGGTCTTCAATAATTGTTGGAAGATGGAGTAACAATTTGATAAAATCACAGTCATGGTAAAACTGTAATAAAACCCAACAAAGGAAACCCATACTGACATAGTATAGTCAATATTTAAATGAATTTATACAATGTAAAATAATGTATGTTTACTTTAAACGGTTTTAGCAAAGAAACATAAAAAATACAAACTATTATTATAATAATAAAGCATATTCAGGATATTTTACTTATCAATTCCTTTCACATTTTCACTGATCTGAAATACAAAAAAGTTATATACTATAACTCTAAGAATTAAATTAATTGAATTTTCCTGACAAGAATTTTTATAGTGAAAACTGTTTTTGGAAAGTCAATAAAACCACCTTTGATGTCAGGGTCTCAACTGACCACCCAAAGTGTTTCCCACTACACCACCAGGGCTTCGAGTTGGGATTGATTGAACGCCACAAACTCTCTATTATTTTGTGATTCTTAAAAAAATAAGTTCTGAATTTTTTTGTTGAAATATTTTGCTTTTTTGTAACCATAAAACCGATGTAAATTCCTTACAAACATCCAATCAGGCTACGACCAACAGACTTTAAATATTCCCATGATAACGACCACGGGAATATCATAGACCTAGGGGATAGGTTAAGGGAAATATTTTAGGAATAGAAATAATACACAACAAACATATATAGGGTTACTCCCACTCCCATACTAAACTTATTAACCCAAGGTATTTAATTAACAGAGTAATGTAAAATGTTGTAGGAAGATTGGGTGTGGGCCTCTTCCAGGTTCAATCAATATTATCTTTTGGCTCTACTACTCTGCAACCATCGCATTTCTTATGTTTAAGATCACTTTCCAAATGCAAAACCGGTTGAGCTGAAATTTTTTGGACTGTTTTTTATACACCGCAATCAAACATGGGCCGGCTCCTGTTCCGAAAAACCCTTTGACACTTAAATGACCATGATATTAATATCAGTAGTATTTACTGGATCAATTTCCCCGAAATTTAATACGATGTCAGGGAAAACTCTGGAATCAAACATTTCCATAATTTATTGGATGTTACCACATAAAACAAATGTTAATAATTATTCCACTAATGTATTTGGAACTTACACTTATTAATATCTTAGTAACATTGTAGTGTAATAATAATAATAATTATAGTAGGCCTATATTTTATAAAACATGTCTAAATGTATAATAACGTTAAACTAGACGGTGTTATTTAAGACTTTAATAAAGTTAAATTTCATTTAAAATAATCATTAATTTTATAAATACTTGAACTGTATTTTAAGATTTTTCTTAAATACAGCAAAGTTTTAACAGTATATACAATTTAACGAACGATTGTCAAATTTTACGTCTAAATAAGTTAGTAACATTAATCTTATGTATTGAATATTTTCATTGTTAAATTATTAATTAGTTTGTACCTGAATCTAGAGTTATGATGGTGTCCTGAGGAACTCTGTGGATATAATTGATATGAAGTGAAATAAATTTAAATTTTATAAATTATAGTTTTTAATAATAGTTTTCACAATGTGAAACTCATTGTTAACGAGGCAACTCACCGGACACAAACTCCCAGTGCCAACAATGAGCTCTGACTTGGATCTTGTGACAGCAACAACAGGACTTACATCATTTGGAGTAATTTCCACCTGTTTTAAATATGTAGAAAATTATATGAAATAAAATAAAGATCAGTTTTAAACTAATTATAAATAGTTTTGTGTGGTTAATTAGGAAAATAAAGTTGATGGAAATTTAAAGTTTTTTTTTTAATTTGAAATTGATGCAAATTCATGTTTTCCTATCAATCTATTAGAAACCCATTGCATAAATGATAACATAATCAACGTGTAGGAAATTTTATTCCATAAATATTCATAAAATCATGTTTTTTTACCTAAATAAATATTTAGGATGAACACACATTTTTCACATTTGTACTAATTTATTGATGTAAATAAATGTATGGGAATTGATTAGTTGATAGTTTAGGACCAACTTGGTGACAAGAAGTAAAATATAAATTGTAAAACATCTCGATTTATAAATAATTGAAAGAACGCTGTAGGGAATGGTCACTATAATAGCAAGCGTACAAATAAATTGACAGTTGGGCTGTAGCCAATAGCATACTTGTATGCTCTCACTGTTGCCATTTTTCCATAGAAAAATATAACTCGAATGTTATTCCGATTAGCTGGTGTGGAGTTTTGGCAATGCAGCACGTCTTCTATTGGCTGATCTCGGTTGATAGCCCCGTAAACCAGCCCTCAACTGGGAATTTATTTGGCCTCTAGTATTGGTAGTTAATACTAAATACATCCTTTGAGTTACAAGGTTGTGTACCAGATAACTTATTTTTTGTCAACCACTCTTTCAATCTTTAAAGACAATCTGGTATTCCTTCTTGAGTTCTTCATCCTTTGATTGAGTGACTTGGATACCGGCTAACAATATGTGCTTGTTCCACTTGGAAACTCTGAAACTTTCCAACTCGATGTCGTCCTTTGTTACAAGAGTCGCTCGACGTTGACTAATGACGTATTCGGAGTTCATATTAATCTCTAACTTGTTGCAAAACAGTTGAACAATATTCTTGGTGTCCTGTTGAATCCAAACATTCAGCAATTCGGATTTCTCATCGTGCATGTTGTTTTCATGTTTCGAAAACAACAATTTAAAATCCCCACTTGGAGTTAGCCCGAGAACTTTAACAAAGTTAAACACAACACTTGAAAGCTTTCAGGTTGGTATAAGACTGGTTAAATTTATCTTAGTAAATAAAGCAGAGTATGTGTGTGTGTCCGCCCATAATGCAGACCTTACTTAATTACTTACTGATGGGGCGTCACAAATCTCAGTCGATTTTTTGCCTCGTAGATTAGCTTCCTCCACTCTTCTCCATCCTCTGCCATCCGGATTGCTCCTCCGCACTGGATCACATCCTTCTTGACTTGGTCATACCATCTTAATTTTGGCCTACCCAACGGACGACTTCCTGTAGGTACAGCCTCAATAACCTCCTTCAGTCTTGTGCCTTCCTGTCTCCGAAGTACATGTCCTAACCAACTAATTCTTTTGGCTTTTATGAGCGCTATTATATCAGGCTCTTTGTATAGGTCACGTAGCTCTCTATTTTTCCTTATGTGCCAAACTCCTTCTTCATAGACTGGGCCAAATGCAGACCTAATGAGCAGAAACAATTGTTTTAGATAATATTCCTTATATTATGTTTTAATGGTTTAATTAATTTCCCATAGCCTTTATTTACGAACTAGTACAGATAATATCTAGATTAAAGCTAAAAAAGGCAGGCAAAGAGGAAGAAATTTTAAGAAGAGCTCTAGAATTGATTAATAGTGGTAGTGTAGGTTTTAAGAGTTTGCCCCATATGATAAGGTGTCGAAGTCACACTGTCATTAAAATCTCTTCCTTGCCACTTGTTCTTCATGTGCATGGGTGATACGCCCGATGAAACAATCAGTGTTACAGCAGGTGCGATGTACAGTACTATGACAAAATAGAGAATTGATCAATCTTGCTAGAATTTGTAATGAGGGGATACCACTTGGAAGAGCTGAGTAACGAATAAATGTGTTGCATTGTAAGGTTTTCTCGTAAAAAAATATACATAATCAGCAGTCATTAGACGTATCTACAATTCAATTTCCTCTTTATATTTAACTAGGGTCCATCAATTGAAATAATCAAGGGATTTTAAGTAGGCCTGTATCCAAGTGAAAGTTTTGTTATTAAATACCGGATACCGTTTACTCGATTCACTAAATACCTGATACCGTTTACTCGATTCACTTCGATCATTTGCTTGATGGTCTTTTTTAATGTATAATTGTTTTACTTAAAGTTTATTTATACATTTTTCCCCTTTAAAGCGGAACACAAATCGATTCGGTTGTTAATGAGCTAATGACTAAGGCGAAGTTTTAAGGGGAGAATCCTCCGTTCTTAAACTTTGGGAGTATATGTGACAAAACATTGCTAACTTTTTAACTGGATAATGCTGGTTAATGATTCTTACCAAACAGACAGGTAAATAAGGTTAAGGTGGAAATTATGAAAATTGATTGTTTCTTAATAAATATATAATTAGACAACTTACTGTAAATAACCAAAATTTCGAATATATCCACTAACAATTAATTGTAAAATAATTTAAGGTAAAACTTAACTTTAAACCTTGAAAATTACTTGTTTGGGTTTAGGGAGTATCAAAACCAAAATGTCCACCCGATTTCGAATATGTTTACAAATGTTTTATTTTCTCCTCACAGTGTATAGGGAGAACAATTAAAATATTAGAGATTCGTTATAATAGTTTAATCAAACTAAATCAGTAATCCATCTTACCATTTCCATTCTCAGCATCAGAATTTGGTGCTAGGAACAAAACCTGAAATGAAAGAAACTTACATGAGTATCGTATATAATATTATATAGTCTCACAATGTTAACATTTTAACTAAATTCCTTCCGTAAAGCCGCCAGTAAGAATTATATTTTTCTCAACGTAATATGAGTATGATATATTAATACAAACGACCACCGTGATGTCGTTCCCGAGACATCGTGTTACATTAAAATATATTATAGTTTAAAAATAAACGTTTCATACATAGAAATAATTATTAATCAATAATAATCTGTTATATTATTAAATATAAATATTATATTTTACCAAGAAATATAATGGATAAGGACGATACATCTCTGAACGATGATCAAGCCACCAAATGTTTCAAAATGAAACTATCGCTATAACCAGCAGCAATTAGTCATAAAGGGAATAGAAACATAAAATGTCATAAATTAAACCGCACCTGAGAATAAACTTGTTTATTTATTATTTTCTTTGCATAATCTTGTATTACGAAATCATATTACAATTTTTACAATGATGATGATGATCATATTACATCAACGTTCTCTTCTAATGCTTTGGCATTGTTGTTACATTAGTAGTAATCATTTGTAGGTTGACTACAAAATAATGGTGGACACCTCACCAGAGTTCGAATGGTCTTTATATAGGTTGGATTTTTGGGAGATCCTCCTCCACCTTCAATTTTAGCTTACAGCAGTTACTATTGTCCATCCCCGTCGCATATTACGTGATATTTTCCAAATCTGACTACTGTTCAGAGAGTTTTAGCTATTGGTCAAGTTTCATTTTGAATTTATTTTAGGGAATTTCCCCTATAGAGAAGAATCTATTACCGTTGGTGGCATGGTAAGAGTTAAGCCCAAGACCATGATAACTTTTTGTTTTGAGGTCCCGATGCCAAAAACGCTATTCGTTCAAATTTATATATGTATGTCCGTTAACACGATAACTTGAGTAAAAAACGTCTGATTTTGATGAAATTTGGCTCAAATATGAAAGTGACATTCATGACTTTAAGTTCAGAAACCAGAAAAATCAGACCATGACCATAATGAGCTAATGACTAAGGCGAATTTTTAAGGGGAGAATCCTCCGTTCTTAAACTTTGGGAGTATATGGGGGTTTAAAATTGTCCAAAAATCAGTTTTTTGCATTTTTTACCCTACAATTTAAAAAAAACTTAATTTCGGTTTAGACCATTTATAGAGCTTAAAAACACAAATAATATGATATTTTGAATCATTAGCCTAGATTAAGTGGTTGGGGAGAAAATCCAAAAAACATGTTCATAAAATCTCCCATGTTAATCTTAAGGGATAAAGGTTTTTAGCTTTCCCTCAGTTCATTTTAATGTAAACCTCACATTTACTGTTACTAATCAGTTCAGCTCTACAAAACTATCATTTTTGTGTTTAAATTGTGATTCTATGTCCAACCATTGCAGAGATATTCAAAGTACCAAACACAGTACGTTGTCCAATGTTATCCTTATGGCGAATAATTAAAATTTTATATCTCAATTATTTATGAATGTATGTTGTTGAAACTTGGCATGTGGCTTCACCTAGTACTGGTCTATTGATATTTGTACAAAAAAATAATTTTTGCCAAATTTCCCCGCAGCAGCAAACCTGCTTACTCAGCCCCATGTTATTCTTATCGAGAGTAAGTAAAATGAAATGTATCCCTTAATTATGAACATAAATGAATAAAACTTACAGTAGTATGCAACTTCGACTGGTTAAGTTGTATTGAAAATTGCATAAAAACACATATTTTCTGTTCCTTGTAGCAGAAAACCTGCATACTCAGCTTTCAATGTTATTCTTATGGAGAATAAATAAAATGCTATATATCACTTATTTATTCGTGTATTTTTATGAAACTTTGTGGCTTTATGAGGTAATGAGAAACATATACATGCATTATAAATTCACTTGGTATGCAGGTTTGCTGTTACGGGGGTATTTTTGCTATACTTACTACCTTTAAAAATTAACTTTTATGTAATAGTTTACTTTTACCAGCTGATTTTATTTTTAGCGAATTTCCCCTATAGGGAAGAAGCTATTACCGTAGTCGGCATGGTGAGACCTAGGCCCGGGGCCATGATAACTTTTCGTGTTGAGGTCCCCAGACCCGAAACACCATTCGTTCGAAACTGTATATATATATATATATATATATATATATATATATATATATATGTGTGTGTGTGTGTGTGTGTGTGTGTGTGTGTGTGTGTGTGTGTGTGTGTGTGTGTGTGTGTGTGTGTCCGTGAGCACGATAACTCTCGTAAAAATTATCCGATTTTAATGATATTTGGTAAAACGTGTAAAGCAACATTTATGACTTTTCAAAGTTCGAAAACCAGCCAAATCGCTCCATCCGAAGGGGTAGGGGGGTATTTGGGGGGGTTTGTACCCCAAAAATTAGTTTTTTTTAAATTTGTTACATATAATTTTTGAAATAGACAAATTTTAGTTTTTACCATTGGATTTAGCTTTAAAACACACAATTTTGTATTTAGGTCATTTATACACATCAATTGGTTGCCGAGATTACCGATATATTGAAAGTGCTAAACTCAGTACGTTGTCTAATGTTATTCTTATGGAGGAAAAGAAAAAATGTTATATCTCGCTTATTTATGCACGTAAACTGACGAAACTTGGTATATGGCTTCATCTGGTTATAGTCAATTGATATTTTCTCAAAAAATCATTCCTTTCTAAAGGCTCCAGTAGCAGCAAACCTGCGTACTCAGCCCCATGTTATTCTTATGGATAATAATTAAATGCTATGTCTCCCTTAATTATGAACATAAATGAATAAAAACTGGTATATAACTTCACCTAGTTGAGTTATATTGATATTAGCATAAAAACCTATTTTTATGTTCGTTGATGCAGCAAACCTGCGTACTCAGCACCAATGTTATTCTTATGGAGAATAATTAAAATTGTATATCTCTCTTATTTGTGAACATATGTTTATGAAACTTGATAAGTGGTTTTATGTAGTATTAAGAAATTTATATCTCCATTGGAAATTCGCTGAGTATGCATGTTTGCTGCGACGGGGGTATTTTTTTAATTCGTTTGTTTACATTCATTGTTCTAAAATATATATACACAGTTTATGTTTATCTCAGGGTAATGTTTTTATATTTACTTTTGCTTTGGTCCTTTCTTTATCCCGTTATATAACATTCTTGAGGGATGCAGTAAATATTACAATTTAAATTAACTTTTAAATTTTCTTCACCCAGGGGCTATGACGCAAACTCCGACCAATAATAAAAGAAAAGGATCTGCCTGTGTTATAAAACCTGCCTCCGTTTTCTAAGTATTAATGGAATTCTTATCGTTTACATTTATAAAACACTTTAAATGTAATCGTTTTTATTCCGTGCATTCACAGTGTGGAAGAGTTTAGGTGTTACTATAAATATGTTTTATATTCACCTGATTGATCTAGAGCAAAGTCTTTGAAATAATGTAAAGGTTCAAAACTGGGTCCAACTGGCATGTAATTGGGCTATAATATATTATTATACTATCTAAAAAGTGGTTGATCTTTGGTAGTAATAAGGCTACGGTTTTAGTCGCCCCATTTCGACTCGTTAAAATGTACCACTGACGTTAAGACACAAACAAATGACATAATATGTCAGATTGAATATAGATGCAAATGTATAGTATCACATAGTGCTACATGCATGATAACTCATTTGTTCCATCCAAAATTAAAATAATTGTCCGATAAAATATGACCCCTAAGATTTTTGGACCGGGTAAGACAAGCTGTGAATGTCAGGTTCAGTTATTTTAGGTTATTTTAGGTTCAGTTGATGAAATTGGTATTCAAACGGAAAACTGCACTGTAAGACTAATGTGTTTTTACACAAACTATTTCAGCTTTGCGTAATCTATATTGTCTTGCTTTTTAATATAAAATATCACCACTATTTTATCTATTTGATTAGTTACCATTTTCTGTAATTATTATTAGCTATTTAGCATATTAAAATGAACATAGCTCAACTATTCAATGGTTATATTTTAAAAAGATTGTTTTAAAATTATTTCATCATAAGAAGAAAAACATTTATTGATTTACTGTTGAGTTTCCTGATGAATGAGAGTTTGATTACTTACTAATGAATTTGCAAGGAAATTTGTCAGCTGTCAAAGATGATTGATTTGAGATTTTAAAACAATATCGCACATTTCCTCCATTACAGTAACTGATTGATAATTTTAGTGAAATCCAGCGTTGCAGCTAAGGTTTGCCAAAATATAAGAGGTTTCAAGAGCGGTTGTCCAATTTTCACTCTCCCTTAGTCACTATGTCAAACCAAACACATGATATCTCAGTTCAGATTGATTAACAATATTATAGTTTTCGTCATACTATGCTTCGAAAACGGCTGTTTTCAATACGTGCGTTACGGGTTAGCCCATAGGGCAAAAATGAATCAGCTAGTGTCGAGGTCATCAGCTGTTCGTTTTCGTCGTTTATAACAATGTATTAAAGCTACTCACCTGTGTTCGTCGATTGTAAGTATCGATTGTATCAAGAGTGGTAATCGATTGTACTGTAATTCATTGTTGCATTGTTATCGGTTTAATGACAGTCCACAGCGTTCGATACATCAATCGTTATAGTTAGTCTAACCTAACACTACGACAAACGTAACAGAAATTAGTTGAATACATTTGTAATGGCTGTTTGTTAAAATAGCAAGAACAATATCGAAGCCATTTTGGGAGCAAAATTTTAAGGGTGCGCCCTACCCAGATTGAATTCATTGTTGTTTAGCGCCGCGCCGGCGCCGCCAACAAGCAGGGCCATGCATAGTTACGCTTGAAGACCATTTTGTTCTCCTCGATCGCACTGTTATTTTACAGAATTCTACCAAACTATTTGCAGTTTCACACTTTTCAGATTCCAATCTAGGGATCATACGGTTCCTTTTCTCCAAAATAATTTTTCTCCATACGTTAGGAATCTTTAGAAAAACGCTTAATTTGAGAACATTACTAATGGCCTACCACTTATTTTGTATTAAAATCACGATTTTTAAATCGTATGATCTCTAGATGAACATTTATTGAATTAAATAACATAAAATTATTTTTAATTGGTTAACAATTTAGACTACAATGAGGGAGATGCAAACCCCTTACTTGAGCGTGCGGAAGGGAGGTACGGCGCACCCTTAAGGTAAACAAGCTGTACAATTTTAGTTTTGTGAATTAGTTAGCTTAACTTATTGTGCAGTATGACGAAAAATATAGTTCATCACACGGGCCAAACGTTGGTTTTCGATCCTTGCTCATTCTCCGACCTCACCTTCGCCTCGGTCGTTAAATTTGAGCTCGCATCGAAAGCGTCACTTTTGGCCCTAGTAATGAAATATACCATTAAAGGTCCGTTAAGACTCAATTTCTCGCAAGCTTGAATTTAGTAGATCTAGATTTTGACAATCTCGAGTACACTATAAAGTGTTTTTAGCGAATTTCCCCTATAGAGAAGAAGCTATTACCGTAGGTCTCATGGTAAGACTTAAGTCTGAGACCATGATAATTTTTTGTTTTGAGGTCCCCAGATTACAAAAACACTATTCGTTCAAATTTATATATATGTGTATATATATATATATATATATATATATATATATATATGTGTGTGTGTGTGTGTGTGTCCGTGAATGCGATAACTTGAGTAAGAAACGTCCGATTTCGATGAAATTTGGCTCAAATGTGTAAAATAACATTCATGACTTTAAGTTTGAAAACCAGAAAAATCGGACCATGGGAAGGGGGGTTTATGGGGGTTTTAAATTTTCCAAAAATCAGTTTTTTGCACTTTTCACCCTACAATTTTTTAAAAACTTAATTTTGGTTTTGACCATGTTATAGAGCTTACAAAAACAAATAATATAGTATTTTGAATTATTAACCTAGGTTAAGTGGTTGCGGAGAAAATCCAAAAAAACCTACTCATAAAATCTCCCATGTTAATCTTATGGGAAAAAGGTTTTTGGCATTTCCTCAGTTTATTTTAATTTAAACTTCACATTTGCTTTTAGAAATCTGTTCAGTTCCACAAAACAATCGTTTTGGTGTTTAAATTGTGATTCTACGCCCAACCGTTGCTGAGATATTCAAAATGCTAAACACAGTACGTTGTCCAATGTTATCCTTATGGAGAATAAATAAAATTTGATATCTCGATTATTTATGAATGTATGTTGATGAAACTTGGTATGCGGCTTCAAATAGTACTGGTATATTGATATTTGCACAAAAAATTGATTTTTTGTTGGTTATTCCTGTAGCAGCATACCTGCGTACTCAGCCCCCATGTTATTCTTATGGAGAATAACTAAAATGTTATATAGCGCTTATTTATGATTGAATATTGATGAAACTTGGTATGTGGCTTCGCCTAGTTAAATTATATTTATATTAGCAAAAAAAACAATTGTTTGTGTTCCTTGTTTCAGCAAACCTACGTACTCATTACCAATGTTATTCTTATGGAGAATAATTCAAATCGCTTATATGTGAATATATTTTTATGAAACTTGGTACGCGGCTTTATGTGGAATTCAGACAAATATTATGCATTGGAAATTCGCTGAGTACGCAGGTTTGCTGCGACGGGGTATTTTCTACATAAAACCACACTAAACCAATTTGTTTTACTACAAAACCATATTTTAGCGAATTTCCCCTATAGGGAAGAAGCTATTACCGTAGGTCTCATGGTAAGACTTAAGCCCGAGACCATGATAACTTTTTGTTTTGAGGTCCCCAGATGCCAAAAACACTATTCGTTCAAATTTATATATATGTATATATATGTGTGTGTGTGTGTGTGTGTGTGTGTGTGTGTGTGTGTGTGTGTGTGTGTGTGTGTGTCCGTGAATGCGATAACTTGAGTAAGAAACGTCCGATTTCGATGAAATTTGGCTCCAATGTGTAAAATGACATTCATGACTTTAAGTTCGAAAACCAGAAAAATCGGACTATGGGAAGGGAGGTTTTAAATTTTTCAAAAATCAGTTTTTTTCACTTTTCACCCTGAAATTTTTAAATCACACAATTTTTGTTTTAACCATGTTATAGAGCTTAAAAAACAAATAATACAGTGTTTTTAATCATTAACCTAGGTTAACTGGTTGCGGAGAAAATCCAAAAAAAGTGTTCATAAAATCCCCCATGTTAATCTTATGGAAAAATGGTTTTTAGCTTTTCCTTAATTAATTTTACTGTAAACTTCACATTTGCTTTCGCCAATCAATTTAGCTCTACAAAAAAATCATTTTGGTGTTTAAATTGTGATTCTACGTCCAACCGTTGCCAATATATTCAAAGTGCTAAACACAGAACGTTGTCCAATGTTATCCTTACGGAGAATATTTAAAATTTGATATCTCGATTATTTATGAACATATATTGATGAAACTTGGTATGTGGCTTCACCTAGTACTGGTATATTGATATTTCCACAACAAATTGATTTTTTGTTGATTATCCTCTTAGCAGCAAACCTGCATTCTCATCCCTAATGTTATTCTTATGGAGAATACGTAAAGCTTTATATCTCCCTTAATTATGAACATAAATCATTAAAACTTGGTATGTAGCTTCACCTGGTTGAGTTATATTGATAATTGCAAAAAACCCACATTTTTATCTTCCTCGTTGCAGCAAACCTGCGTTCTCAGCCCTAATGTTATTCTTATGGAGAATAAATAAAATGCTATATATCACTTATTTATTTAAGTATTTTTATGAAACTTGGTAAGTGGCTTTATGTGGTAGTAAGAAATATATTCATGCATAGTAAATTCGCTGAGTACGCAGGTTTGCTGCGACGGGGGTATTTATGAATATATTTATAACAGAACAGACCATTGAAAACGGATTTTGGAATAAGTGAATACGTATACATTCTTAAAAAAGACTTTTTGAAAATAAAAATATAATCAAACAACTTTTTGATTTGTATAGCAAATGAGGTTGTAGTTGCGGGGTGTAATTGACAATGTTCAAATACAATTTTATATTTTTATTGAATACTAGCAGTTACCCGGCGCGCGTTGCTGCGCCCAAAACTTTGAATTTTTTAATTACAGCTGTTAATTAATTACAGCTATTAATTTTGTAAACACTAAATTTCTAAAACCTGACACTGCACCCTTGTATGCCCTCTGGGTCGGAGCCCTTTGAACATATTTTCACCAAACTTCACACAAACCATCCTTGAATAATGCTTAATAATGCCTGAAAGTTTCATTACAATCTGTCGAGCGGTTTCGGAGTCCATAGGCTACATACATATATACATACATAATTCCTCTTTTATATATATAGATAAAACTATATAACAAAAACAACAAACTCCAAAAACTTGCCGACGACAATAGAAATTGTTCACCATTACTCCTCCAAGTAATACGTTACACTCAGAATGGCATAAAGAAGAAAGAATGAAAACATTTCTATTCCCTCTCGGTTCTTAGCACCATTGTGTTGAAGAAGTTCAGTGAAATATGGTCCAAACAATGTTATCAATCACCTCTTCCATGACATTTAACTCATTATTCAGGTTTATGGTGTTATGTAACCTCTCTGACTGAATTGTCCGAGATCTCCGTCTGCGGTTTCCCTTTCACCTTGAAGCAGTCTGACTCCACAACCCACCAAATACCATTGTACGTATTCCGCAGCATTTAACATACAAATGGGTGAGCTTTGTTATGTTTAACAATTACGATTAACTAGCTTTTCTTTTCATTTCAGTTTTTATAATAAAATAAAATCACTCATCTGATCAACTTCCAATATTTAAAAATGTGTTTAAGCTTGACATTTTTATTTGATTTATATTAAGTTATTTTAAAGGTACATTATATTTTGCCCAGCCAATTAAAATTATATTTTACCTGAACTGGATTCAATTAAATATTATTTTGTACCACATATTGAGGACGCGGACAACGTTTGTCTAATTATACTGTTATTTCACTTCAAATGTAAAACTCTCACAAAGAAATAAATAAATTCACAAAGATAGAATCACAGGCACTCGCAAGAACAACTAAGTTTCATCGATTCACTTACCATAAACACATGGAACTTGTATGGAAAATATTTCAAATTTGCTCTATTAACATCTATGCCCGGATGGTGTTGAGACAGTTTAAATAATATGTAGATTACTCAAAGTTGTAATGTAATTGAATTTACAAGGTGCGACTGAATTATATGTTTAAGTGAACCATGCACAATTAATCAAAGAATAATTTTAAATGTTCATAACAAAATAAAAACTGTATACAAACCTTGTAGAATGTAACGAGGTCTTTTATTTGCATTCTATCAAAATATGTTATTAATCCTTGAACATTGCAGAACAAGCTGAATAAAACATCCGGTGAAAAATCTTCTTAGACCAAGCGAATGAATAATTTGAGAGAAAAGTTTCCTTATTTAACTCTGTAAAACAGGGTGCAAGGAAGTTTGGTCGAGTATTTTACATAAAATACTGTTATCAATATGTTTTGATTTTTATTTAATAAACCTGAACCTACATTTTCAAATATTTTTTCGTGTTAACTTTGTCTTAAATGTGAATTTTATATCTTAAGTTATATCTTAAGGGCTGAAGGCTAAAATCAGGGGTTTCATAATGCAAAATTGTTATAGACTTTTATAATCTCAAAAAACAATTAAAATGTAAAACAAAAAATTGTATTCTTTTTTTGAAATTCATTGTTGGTTAAGGTATATAATACAAAATTAACATAGCTTAGAGGTGAATCATACTACTTTATTTTGAGATCACCTGACCTTTCTGATCACCATTATATACTTTCTTTTGACCCTTAAATACTTATACCTACATATTAAATGTTTTAACGCAGGACGGCACCAACAAGTAATAGTTATATTTCTACCTTCGTTAATAACCCAGTTTTTTACGATAAAATTATTGAATTAGACCAGAAATAAAGTCAATCAACGCCTAGCCAGACTTATACTTCACTGATTTAATTAACTTCTCAAGAAAACTAAACTGTATATTATATGTTTTAACTCAGTTAGGAATTATTGATTGTGAGGATATTTAATTTATAGTCTTAAACCCCTCATTTTAAATATTATTATGGTTGATGCACGCATATATAGTATTACGGAATATTTTATAAGCAGTACATTTTGAACAACCCACTAGATTTATTTCTTCATATGTATTTGCTACAGTTATAACTTCCCACTTTCCTGTATTAAAAGTAGGCGGTGTTCTATTAAATGCTGACACAATGACAAAAGACAGCTGATAATATGGCTTAATTTAATTATAAGCTAGATACCTATAATGAATGGTTTTAAACGCATAACAATTTTACAAAACAGTTTTGATAAAGAAGCCCATCACTTCTTGATCTTCGAGGGCTTGACGTTGGTTTTTACTTAGCGTCAATGAGATCAACCAAGTGCTTTCAAGGAAGGTGGTAGGATCCTATTTTGTAACTCGCTTTTTCCGTTTGGCACATCTGTATAAATACGTTGATGAGATAAGTTTATAAAAGTATATTGAAAACTTTTTGAAATAAATTAAGGTTTTGTTTAACCAGTAAATCATACAAAGTAGACATATTAAAATTAGAGTGGTATAATTTCATACTGCTGAATTCTATGAACTTTCCTGACATATATCTATCTATTAAATATGGAAATATAAAGTAAAACTAAGGTTTAAAATAAATTAATAGCCCTAAATGTATCATTAGACGTTTACTTCATTTAAGTTTCTTACTTAATTTAACTACAACCTTTCTTTGCTTTACATTTTTACAAACTATTACAGATTATGTTGTTGGATGTATAATCAACTACTTTGTTAAGATTAAATTTGATTTTCCCCTCTTGCTTTATATATATAGTGAAACACGTGTCAGTGAATAAAAAGTTAATTTTGAAGGGTACTCTGTTAAGTTTCTTTTAAAAATAATATACATATATATAAATATCAAATTTTAAATTTACTATAGAATATTATCTACTTTACATTAAACAATTACTTTTTTACTTTCTCCCCCTATACATCGTATATGGAGAAAGTATTGTTTTTGCCAATATTTTCGAATTTTAGTTTAAGTGGAAATATTCGTTTTGAAGCTCCCTGAATCCAAAAAAGTGATTTTTACTTTCTCCCCCCTATACGTAGTTTATGGAGAAAGTATTGTTTTCATCAAAATTTTCGGAATTTGAGTTGTTAGTGGAAATATTAGTTTTGGTGCTCTCTGAATTCAAAATAGTGATTTTTACGTGATGTATGTGTGTATGTCTGTCTGTCTGTATGGATGTGTACAGAGCTAGAGACTACACCAGGGGACCGATTTTGATGAGATTTGATATGTATGCACTAATCCACGATGTCTCCAGGTGTCTCTTTTATTTGTTTGAATTTTTGGTTTTAAGGATAATCATCCCCCAAAACCGCTAAAAAAAAACATGAAAAATCCAGATTTCTCAAAAACAGCTGTAACGATTTTAATTAAACTTGAGTTGTTTGTAGAGCTTTAGGTTTCCAACAAAATGGCACCAGCCGAATTTCTGAAAAAGTTTGGGTTCTGAAATTACAAGACTTAAAACATCAAAGATTCAGTTTTTTATTTTTCATAACAAACCATAAATGCTGAAAAAAATTACTTATCACGATTGAAAATAGCTTTAATAACTAAACAATTCAGTATTTTAAATGACTACTCCACGATTACTGGTTGCGGAGAAAATTTAAATTTTCATTTAGCGGTAAAAACAGTACGTTGTTCAATGTTATTCTTATGGGGAATACAAAAATTACCATTTCTCTCTTATTTACTGATCAATTTCGTTAAAAACTGACATCCAGGTCAAGTTAGCATTGACCAACAGAGGATATTTGAAATATGTTGCACCTTGGTTTGTAGAGCTTTATGTTTCCAACAAAATGACACCACCTACATTTCTCAAAAAAATCGTGTTCAGAAATTACAGAACTTAAAATATCCAAAAAGTTTCGTTTTTTCTTCATTTTTCATAAACAAATTTAAGGGCTGAATAAACTGTACGTATCACCATTAAATAAAGCTCAACAAACTAAACAGTTTAGTATTTTGAATTATTATTCTACGATTAGGCCTACTAGTTGTGGAGAAAATTGAAACTTTCATTTAGTGGTAAACACAGTTGTTGTCCAATGTTATTCTTATGGGGAAAACAAGAATTTCTACTTCTCTCTTATTTAATGATTAATTTAATTGAAATTATATATGCAGGTCAAGTTAACATTAACCAACAGAGGATATTCAAAAATATCAATCGCCTAACCCTGGGGGACGATTCTCCTCTTACCCCCCCTTCCCCTCTTGTGTGTGTAGCAAAAGATTTTTTAGTGACTCCAAAAATGGTTTTTGGGTTTCTGAAAAACGTTTTTTTAGAAGATTTACTGTGCATTATACTGTTTACTGTATATATTTACTGTTTATATTCTATGGTTAGTAAATAAAAACAAACTTTTCATAAAAGTTGGGATAAAAGGGAGAAAGTATGTGTTAGTTTCCTGATACCGTTTATTTATAAAACCAATTTGTAACAGTGTTAATAAGTTTTTTGTTTTGTTTGCATGGGAAATTTGGTGCACTACGCAACTTTTATACAAAGCCATCAAAACAGAATGACCACATTATAAAAATTGACTACTTCGAGTAGGATGAACATATTGAGCCGAATATGATCTTAAAATAAAGAAGAAAGTTTGGAGTTTTTTACGTCTCTTAATAAGTTTCTATATATGTCGCAATAGTAGCACGGCAGACATCAAAACAATATTCTATTTCTCGCCTTGTAAGTGACAGTAGTGATGGCAGCCAATAAGAATAGATTTATAGTCAGGTGCATAGCAACAACCATAAGTTTGTCTAAAATTACTTTGAACACGCACAATTAATGTTTTAGCTCTGTAAACCAAAGCACACACTAAGCTTTCTGCCGCGCGGTCCACATCTTACTGGCTAGACAGCGACAGCGACAGCGACGCACAACGCTATTTTTGGCACCAAGGTCGACGACTCATCAACACAACGCGACTACTACCAATTGTAAAAACAAAAACTCCCAACCCTCCTCTTCAATTTGATACCATTATCGCCTCGATATGTTCATCCTGCTCGAAGTAATCAATTTTTCAAATATAAGCGTTCTTTTTCGATGACCCTATATTTTGTTATTTAAGAAAACTGCGGAGATGTTCCATTGCAGTTTGAAAAGTGGTGGAAAATGTTCGCAAAATGTATAAATAAATAAACTCACCATCACCTGAAATGAACTTTGAACAAAGGATCTTATGTTTTGTATATTTCTTCGAAGTAATAGTTGTTTTCAAATTAAACGTATTTAATAAATAACAACATCTAATCAAACCCAAACTCCAAATCCGTTTAATTTGTCATAGAAAACACTATTTTCAAACCTGACTCAACTATTTTATAAAACGTGGACGGGTCAGTTTAAAACAATGGCGGATCCATGGGGGGGCAAGGGGGCAATCGCCCCCCCCTCAAGCTCAGAAATGTTTGTTATTTATTGTATAAAAATTGTGCAGTTATTTAATTTTAAGCTGGTTAAATGTGTTGAGATTAATTCATTATCGACAATCCAATTTATGCATTGCTTACCATAAGTTATTTTTCTAAACGGTATGTATGCATACTTAAGTTGCGGAACTAAGCGTAAACAGTTAGTGGGAGCGATAATTTCGTTCTGGTGACACCTGACAGTTGGCTGCACTGAAGTGACGACACGACTGCCCTTACCTTACCCTGCTTCCTTTTTTACCCGCGTAACCACCGCCGGCGCCGCGTTACTTGGGTGTGGGTGCCGGAAAACCGGTCAAACGTCTAGGTTAACGTTGCGTTGTGTAGCGTGCATTCTGTTGTGAGTGTCAATGTATCAATGAGATCTCAGATACAACAGCGGTAGCTCGAGTGAGCGTACGGCGATGTGCAGGCAGAGTGATGCGTACGTGACGACGTGACGTTACCATGGCAACGGGAGTTTGATCGCGCATCCACTGTGTCCACGTGATATTATTAGCCATCACATCACCCTTCCACTGCGCATGAACGCTTTTCTGTCATAGTTCGGTTCACTTCAGTGCATGTTGGCTTAAACTGTTATTTTTAGTATTTGGTTTACTTTTTGATATTACAATTATTATCCGTAACAGTAAAAATCGGGAGGGGGGGTTATTCCACCACTAAGTTCACCCCCCCTGACTCTAAAGCTGGATCCGCCACTGGTTTAAAATTACCATAATTTCATGCAAGTAATAAACAAAATGTAAGTGTTGGCATTTTAAAGCTTTTAAATTGCATAACATTATTCGTTTTATATTCGGTTGGTGGTTGATAATACGTATTTTCAGTAAAAAAAATGCAAAGTACAGACAATTTTTAATTGCATGTGAAAGAGATAGGATTATGAAAACAACCATTATAAGTGGATCAATACTAATATTATTAGTATACAACTAATATAAATACTTTCAATAATTATTGCCCTTGACTAATCTCAACCAATCACTTTAATTGTTTATTTCATGACAGTTTACCTATTCCTGAGAAGGAATATTTATTTTACCGTTGCTATATAAATGCTAGAACCCATTTTGCCGTGATAGACAACAACCCGGCCATTTATTAAACTTGCAGAACAAACCCTTTCCTGTGTTCAACATGGAAACGATTTTACTAGGTTACTAACCTCGCCGTTTTTACAGTTATGATTTTAAATTGATGTTTACAAACAGGTTATTCTCCCTAAAATAAAACATGATTTACCATTCATTAACGTTGTACAATATATTTAAATGTTAAAATTGTATGCCAGTAAACGATTTATTTGAAAAATGTACTTACCTAGACAGATGGATAAACCGATGGGTATCATTGTGTTCATGAGAAATTTTGTCCAAAAGAAATGTAATTGTTTGTTGTGTCCAAAAGATATTTCTCCTGTGCAACCCGTCCAAAACTAAATAGTTATTATAAAATGGGCCGTCTATTCAGTCCAAAATAAAAGCTTGGTTGTTTCATCCAAAAGTTCAGTGAAAAATAATAACTAGATGGTAAGTATAATTTTAATAGAATGAACAGATGAAGTATTGCGTATTATTAATTATTACCCGTATACATTGCACCCAAAGATCGAGCCTGATCAACCAATGATATAGTTAATAAAATAGGCTATATAATGTGTTTATAATCATACTAAAAACTTGGACTTGTAAATTCAAGTTTGCATATTAGAAAGATGCCATATTAGAAAAATAATACGATAAACATTGCATTTTGTACGATGCCGAGGAGGATATCAGATAAAATTAAAAATAGTTTGAATAATGAACAGAGAATTACCACCCTGTGTAGCGTCCATGTCGGCGAAATAGCCTAGATCGGCTAAGAAATAAATTTATTACGCTGAAATAATTTATCCAATTACATATTATTTTTTTGTTGTAGGATTTTCATTTTCCTTAATAACATTTGTAATGTGTCTTTAATATGCAAGTGTGTGTATAAACATTAAGAGTATTGTTTTAACCCACATGAAAACACAATTATCAGTAACAGGCCACTAAAACCCTGTGCTCATGCACATTTTATTTTTAGTTTGCACTTTTAAGCTGTCTCAAAAATATAATATTTGGTGAATACTGTGAAATAATACGGTACAACTCATCAAATATAGGCCTAACGCGACCAATTACAGTGAAATATGAAATACGAACTGCAATATACAGCATGATACAGCGTACACATCATATGCAGCATTATTAGTTACCAAGCATCACGCGCTAGACATTGTCAATAGTTTATTTATTTAAGAGGCTGTGGCTTCTTTTTTCCTTCACTCTGAGCATTTCCTTGTCCGGACTTGTCTAGAAAGCAGTGCTCGTCTTTCGCCACACTTTGCTGCTTTTAAAATTAAATGTTTGTGTTTTTAGTGTTTTACTGTTTTGACGACTTCGATATGAGTAGAGGCTTAGTTGCACTAAGATTCTATTGGATCTGAAGAAGGGAAGTTTAGTTCCCGTAACTATCGTAATGGAACAACTAGATAACTGAATCGCTCAATAATCGCTGACATAGTTTCAAAGTCCACCCCTTGACCACTGCGCCAGCGACTCGCCCAATCCACGAGCAAGCTACTGTAATCAAAAAGGTAATCTAGGCTTACTACAACGCCTAAATACTCTAAACAAAAAAATCATGCCTGAATTTACAACTTCACGTAGCCAAACCAAACTCCAACAAAAAAATTTAAATTTGTCACACATCACCAAAAAACGTCCTAACTTTTGATGCAGAAATTTCCATAAAATCCCAAGGAGATACGCTTTTGTTGGACCCCGAAAATTAACTTACCCCGCCTTTGCATGATTTATGTTGAATAACTTAATGATAAGTATGTTCGATCGTTCTTTACATTGTTTTAAGCATAAGAAATATACAAAATTACTTTGGATCTAGTATTGTTCGTACGCTGGACCTGGCATGAAATAAAACCTTATAGAGAAATCAATATGTTATAATCAAACTGAAGCAATATCACAGGTCACTAATGAAAGATAATGTGACAAAAAAGGAATCTACACAAAATTAAAATATGTTCTAGAAGTGTGGAAACTAAGGCGATGCCTTTGTTATCAAACTGTACTTGCTCTTAATACTGTCCTAAATATAAACATATTTCTTAATAGTTTTGTTCATAAAACTCAGATAAAATATATATCGCAAAGTATTGACATTTATAACCTAAAAAGATAACGTTGCCATCTACTCTGACGAGTATACTCGTTACGCCGAGGCAAAGATAACGAATATAAAAGAAAACTGGTTCCTGCGATATGTTTTAGTTTACAGTTTAAATGCACTTTTCAGTATCGTTAACTATATTTCACTTTATTTAATTTTTTTTTATTATCTACGTGGTTGGAGAATGTGTTAACCTCATTTTACTAAGTATATTAATATCGGTCATAAAGTATGACTTATTTTAATAGTTCATAATAGGAGTTAATATAATGTGATTTAGTTTGTGTTTTTCGTTTGTATGTGTGTTAGGGAACAACTCACTACATAAATACATAAGTTACGGTACATAACATAGTAAGCTTAGCGTAAGTTTAAAAGAGGAAATTTGTTATCACATAATCACACGAAACCTTCTTTACTAAGATCAAATTTGAAAATAATACACTAAGCATTAAGTGTGACTGTAACAAATATTCCTAAAACAATAACATCGGAAACAAAACACAGAATTGTCTTCAGAAAAACACCCTAAAACACCTGTCATACAATACCCTGAACATACAATCAATGGCTACAGAAATACCTTGACAGTCATAACCCCCATCTATAAAGAAAAACGGCATCCGGAGATTCAAGTATTTTAAAACGTCACGTCAGCCTATAATTAAATTACCACACATACCACACTTAATTAATGGGAAAGGAATTATGGGAACATTTCACTCAAATTTAAAACTGGAAACCTCCAACAAAATATTATTTCAGTCACGAGATATGTAATGTTAGCTGATTTCTTTAAACATCACCATATAACAAATTACAACATTAAATTTCGTGTATGACAACATTGTAAATAAAAGTGCAAAATAAAGCTATCCTTTTTCAGACATCTATTTTAGATGTACTAATAACATAATTATTGCTTCTATTTAAATTAAAGCTAAATCTGTTTAATTAAGTCTCTTCGATCTGTTTTCCGTATGAAAGTAAAAGGAAACATTGCTTGGTGCGGGTTGTTTAAGATAGAAAAGGCTCGTAAAAACACTGATTACAAGTTGCAAATAATTATCCATAAAGCTTTGCGAAGTTGGTCACTGATCAAGAAAAATTGTCAATGTTTTAAACTCCCCAGAGTCATAATGTTGAAGCCATTTGATTCAATCCGCCCCATCCTACGGTCCTTCTGTTCTATTTTATTCTGCATCGCATATCAATATATTTGGTTAGTTCCGGACGAAACTTTACTAAACCAATAGGGACTAAGTGATACCCCAACCCGACAAAAGTACTTAATTCCTCTTTTATGAGTCTTATTGTTAAGTTAGGCTACTAAGTTAGTTATAAGTAAGATAAGTTAGTTATTGATGTGTTAGGCTACTGGATAATAAAGCCAAGGGCTGATGAAATAATAACATCTTGATAGACGACCTACCGTCACAGTATAGTTGATAAGTCATATTCTCGTTTTAAAAAACGTAACCCCAAAACCTCCGATTAGGACGGTTCAGATAAGTTGTTTCCCTCGGCATAAGTGAAATAATTTATATCGGTCATTTGTTGAAGGGTATTTCGCATGTATTCTTTTGTTAGAGTTCAAATAGTATCAGTAATATTCTCAACGTCTTTTTTTGTTATTTTTAAAAAGTTTTAAAAGATATCCAACTTCCTAAGGTTTTATCATTCTCTAATCATAAAAGATACCATAATTTAACATTTGTGTTCGACAAATATATTGAATTTCTGTAGTTCTGATATTACTGTATGTCACTTAAGTATTACGAAGCTTGACGATCCCGGTTGCGCTGGGATGGTTCATGGACAGAAAAAACAGTGTTATATGGAGAAATTAACTATTAATACTAACACACACATGTGTATACATGTACTCAACATACTCAACAGACCTAATAAAATCATTGTCTGCCATAGATAAACATTTAATCTTGTAAGGCCAATGGGGCGAAGCACTGGTGGAGTTTTGGACATCTTCTGAATTGTTACTCATGCAGAAATCCTAACAAACATTTGGGTATGAAATATGTTAGGGTTTTTACACGATAAAAGTTTCGAATTTCGGACGGCGGGTTTCCCATTGGATTTGGATTAACTTTGTTTGATGCATTTCAAAGTTAGCGTTTCAAATATAGATTTTAATATTCTTTAGAAAAAAGCTAGATTTGGTTTACCCTATTTATATATTAACTTAGATTGTTATAGTATATCTTTAATAAAACATCTTAGAACTCCTACGATATTTGTTTTTGGAGAAACATTATAAATGCAAATAAAGCTGTACTGATCAGTAATTTAGAAATACTTTTAATAAACGAAATATTTTAAGTTCTAAGTTAAATTGTGTTAAGTTGTAATGTCATCCCGCCTGGCTACAGCCCGGGTGAAGGAGTATGATCACCAACAGTAAATCTCTGCTAAATGAACTGCCCTCAGATTCTCCACACATTTTCCTCTACCACCAACATGTCTCACTAAAACCTGTCATGACCTGATCCTGGATTATAAATGTAAACGTGCTCAGTTTACTGCTTCTTTGTCAGAACCGTATTAGTACAATTTCGCAAGAAGTCGTAGTTATGAATTTAGAAACTTAACGTCGTAAAGCATCCCAATTTTGCAGAACATATCCCAATTAAATATTGATTAGAATGAAGATCAAACATGCATATCTATACTTAGATTTTTCATAGCTGATTTTTCCAATGAAATCATTTCCACCAGCCTCAGACCAGTTTATTTAGACAATAAATGTGTTTAAATACACGTCTACACTTCTTACATTTATAGTATCATATTGTATTCGTATTTTGTGACTTTCAGCGTGTCATGTTTATGTTTAAGTTTGTATATTTTAATTATGAGTCCTCAAGTGGATACGAAACTTCACAATTTTATAAGATCTTAAAAACAGTTTAATTACATCAAAATATGTTGCTGACATAACCTGCAACTATAAATATAATATCTGTAGACCTGTAAGATATGTTAACCTGTTTAATTTATCCAAATTTCCGCTTATCAGAATCGATAACTAATTTGATTATTATATTTTCCTGGAAGATAACTCGATCAGATCAAGTATAAACTATCCAACGAAAATATCCGCACCGTACAACAGCTTGCGATTGTTATTTCACCAGCGAGGTAGTATCCTGCAACATTTCGTCCAATTAGCAGCTCGTCTGCGCTTCCTCAACATCTGATATCTCGCTGCACCACCCCACTTGCAGTTTGGCCTCCTTTCAGTTTATATCTGCTGAAATAAAATGCTTTAAATTTCTTCTGTTTGTTATAGTTTTAGGTATTTTTACTGTAGTTTAGATAGGCATAATGTTTATATCATCGTGTCGGAAATGTTTAGTAGGTAGAACATGTATTTTAGATATTTAATAAAACCAGATTTAAATTTAAACCATCACAAAAATCCTATATTTTAATACACGGTTGAAACGCTAAGTTCGTTGTGCCTACTAAACCGATTTACAATATTTGTGTATCAAATTAAAGGGGATAATGCGTAGATGTGCCAAACTTCCTCAGAATGCATGTTTTTTTAGGGCTACGCCCCACAGCCCTTCAAAAGTTGCAATATTAATCTTATGGAAGTACAGTAAGTATTATTGAAACTAAGCATTTGACAGCTGTTGAAGGTAAAAAAACAATGTACAGAAGTAGATCAGCTGTGTTAAGCTAACTTCTGGAATGGCATCACAATCAAAACTGCCCGAATTCGAGCAGCTGGTTTAGCTAGTAGTAATTACTACATAACAATTCTATATTGCCTTAATTTACAAACCCCAGCAACTCGACATAAATCAAGTTATAGCTGTTTTTGAAATTGTTTAAAAATATGAAGTTTTAAGGTCAAAATATAGCATAACGATTTTTTTAACACTCAAAACAATGTCAGAGTAATTTCAATTTTTCGAAATAAATATGTGATAATTACTGGTAATTCACAAAAAATTAACAATATTATTTTAAAAAATATAGTTGCTCGGCTTAGTGTTGAGTGATCTTTAAAGTCTTCATACCAAGTTTGTTTGCTTCAAATTTCAATATTTTTAAGGTTTCAATATTTTAAGTTTTGACAAATATGAATGGACACCGTTTTTAAATTATACGAGTTAGAAACGTAGAATTCAATACCAAATTATCGCTGACAAAAATATCATACGTACCAAGTTCCAAATCACAATTTTATTTGGTTCCTAAGATATGATATTTAATTAAAACACAAAAACAAACTTACAGATGGGTAACGGGGCGAGATGGGCCCTGCGTTTATAACATTATTAGTTGGCTTTGACACCAGGAAAAAAATCCTGGAGTTTCAATAGAGAGTTTGAAAACACCCTGTATGTAACAACCAAACTAAATCCACGGTAAAATATTTTACTATTTCACTTACCCAACTGAGTCAAACAATAACATACGATATGTTTAAATCAAAGCTTGCAATTCTTTAAAACCATTCGAATTAAAAACGTACAACGACACGAATGAGAATCAGGAAAACATCGCAGATAGTGTTATCTACAGACCGACGGACAGGAAAACATCGCAGATAGTGTTATCTACAGACCGACGGACAGGAAAACATCGCAGATAGTGTTATCTACAGACCGACGGACAGGAAAACATCGCAGATAGTGTTATCTACAGACCGACGGACAGGAAAACATCGCAGATAGTGTTATCTACAGACCGACGGACAGGAAAACATCGCAGATAGTGTTATCTACAGACCGACGGACAGGAAAACATCGCAGATAGTGTTATCTACAGACCGACGGACAGGAAAACATCGCAGATAGTGTTATCTACAGACCGACGGACCTGGTAAAGATGGCCGACTCCCATGTTTGACTTCAATGTTTGACGAATCACAGTACAACGACACGAATGAGAATCAGGAAAACATCGCAGATAGTGTTATCTACAGACCGACGGACCTGGTAAAGATGGCCGACTCCCATGTTTGACTTCAATGTTTGACGAATCACAGTACAACGACACGAATGAGAATCAGGAAAACATCGCAGATAGTGTTATCTACAGACCGACGGACCTGGTAAAGATGGCCGACTCCCATGTTTGACTTCAATGTTTGACGAATCACAGTACAACGACACGAATGAGAATCAGGAAAACATCGCAGATAGTGTTATCTACAGACCGACGGACCTGGTAAAGATGGCCGACTCCCATGTTTGACTTCAATGTTTGACGAATCACAGTACAACGACACGAATGAGAATCAGGAAAACATCGCAGATAGTGTTATCTACAGACCGACGGACCTGGTAAAGATGGCCGACTCCCATGTTTGACTTCAATGTTTGACGAATCACAGTACAACGACACGAATGAGAATCAGGAAAACATCGCAGATAGTGTTATCTACAGACCGACGGACCTGGTAAAGATGGCCGACTCCCATGTTTGACTTCAATGTTTGACGAATCACAGTACAACGACACGAATGAGAATCAGGAAAACATCGCAGATAGTGTTATCTACAGACCGACGGACCTGGTAAAGATGGCCGACTCCCATGTTTGACTTCAATGTTTGACGAATCACAGTACAACGACACGAATGAGAATCAGGAAAACATCGCAGATAGTGTTATCTACAGACCGACGGACCTGGTAAAGATGGCCGACTCCCATGTTTGACTTCAATGTTTGACGAATCACAGTACAACGACACGAATGAGAATCAGGAAAACATCGCAGATAGTGTTATCTACAGACCGACGGACCTGGTAAAGATGGCCGACTCCCATGTTTGACTTCAATGTTTGACGAATCACAGTACAACGACACGAATGAGAATCAGGAAAACATCGCAGATAGTGTTATCTACAGACCGACGGACCTGGTAAAGATGGCCGACTCCCATGTTTGACTTCAATGTTTGACGAATCACAGTACAACGACACGAATGAGAATCAGGAAAACATCGCAGATAGTGTTATCTACAGACCGACGGACCTGGTAAAGATGGCCGACTCCCATGTTTGACTTCAATGTTTGACGAATCACAGTACAACGACACGAATGAGAATCAGGAAAACATCGCAGATAGTGTTATCTACAGACCGACGGACCTGGTAAAGATGGCCGACTCCCATGTTTGACTTCAATGTTTGACGAATCACAATCTTTCATAATGTTGAGCTTGCAACGACACGAATGAGAATCAGGAAAACATCGCAGATAGTGTTATCTACAGACCGACGGACCTGGTAAAGATGGCCGACTCCCATGTTTGACTTCAATGTTTGACGAATCACAGTACAACGACACGAATGAGAATCAGGAAAACATCGCAGATAGTGTTATCTACAGACCGACGGACCTGGTAAAGATGGCCGACTCCCATGTTTGACTTCAATGTTTGACGAATCACAGTACAACGACACGAATGAGAATCAGGAAAACATCGCAGATAGTGTTATCTACAGACCGACGGACCTGGTAAAGATGGCCGACTCCCATGTTTGACTTCAATGTTTGACGAATCACAATCTTTCATAATGTTGAGCTTGCAACGACACGAATGAGAATCAGGAAAACATCGCAGATAGTGTTATCTACAGACCGACGGACCTGGTAAAGATGGCCGACTCCCATGTTTGACTTCAATGTTTGACGAATCACAATCTTTCATAATGTTGAGCTTGCAACGAAACGTGTTGGTATAATTTATCGCATTACACAGTTGGACTATTGACGGAGTCCTTGGCATGAATATTCAAACACATAGCACTCGTATGTTTAGCTTGTACTTAACTTAGATTTGGCCGTATTTAATACAAAGGTTTTGGAACCATTTACTACATTTAAAGTACTTTATTATAAATTTTGTTTTCTGATTTAAATATAAATCCTGCTACAACTGCTCCTTGCTAGTTATTTTTGTGAAATAGTGAACTTACTTTTTAATTTCATTCTTCGTATAAGAATAGCCTTGAAAGGACTCGATAAGTGACATTATGTTTAGCCTTCTGTATTCAGAATAAGCTATTATTTGAGGTATTGAGAGGAATTGATATATTGTTTTCGATGAATGAAAACATGGTTCAGTAACCATGAATATGAAACCCGACATATGGTTTTTTCTGAATATGTGCATAAATTCAGTATAAAGCTATTTTTGCTTCAATTTATTTATTATTTATTTCTCAGTCCACATAGACTATACGTCTGTGCGTGGAACGTACCAAGAAAAGCAAGGAGTGAGCCGTGACAGTACGAGTTTAACAGCAGTGATAACATGTACATGCCTGGGATTCGAACCCAAGACAGGACCACTGCCAAGGTTCCGGAGTCACTAGGCCAGCGACTCCCTAGGGCCAAGTATAGAATTTGCTTGGAGTGATTTTTTCTTGTATTTGTTAGCTCTGAATTGTTTATAGTGAGCGTACATAAACTTGTCGTAGGTATATCAAGATCGGTTTATAGACTGTTATTCAAAGTGCAATAACGTTTACATATTATAGAATCTGGCATTAAATTAGTAAGTAAATTTTCACTTTTTCAGTGCATGTTTTTTTTTTGTTTTTTTTTAAGATGCGTGCATTTTTTACCTCTCAAAATCAAATTAGACAGTCTGCAAAGCTATTATCAACCTCACGTAAAAACTCTTATAGAAGGAAAGTCGAGATTTATTTCTTCTATGCAACAAATATAAATGTTGATTGAGAGTTATATTCATTTACTTGCATTATCACTCTCATTCGGTGGTGCGTCTCTCATACAGCTTGGTAGTGGTTGAGCTCACACAGCTGAACTTCCTCACATTCAGCTGAATTATGTCTTTCAAACCGGTTTGTGACATTGTTAACACCCAGGAGACATTTTGACTTCTTGATACCTCGTCCTATGATTCGTCAAATTTTATTCCAGGAATACTCAAGAACTTGGTTCACAATCAACCTACAAATACGCAATATACATTGTTATCACAGGCAATAAATAAAAGTTCTCTTCTATTGTAGTTCTGTTGTAGCGTTGTAAAATGCCACCGTCGCGCTTAAGAAATTAACATTTTAAAATTATAATTTTAAGAAAACCCTGATGTCAGTAGTGCACAGTCCCTGATATATGTCGCTTATCCTAATGAAATATGTAACCACTCTTTATCCAAACCTGGTAAGAAACACAAATATGGACTGTTCCACATATCACGTTTCGATTTTGATTAATTCTGACCAATCTTGATCCGATCTGATGAAGTTGGATTAGGATCAAATTAAACTTAGGTTTTGAACTGACAGTAAAAGTTTACAATTAGGAAGACAAAGTACTGTTGTTTCCTATGTCTAAACTTATGACAAGGTGAGTAAATGTATACTGCTAAAGGTTTTTAACCAGATTGTTTTATATTTTGTATTGTGTATTTTTGTGTACTGTTTTGGGTGAAACAATTAATCTTTTGTGTTTCTTTCTGAACAGGGCTACAAAATATAAACCCCTCAGGTACAATAAATTATTCCGTAATAAATCAAATACAAGAAACACTTAAAATATAAGAAGACAGTTTCTAGGGCAGAATTTATTTAAATGCCTCAACACATAATTATTTGTAAGAACATGCAATCTATTTAAAAACTCCATGTTATTTCTTTATCCAAGAATATTCTGAGGAATTCCGTATCGTAAACATATATTTCAAATGTCTGTTATAAAAATATGACTACATCCAACTGTTAAATTACAATTGAAACTCACGTATTTTGATTTTTAACTAAAAACATTTAAATTATTATCAGAAATAAATTGTTCACTTTAGTTAAAACCTTGAAAAATATTTCTAATTGAGATTTAATGATCTATTATTTTAGTAAAATTTGTATCCATATTCTTTTAAGCTAATCACAATGAAGGCGTTCAATAAAACTGATGTTATCATTCTCATGGGTTGAGACAGAGTTCTCAAGCCGACGGAAGTATTATCATAGATTAAGCAAACTCCTAAGGAGTATGCTTAATCTATGGTATTATGTAGTGCCACGTTTTACTATAGGTTCTACAGCTGTTAACAGCTAAACTAACATGGGTTGTATTTAAACATCAAGTTTAAATTATTGAGGCTGTTTAAACCAGCCAGGCCAGGGAAATTAGGATACAAAATTGGATAATACCCCAGTCGCAGCAAACCTGCATACTCAGCGAATTTCCAATGGAGATGTAAATTTCTTAATACTACATAAAGCCTCGTACCAAGTTTCATAAAAATATTTTCACAAATAAGCGATATATACAATTTTAATTATTCCCCATAAGAATAACATTGGGAAGAGTACGCAGGTTTGCTGCAACAAGGAACACGAAAAATGGGTTAACTCAATCCTATGTCTAAACTTATGACAAGGTGAGTAAATGTATACTGCTAAAGGTTTTTAACCAGATTGTTTTATATTTTGTATTGTGTATTTTTGTGTACTGTTTTGGGTGAAACAATTAATCTTTTGTGTTTCTTTCTGAACAGGGCTACAAAATATAAACCCCTCAGGTACAATAAATTATTCCGTAATAAATCAAATAACTCAACTAGGTGAAGTCTTATACCAGTTTTTATTCATTTATGTACATAATTAAGGGAGACAGGGCATTTAATTATTCTCAATAAGAATAACATGGGGGCTGAGTACGCAGGTTTGCTGCAACGCGAGGATTTGGCAAAAAATATTTTTTGAGCAAATATCAATAGACCACAACGAGATGAAGCAGTATACCAAATTTTGTCAGTATACGTTCATAAATAAGCGAGATATAAACATTTTCTTTTCCTCCATAAGAATAACATTAGACAACGTACTGTGTTTAGCACTTTCAATATCCCGGTAACTAATTGACGTAGAGGAATGATCAAAATACCAAATTGTGTGTATTTTTAAGCTGAATCCAATGGTGAAAATTTGACTAAAATTTGACTATTTCAAAAATTATATGTAAAACTTTCAAAAAAAACATTTTTGGGATACAAACCCCCCCCCCAAAATACCCCTTCGGATAAAGTGATCTGGCTGGTTTTTGAACTTAAAGTCATAAATGTTTCTTTAGAGGTTTAAACCAAGTTTCATTAAAATCGGACCATTTTTACGAGAGTTATCGTGCTCACGGACACACACACACACACATATATATATATATATATATATATATATATATATATATATATATATATATATATATACAGTTTCGAACGAATGGTGTTTTTGGGGTCTGGGGACCTCAAAACGAAAAGTTATCATGGTCCCGGCCCTAGGTCTGACCATGCCGACTACGGTAATAGCCTCTTCCCTATAGGGGAAATTCGCTAAAAAATGAAAAAATTGCAAGCACAAATATTTTTACTGGAAAATGTTACCTGAGGTCCCCGCATTCAAATCCCAAGTTTTCTACTTCGAGTGAAGTGAGCTTTCACCGCCATATTGATTTTGTCCTGAATTTTATATAGAAATGTATTATACTATTTATAAAATCGCTCATAAATAGTACAGTTTTTATCCAATTTCGGCAGTATGTGTGTCAAACATACAAGAAAAGGTAATTTAATTGACTAAAAAATATAAAAATTGTAGGAATTATTACCTTAAACACTGATTTTTCATTTTATCCTTACATTTTTTATTATGTATCCAAATACAACCTTTTCATAACAATCAGCTTAAAAACACAAATTTTGTTTTTTGAATCATCATTATACGATGACTGGTTCCAAAGAAAAGTAAAAAATACATATTTTATATAAACAGTACTTTGTCTTAATCTTCTTTCACCTACTAACCTGTTGAAAATAACTTAAATTGCTTTTTAAGAGTGCCAAGAAGTTTTAGCTCTAGGACGAAATTTAAATATATGTTCAACTGACTTTGGTTTGATCATTTTTCAATTTCCCATAAGAAACTGATAGACAACGACTGCATTCGCATCGGCAGGCTCTCTTTACTTTTCTCCAGAACTACTCAAGATAAAACCATGATTAAAAATACTAAAATGTTTGTTTTTTAAGGCCTACAACATGAAGGCAAGTGTTTAAAAAAATATAACAAATCATATGGTCAAAAAAACTTAAAAACCACATTTTTAAGGGAACACGCACAATAATACTAGCTGGATCTTGACATTAGGGTTATGGCTTCATCAGATCGAAGATATGGTAATCGATCATGTTTAAAATTGGATGAAAGGTTAACTTGTTATGGCATAAAACATTTAAAAATCATGTCCGCCATTTTCCAATATGACGGCGAAATCTCACCTGACCCGAATTAGAAAACTTTGTATTAGAGTCAGAAGTCCTTAGTGCACATTTTCCAGCAAAAATATTTCTGCTTGAAATTCTTTTAATTTTTAAAACCTATTTTCACTGACCTATGGAGAAAAAGGTTAAACACGAGTTAATGTAATTTAGTATATTTTACGAATTAGTATTGGCGAACTAAGTTCACAAACATCATTACAACATTCAATCAATCAAAGCTACTGATGATTAAAAATAGTATTACTATCCAAAAACAAAATGGTTGTTGGCAATACCCATTTTTTTACAAGAGTAATTTTAATGGTGATATTTTATAATGAAAAACCCGTCTGCAAGTTACATTTAAAGGACTAAACTTATGGTAGTTTACGTCAAAATTGTCACTGTAAGAAAAATTACCTTAGAGAATTACTTGGGAGACCTCTAAGCCTTATAGGCTCTAAGCCATGTGGGACCGGCAAGCGTTGGGGACCAGGTTTTACTTTTATTTCAAACTTAATCGTGGTCGTTGCGAAAAAAATTTACTTTTGTAAATAGCATAGGGATTTTTTGCTTTGGGGGACCTGTTGAATTATTTCTATAACACATCTAATAATTTGTATTATAGCTTCGCTTACTGTTGCAATAATCTTAGTTAACCTTATTTTAAAATTAACGCTTTATTTTTCCGTTATTTATTTAAAAAATAATTACAAAAATTGCTCAACCGGATGATACTAAAATGTTCACTAATATTATCCGAGATGTGATAAAGCAATGTAATAATTACTTATTGGTTTTATTTATGTGGATTTTCAGTTTAATTAAAATTTAAAACTTTAAAATTACCAATGAACAAATCTTAATTCAAAAGATTCAGCTGTTCAGTCAGGGATCGTGTGCCCAAATGGCACAAACATTTTCATTTTAACTTTGAAATTAAAGGTATGAATTTTTCCTCAAAAGAAACTAGATAAATTCAAGAAACACGAGCAAAAATTTAAAACTAATTATAAAGCTCCCACACTGAGCCTTTTTAAATAAGGGTGTGAGATTTAACACAACATTTAATCGTCTTTGATAACATACTACAGCAATGCTCAAGGCAAGCTCGTATATGCTCATGTATACTCAAGACAACAACTCGGTTGTCATTAACGCTTAGAGAACACTCTGTTGTTGTCTCTTGAACTAATTGCTTTTGGGTATGAGTCCTGTTTAACATCAGCACTATACAAATCACCATTTGTACAACACAATGCTTCAATTTTCAAAGGTAGCGGAATTGTTTAAAATTGTGGCTTAAAGGTGTGTTTTCAATATTCATCATAATTTATTGAAACGATTATTTGATTTCTGGGCAGAAGCTACTGGTTTAAATTTAAGAAACTAACAACAAAGTTCGTTGTAACAAAAAATACATCGGTCTCTAGAAAAATATCACAAACTTATATATTGCTAAACTATGCTAAACATATATTGCTATTGAACATTTCTAAACTTGACTATAGTAAAAGGTGATATTCTTTAAGCCCAGAAAATGTCCTACTAAGTACTAAAATTTATTTCTAGCAAAAACTAATAAAACTAAAGCGAAAGCTTTATTACCTGTCTAATAAAAATAAACAGTTGATTAATCTTTTAACAATTTTCATATAATTTCTTAAAACCAAGGGAATATTGTACTTTTGTACCCGATTAATTATGAAAAATTGCAAACCTTCATAATTAATTTACAATTTACACAACTAAAGGTTTCCAATGAGGGGATATATATTAAAATCCGCTTAATGGGACTCCAGATTTAGTTTTACAAAGATTACATTCACCAAAGATAGATTGCAAATTTGGAGTTTGTTTTGATTTATTACCTATAATACAAAAAATGTGGAAAATGTGACCACAACAGATGGATATACGTTTGTTTTCACCAACATATTTGATTCATTCAGCAACTGTTTTGTTGATGTATCAACTAAAGGATATATCGAAACGACAAGGCGATTTCTATACAGAGACTAGCAGCTAAAAAAAACACGAGCCACTGGAAGAGGCTACCCAAAGGAAGCCGAACTGTTCGAAACAGATGCTTTATTATGCGAAGACAGTGAAATGTCGTATTTTCAAATGTAAACGGAGGAAACCTACTTATATTCTAAAAAAATTACGCTACATTTACGAAAAATTATAGTCAAATAACCAAACCTAACTCTGCAGAGAGCTGTATGGCGGCTCTTTTCTTTGTAACATATTACAAAAATGGGTTTGTGTGAAATATAACAAAAATTGATACCTCAAAAAGTAAACACGAAAAGGTAGAATTGAACCTGGGACCGCAAGATCGTGAATCAGTGCCATATCCATTAGACTACCATAGCGTATCGAACTAAGTAAAAGTTACAATTCATCAAGCAGCAGGCGGCACTGTGATTTTAAAATTTTCCACGGGTAGCGCTCGGTGTGATTTCAAAGTTTTACACCTGGCAGCGCTCAAGTAGGAAATGTCTCTCTTCCAGGGGCTTGTGTGTCTTTTTAGCTGCTAGGTATACAGAAGCTACTAGTTAAACTAACGAATTGGAACTCTGAAGGTAATTCTTGATTTGTTTGAAAGCCTAAGAGCGGAGCTTGGAATTGTAGTTCTTCATTATGGGGGTCTCGTTTAGGTTTACTGTTTACTTAATTTTAATAAAATTCCTAAGCTCATTTTAGCTCGTTTTTACTCATCCCTCTATCATTTTTTGGCCATATATCATCTATAATCCAAGTTTGCGACGGATCCCAACAACTATCTGGTAGCTTTAAAAGCTAAATTGTATCCCGTTTAAATAATCAAAAGGATAGCTAATGACTACTAAATGGAACTTGATTTGCGTATTAGACTTATAATCATTTGACTGAATGTATTTGTATGAATTATAGTTGAAGTTTTTTCTTTTTAACTAAAAGTAATTTCTAAGACTAAAGTACGTTTCTACGCAACTGTTTTTTAATCAAAGTTAAATTTAACTGTGTAGTTAAAATCGGCTTTAACAAATTGCATGTTATCCCAAAATTTACCTTTTTCAAAATTAACTAAACATTTGTTTGCCATAATTCAACGTAACTAAGAACAAATTATCATACAAATGGAATCATATTATAACACATTTTATAGCGTATACAACAGGATAAATCTTATGAATAATATTGAAAGATCACATTTCGAGTATGCTCTTCTTAACAAGCTTCCATTTACAGAAGCCTTCAACGAGTTCAATGACATTTTCCTTTACGAAGTATTTAAAATCCACCTGGCCTTCAGGCCGACGTTGAAGAGACTAGCGGCCCTGGCACTGATCCGGTTACTGGATGAATTCAGATGTCAGAATAATCTCAAAGACAGATGGCTTAAGAGTATAACTGGCTTTTTCGCGGAAGGGGATCTCCCGGCGAGTCTGTTCAAGGAGGTGGTCGAGTTCAGCAGAACTATGTGGACCGTGGATGTATTCTACTGCGGAGTCAGACTCCTCGACTTCTTCCCGGACCTGACAGACCCCAAGGAGGCCGTTGGGAAGGAAATGCTCCTGGTCAAGTCCGAGTATGACGTCAAGGTGACATTCCGGTCCCTGACCCCAGGATGGGAGGTCAACTTGGTCCTCTGGGCGATCCCTAAAATATTCTTTGTCTTTTCGCTGTACCGTGAAAACTCATTGTGCTTGAACGAAATTATGTCCGAGGACAACGAAGGACAGATCAAAATAGTCTTCTTGCAGTTCGTTGGGGACAAATATTTCTTCGATTTTCACCAAATGAAAGAGAAACTTGATTTTAGCATTTGAAAGCAAAAGTGAAACGTTGAATTAAAAGACAATTGTGACTTTGTTTTACAACAATCAATGAGTATCATTTTTACTAGTGTGACTATATTTAATTTAATCGATATAATGTTAATAATAAAGATACATAAACGTATTATCATTGGTTACCATGGCTCTTATTGGTTTGACACGTATGTTTAATCATCCAGCAGCAATAGATTTGTAGGCTAAGAAATATTTACATTCTATCTTTACAAGTTCATTAGGATTTCACTTTAAATTACTTATGACATTGACAATGTTCTTCGCCAGTGTAAAGAAATAGTTTTGAGCTTTTGAGTCTTAACTACCGCCCTCAATAACTTTGCAGAGGAAATCATTGAGATTAACTGTACTTGTTAATTTAATAAGTAAATTTGCTTTATATATTCGTTGATAACATGATTTTGAATAATTCTCGACCCTAATTGCGATATTGTGGGATAGAGATGGATATAGCGGTGAGGAAGTTTTTACCCTCCAACATTTTTTGAGGGGACATTAACCTCAGATAGTCCTTATACAAGGTGATTTCCATCATTCTGCTAGGGAATTTTTATATTGTAACTGTTTCATAACAGCTATTAAAATACATCATTACGTTTGGTAGGACGAAGCCGTAGGGGTGTTTACGCATCTGCAAAAATAATTAATTCAATCCCAACCATTTAAACAAGAATTGCTGAGAAATGTATGGAGGATTTTAAGTTGCAATAACGGTTATTATTGTTACAGAAAAACAACATGCATCACTCAATGTTTCTCACCAGAAGTTATGTTTCGTATGAAGTAGAAGTATGTATAAGTATGTATAGTATAAATAGTGGAAAAGCTAACCCTTCCCCTCACCACTCTTTCACGTCACTACAAAGAAATGGTGGACTGCTTTTTCCTCCCTTACATGCGCAAAAATGGTTCAGGCAGGCCACTCAAAATAATACAGGTATACTTCCATTTTTAGTTGTTTTTTCATATTTTACATGAGAAAAAATATTGTTAGTAAACTTCCAAAGAATATGTGATTAAGTACATAGTACATGTTAACGGAATACGTTTACAATCTGGTCCTTAATCGTAACAGGCAGACAACCTTATAAACACCACTTTAGACTTTTCTGATGTATACAACTCCAAAATAGCAAGATAAAATCAAGATTACGAGTATAATGTATGAGTACTGACAAAATTAATGTTATTAACTTAATTACAAATCAAAAATATTGATATGTGATATTGGGTTTTGTTCGTAATTTCGGGAATTACAAGTTATTTAATTTAAAGTTTATATTTTCAGACCATTCTTGTTGCGAATCAAAGCAAGATTGTTTTCCCATTAATAACGTGCGAACACAGTTTTGTGGTCCAAGCAAGCTCGTGTGTGATCATGTATGCTAAAGACAACAATAAATTGGCCGCTGTCACCGCTCAGAGAACACTTGGCTGTTGATGTGATGAACTAATTGCTGTTGAAGTTGAAACCAGCGGTATATCACCACGAGGCAAGGTGCTTCTCTTATGTGTACGACACAACTTGGCCGCTGTCAGCGCTCAGAGAACACTCGGCTGTTGATGTGATGAACTAATTGCTGTTGAAGTTGAAACCAGCGGTATATCACAACGAGGCAAGGTGATTCTCTTATGTGTACGACACAACTTGGCCGCTGTCACCGCTCAGAGAACACTCGGCTGTTGATGTGATAAACTAATTACTGTTGAAGTTGAAACCAGCGGTATATCACCACGAGGCAAGGTGCTTCTCTTATGTGTACGACACAACTTGGCCGCTATCACCGCTCAGAGAACACTCGGCTGTTGATGTGATGAACTAATTGCTGTGGAAGTTGAAACCAGCGGTATATCACCACGAGGCAAGGTACTTCTCTTATGTGTACGACACAACTTGGCCGCTATCACCGCTCAGAGAACACTCGGCTGTTGATGTGATGAACTAATTGCTGTGGAAGTTGAAACCAGCGGTATATCACTACGAGGCAAGGTGCTTCTCTTATGTGTACGACACAACTTGGCCGATATCACCGCTCAGAGAACACTCGGCTGTTGATGTGATGAACTAATTGCTGTCGAAGTTGAAACCAGCGGTATATCACCACGAGGCAAGGTGCTTCTCTTATGTGTACGACACAACTTGACCGCTATCACCGCTCAGAGAACACTCGGCTGTTGATGTGATGAACTAATTGCTGTGGAAGTTGCCACCAGCGGTATATCACCACGAGGCAAGGTGCTTCTCTTATGTGTACGACACAACTTGACCGCTATCACCGCTCAGAGAACACTCGGCTGTTGATGTGATGAACTAATTGCTGTGGAAGTTGAAACCAGCGGTATATCACCACGAGGCAAGGTGCTTCTCCTATGTGTACGACACAACTTGGCCGCTATCACCGCTCAGAGAACACTCGGCTGTTGATGTGATGAACTAATTGCTGTGGAAGTTGAAACCAGCGGTATAGGCCTATCACCACGAGGCAAGGTGCTTCTCTTATGTGTACGACACAACTTGACCGATATCACTGCTCAGAGAACACTCGGCTGTTGATGTGATGAACTAATTGCTGTTGAAGTTGAAACCAGCGGTATATCACCACGAGGCAAGGTGCTTCTCTTATGTGTACGACACAACTTGGCCGATATCACCACTCAGAGAACACTCGGCTGTTGATGTGATGAACTAATTGCTGTTGAAGTTTAAACCAGCGGTATATCACCACGAGGCAAGGTGCTTCTTTTATGTGTACGACACAACTTGGCCGCTATCACCGCTCAGAGAACACTCGGCTGATGATGTGATGAACTAATTGCTGTTTAAGTTGAAACCAGCGGTATATCACCACGAGGCAAGGTGCTTCTCTTATGTGTACGACACAACTTTGCCGCTATCACTGCTCAGAGAACACTCGGCTGTTGATGTGATGAACTAATTGCTGTTGAACTTGAAACCAGCGGTATAGGCCTATCACCACGAGGCAAGGTGCTTCTCTTATGTGTACGACACAACTTGGCCGCTATCACCGCTCAGAGAACACTCGGCTGATGATGTGATGAACTAATTGCTGTGGAAGTTGAAACCAGCGGTATAGGCCTATCACCACGAGGCAAGGTGCTTCTCTTATGTGTACGACACAACTTGACCGATATCACTGCTCAGAGAACACTCGGCTGTTGATGTGATGAACTAATTGCTGTTGAAGTTGAAACCAGCAGTATATCACCACGAGGCAAGGTGCTTCTCTTATGTGTACGACACAACTTGGCCGATATCACCGCTCAGAGAACACTCGGCTGTTGATGTGATGAACTAATTGCTGTTGAAGTTTAAACCAGCGGTATATCACCACGAGGCAAGGTGCTTCTCTTATGTGTACGACACAACTTGGCCGCTATCACCGCTCAGAGAACACTCGGCTGATGATGTGATGAACTAATTGCTGTTTAAGTTGAAACCAGCGGTATATCACCACGAGGCAAGGTGCTTCTCTTATGTGTACGACACAACTTTGCCGCTATCACTGCTCAGAGAACACTCGGCTGTTGATGTGATGAACTAATTGCTGTTGAAGTTGAAACCAGCGGTATATCACTACGAGGCAAGGTGCTTCTCTTATGTGTACGACACAACTTGGCCGCTATCACCGCTCAGAGAACACTCGGCTGATGATGTGATGAACTAATTGCTGTGGAAGTTGAAACCAGCGGTATAGGCCTATCACCACGAGGCAAGGTGCTTCTCTTATGTGTACGACACAACTTGACCGCTATCACCGCTCAGAGAACACTCGGCTGATGATGTGATGAACTAATTGCTGTTGAAGTTGAAACCAGCGGTATATCACCACGAGGCAAGGTGCTTCTCTTATGTGTACGACACAACTTGGCCGTTATCACCGCTCAGAGAACACTCGGCTGTTGATGTGATGAACTAATTGCTGTTGAAGTTGAAACCAGCGGTATATCACCACGAGGCAAGGTGCTTCTCTTATGTGTACGACACAACTTGACGCTCTACCAGGCAACATTTCGTAAAACATTGACTTGAAAATTATTTTCCAAAATCATAGGCTTAAATGGAAATAATTATGCCATTTTGCCATGACTAATGACAAAACTGCTGGATGTTTGATGGTCTTTATTATATATTTAAAAAGCGCTTGTAGTAAAATGATGTAATAAATATGCGTCCTAAGTTCATAAAAGGGTCCTAAGGTTATTAGAGGGTAACATTTGTGTCTGTTCATTCGTTAGCAGTTTACAAATTTATTCTCCTTTATATCAATTTTCAATTGTGCAATATTTTATTTTAAATCACAATATCCAATCACAAAGTACGCTGTATCTGTAGTTGTAAATAATCATACTGCCCATCTACATACTATGGGAACACTCTAAGATTGAATCATTAGTTTAAATACACTTATTATTTTAAATAATCCACAATAATGTTTAAGAATGATTCTTCAAAGCTATAAACATTTCCTTATTTTGAGATGTACTATTTCCGTCATAAGGTAAAAACTTGAAAACGTGTTAAACTTTTGATTCTGGGGGTTAAACGTTAGACCTGTATGTAAAATACGTAGATTATAAATGTTAAAACTCTTTCTGGTGTGTTTAAAGAGTCAGTTATTGCATTTGTCAAAAAGCGCATTCTGTATTGTAACGAAATTGTATTTAAAATCATTGCTAAATCGTTGACGTATTTTCTTTGTGTGGGTGACTGAATGACAACATTAGAACCATTGTCTCGATAAGTTGTAACAATCCAAATGTTGACCCAAATACTGAATCGCTGGTGGTAAAAACCAAAGAAGCAACATCATTGTCCCCCGTAGTTTCGTCACAATAATCATAGAACTCTTAACACTTGTTAACACTTGTCAGAGTAATAATTGAAACATTTACCATTTACCAATACATTTTACCTACATCGTGTTAGACCAACTGTTACCTAATATACTAACTAATGATATTATTTGCATTTATTTCAAATAAACATACAATAGCAAGGAACAATAAATTTTAAAATGAATATTATTAAATTTTGTAATGACTATACTAAGCATCTACATTTTTATTTTAATATCAAGGACGGACATGAAAACATAAAAAACGTTGCGTGCCATTTAATCTGATGAGTAACACATTTGTAATACACTTCTACCTGGGGAAATCTACGGATAACTCGTGTACTGTAATAAAATGCAATCTGTTCCAGTAAACTTGCAACAGAGTCTCTATAAAATTTGCATTTGAAGGATCACGAGTTATACATAACAATTTATTCTCTTAAAAGGTTAAACCCGTAAAACCTGCAACCATTACCAAACTATATATTTTCAAGCTATCTACGATAGCTTGGTGAATGATTTAAAACTTAGAAAACACCGCTTGAATCTGTACAAAAAAATCGTAACCTATTGTAGTATTTATTAAAATATATAAACATATTTCTTCTTACAAGCATTTTTATAAGAACCATAAATTAACACTTAGTAACCGTATTTTTCTATCAAGCAATTTGACTGAAAGGTTTTCCATTTTATTTAGATCACCAGGGCTAGAGAGCAGAAACAACCACCGAAGTTTAAGATAACATCTTTAATTTTGGTATGGCGGATTGCCTTTTTGGTAATATTCATTCCAAAATTATCATTTTAAATATGGACCTAGCAATTCCAGTTACACTGGGACCAAACGTTTAAATAACCTGTATACATTAAAACACCATCCAAAATACACACATTGAAACTTTAAAGGACTATGGGGCGAAGCCTTAGAAACTCCCGAATATTTTGTGAATTTGTCACATTTAGGTAAAATTTAGGAAAATTATGCAACCAACCACGGTCACAACCGCACTGGCCAACAAATTCAGTCGACATTCTTTATATATTTATATATTTAGAGCGACATAATTTGTTGCCAACCCAACTACATATATAAAATGTTAATATTGGAGGCAAAAATTATGAACAAAATTGCATGCCTCCGCCACCATAACGTGGAGAGTAATGAACAAGTCGCTTAAATTGAACCAGCCAACAAGCAGAATCAACGAATAACGAATAAACTATTTTGTATCAATAAACTTGTATCTGTTTATTCGTTAATATTCCATCGCAATGTTCAAAAAGGACGAATAAGAAGGAAAATTAAATGTAAAAACATTTAAAAATTGGTAGGTCTACACAATTTGATTATGTATGTTCAATTTATTTGAATGAATTGCTTCACTTAAAATATGCGAACAGTCCACCACTGCAGCTGAAATAACGGAAAATAATCCGCACTAGTGTACAACGTTACCAGTTTTACAAATTCACTGACACGGCTTTTCAAAGTAAATCATTCAGCAATGTCGCCTCTAGTATTGACCCCCCACTATTCCCCCCCCCATAAGTACCTCCTTTGTTTAATCCCATTCAAATTGTTTGTCGTCAGCATTTGTTGAATATAACAATCTTTGTTGCTAACGTTTGTTGGCAATTCATATTTAATCGTGCCTTTACTATTTTATTATATTAGAGTATAGGATATTTTCCACCTCATATCAAGTACAAGTCACGCAAAAAGAGATAACTAACCAAGTCGGAAGTACTTCCACAAAATATTTTCGTTCATTCCCCGTATTTTTACGAGCCCTTTGTTGATGTTATGACAGAAACTTCATTTACGCAAATGAGATGACAGAAGATTTCCCTTGGTAGCGCTATAACAAAACTGGATTGTATATTCTGATTAAATATTACTAAGTATGTTTTCGCTTATGCATTGAGATTTTCTTTCGTGTGTCATCATGTTTAACATTGTGCCACCGAAAAGCTACAATCGCATTCTTTTATAACTGTTTTGAGTGTATGTTCTAGGGTTCTACGTATGTTATAATCAAATAAATTTCCACTAAACTATACTTTTTAGCGAATTTCCCCTTTAGGGAAGAAGCTATTACCGTAGGTCTCATGGTAAAAATTAAGCCCGAGACCATGATAACTTTTTGTTTTGAGGTCCCCAGATGCCAAAAACACTATTCGTTCAAATTTATAAATATATCTATATGTGTCCGTGAATGCGATAACTTGAGTAAAAAACGTCCGATTTCGATGAAATTTGGCTCAAATGTGTAAAGTGACATTCATGACTTTAGGTTCGTAAACCAGAAAAATCAGACCGTAGGACGGAGGGTTTGTGGGGGTTTTAAATTTTCAAAAAATCAGTTTTTGTATTTTTACCCTAAAATTAAAAAAAAATTTTTTGTTTTGATCATATTATAGAGCTTAAAAAACAAGTAATATAGTATTTTGAATTATTAGCCTAAGTTAAGTGGATGCGGAGAAAATCCAAAAAACCTACTCAGAATCTCCCATGTTAATCTTATGGGAAAAAGGTTTTGGCTTTTCCTCAGTTCATTGTAATGTTAACTTCACATTTGTTTTTACCAATCAGTTCAGCTCCACAAAACAATCATTTTGGTGTTTAAATTGTGATTCTACACCCAACCGTAGCAGAGATATTCAAAGTGCTAAACACAGTACGTAGTCCAATGTTATCTTTATGGAGAATAAATCAAATTTGATATCTCGATTATTTATGAATGTACGTATATTGATGAAACTTGGTATGTGGCTTCACGTAGTACTGGTATATTGATATTTGCACAAAAAAACTATTTTTTGTTGATTATTCCCGTAGCAGCAAAACTGCGTACTCAGCCCCATGTTATTCTTATGGAGAATAAGTAAAATGTAATGACTCCCTTAATTATGAACATAATACCCCCGTCGCAGCAAACCTGCGGACTCAGCGAATTTCCAGTGCATAATATTTGTCTGAATTCCACATAAAGCCGCAAACCAAGTTTCATAAAAATATATTCACATATAAGCGATTTTAATTATTCTCCATAAGAATAACATTGGTAATGAGTATGTAGGTTTGCTGAAACAAGGAACAGAAACAATTGGTTTTTATGCAAATATAAATAGAATTTAACTAGGCGAAGCCACATACTAAGTTTCATTGATATTCAATCATAAATAAGCGATATATGACATTCTAGTTATTCTCCATAAGAATAACATGGGGGCTGAGAAAGCAGGTTTGCTGCAAGAAGGAACAGAAAAATGGGTTTTTATATAATTATCAATATATCAACCAAGTGAAGCTATATACCAAGTTTTATTAATTTATGTTCATAATTAAGGGAGTAAGTACATTTTTACTTATTCTCCATAAGAGTAACATGGGGGCTGAGTACGGAGGTTTGCTGCTACGGGAATAATCAACAAAAATCAATTTTTTGTGCAAATATCAATGTACCAGTACTACTTGAAGCCACATACCAAGTTTCATCAACATACATTCATAAATAATCGAGATATCAAATTTTATTTATTCTCCATAAGGATAACATTGGACAACGTACTGTGTTTAGCACTTCGAATATCTCTGCAACGGTTGGGCGTAGAATCACAATTTAAACACCAAAATGATTGTTTTGTGGAACTGAACAGATTGGTAAAAGCAAATGTGAAGTTTACATTAAAATAAACTGAGGAAAAGCCAAAAACCTTTTTCCCATAAGATTAACATGGGAGATTTTATGAGCAGGTTTTTTTGGATTTTCTCCGCAACCAGTTAACCTAGGTTAATAATTCAAGATACTAAATTATTTGTTTTTTTAAGCTCTATAACATGGTCAAAACCAAAATTAAGTTTTTTTTTAATGTTAGGGTGAAAAATGCAAAAAACTGATTTTTGGAAAATTTAAAAACCCTATAAACCCCCCTTCCCACGGTCCGATTTTTCTGGTTTTCGAACTTAAAGTCATGAATGTCATTTTACACATTTGAGCCAAATTTCATCAAAATCGGACGTTTTTTACTCAAGTTATCGTGTTAACGGACACATATATATATATATATAAATTTGAACGAATAGTGTTTTTGACATCTGGGGACCTCAAAACAAAAAGTTATCATGGTGTCGGGCTTAAGTCTTACCATGAGACCTACGGTAATAGCTTCTTCCCTATAGGGGAAATTCGCTAAAACTTGGTATGTGGCTTCACCTTGATGAGTTATATTGATATTTGCATAAAATTCCTTTTTTGTTCCTTGTTGCAGCAAACCTGCTTACTCAGCCCCCATGTTATTCTTATGGAGAATAATTAAAATGTTATATAGCGCTTATTTATGATTGAATATTGAAGAAACTTGGTATGTGGCTTCGCCTAGTTAAATTCTATTTATATTTGCATAAAAACCAATTGTTTGTGTTCCTTGTTTCAGCAAACCTACGTACTCATCATCAATGTTAGTCTTATGGTGAGTAATCAAAATTGTATATACCGATTATATGTGAATATATTGTTATGAAACTTGGTATGCGGCTTTATCTGGTATTAATACATATATTATGCATTGGAAATTCGCTGAGTATGCAGGTTTGCTACGACGGCGGTATTTCCAAATAATGCACTTTCTGCAAAATCATAATTAAAATTATAAATTTCTTTAAACAAATTTGTAACGTAGAACTATTCAAAATATCAGAAAGTTATAATACAAAATAAATCATTATTATGGGGTAACTATTTTTCTTTTATACTATATCAATAATTTCTCGATTTTTATTCGTCCATTTTCAACCCCTAAAATTATTTCTTTCCATGCATGTTTGGTACCTATAGAATGTAAAGCTAACACCCTCTAGATGTGTCTTTTGGGATTTTGATAAAAATTAACCACATAAGGGTTTAGCCCCATGGGCTTTCAAAGATCCAATTTTAAGCTTACGGACTTATTGTTACGTCAGCTAATTGACGTCAGCTAATTGTTTTAAAGTGTAAACCTTTCTACCTTGTGGTTTTGTGTCTGTGAGAATGGGACATCAGCTAGTTTTAAATCTTGAAACACTATACAAGTATATTCATATTCCCGAAAATAGTTGTTATTATTTATTGTTTTCTTTGATCTAAGTTATTATTAATTAGGTAAAATTTCTTAAATCAGAGTACAAATTTAGCCAAGTTAAGTAATTAATGAATACCCCCCAGTAAACGAGAGTTTGATCGCATACTGGTGGACCAGGCAGTAGATTTGTCAGCTGTCGAGATTGATTGATTTGATCTCTTAAAACATCATCTCGCTGTCCCTCCATCAGGGTTGCTGATGGATGGATTGGCGGAATACGTTACAAGTTTCCTTTAAGTTTTACAAAATAAGTGCTTTAAGAAATTCCTAATGTAACCTTTAATGGCGCCTGCAATTGAAATCTTTAAATGTCTAAGGTATGGACTATTCAAGAACATATTTTAGGAACAAACTAATTCCAAACATAAAATTTGTTTTGCATTTTAAAACATTTGTTTCACAGTAGCGTGACATGATTATGAACGTTTTTGCATACTTCGTCTTTTATCAACAGTTTCCTCAGAAATGTCGGTTGACACTGAGATAAATAGCATTTAGGTTAAAGTTCCAGTTAGTGAACCAAAGTCGTTCCAAAACCAAATGATCTTTATGTAAGAGCGATTACTACTCAAGCAAAAATACAGATAATATTTTCGAATATAATGTCTTCCGACATTTCATTCAAAATGCCAACACCTGAGAGGCATGCCAAACTAAGCTTCGTCATTTCAACCCCCCTCCCTCCCCCAAGAAACACACAGTAACGCTTGAACATCCCCCCAATATGTTACATAATTAACTTAATCATATAATAGACTTTAAAACAGCATAAACCTTTTAACATAGTTTTACTAGAAATTTGGAATATGGGTTTAAATAAATCATTAAAATTTTAATGACTTTCATTAATAATCGTTTTTAATAACTTTTCAAAGCAAAATTTAAAGAAACGATTGTTTTAGTGTAAAAACACCGAAACTAAAGATGTGGGTGGCACTGCGCAATATACTGTATCATATTATGATTTTTCACTATAAAACGACACAAAACAAAGCTGAACAGCAATTCAGAATTTACTCAAAACACGTTATGTATTTATTTTAATTTTTAACTTTATTTAAATTGTATGATGGAATCATTTTTTATATAATTACTAGCTGATCCGACATACGTTGTCTTGTCCTATTGTCATTGAATTTGTTTTATGTCAAATACTCGTTCATTTTCAAGATTAGCTCGTTCGCTTCGCTCACTCGCCTATCGAAAAAAGAGGTTGAGTTGCCATTCAAGTAGTGTTTTTATTTCCATAATGAACATATGTTTATGCCTTTCAAGAATTTTTAGATATAATCCTTGTTAACAGCTGTTTGGTGTAACTAACTGAACTTTGGTCAAATCAATGGGAACTTTGCAGGCCAGTAGGACAGAGTCCTTAGGTCGGATTAAAAATTGTCTTTTATAAGAACCTTGTCCTGACATTAACGAACACAACAAAAATAGAATTATTCAATTCAGTGCACTCATTCTCAAGTGATGGCGTGACCAAGGGAAATAAGGGATTCATTTTTATATGATAACTAACTGTAACCTTGATTTAGATATCAATCTGAATTTGTTGTTTAATTTTTAATTATTATAACATTATCAACAGACACGGGAGTGCGCCAGATCTAAGAATAAAATATGTGAGCTACGTAACGTTGATTCGAAACTCCCTCCCTACATAATGCAGCATAACGCTACGCATACCCCCTCCTTAATGCGTTACGTAATATGTGTATTGCCCTACTACATTTAAAATGACTACTCTCTAGTAATCCCACTGTTTTTATTTTGTTGTTTTTTTTTTTAGAAAGTATAAATCGTCCAGCCCCTATCAAGTGATTTTTTATCTGTTTGTTAGTCAATGCCCGGCCATATCAAGACAGAAGTAGCTTAATTATTTCCTCCTCAAATGCGGTTTTTCAAAGATCAAGCTAAATAAGTATATAATAACAAGGCGTGGAGTCCCAGTTAGCATAATAGACATCCTTAGGCCCTTAAATTATCTCTCGACTGTTCATAATATTTCAGTAATCATCTACCCAGGTAACACGTAAGTTTACGGCAAGCCTTGCCCTAGAATTGCCAGGAAAAACTTTCCGAATAAAACATTTGAAACGCTTGTGCAATGCATTCTGGGAAAGTGTGCCGTTGGCTGTCCGACCACAGTTTGAGGAATACTTACCGCGGAACATAAGAGACTCCTCGATTCACCGCTTGGAGCGCTAGCGGCGTAATTATATTCGGCCGCCATTACAACGCCATTGTTTATTTGTGTTAGCCAAGGAAGAAAAGTGCAGAAGTTCTCTGTTTGTTTGTTCTCTGTTTAACTTATTTGTTAATTTGATTCTTTGTTCAACGGCAAGCGGGAATAATAGCATCATAATATCAGGTAAGGATTGTGTTGTCACGTAAATTATAAGCAACTCTAGTATAATAATGTTAATAACGTCTACCGGTACGTTTTTATTGCATAGCTGTACTCGCTCATAGCTCATATGGTATCAATCTTAACAAAGCAAATCAAAATAAGTAGATAATGGGTTTGTATTATATTTCTCTCATGTATTCTGCATGAAAAATAATCGTGTGTGAAGTTGTTTGGCTAAAGAAAGTGGCAAGTTCCAACAGCCTCGGCCTAGGTTGGGTAATAGCAGTCTAAGGTAGGACCTGAATTGAGCTTGTCATCGATAATCAAGATGATGCTTTATTGAATTAATAATAAGTGTACTAGTACAACGAATGTGAACTTTGGTGGTTTGTATTCTAGACTATTGTGAATCTACTTTATTAATATCCTTACTTAACCCAACTTTGTTTGTTCAGCTAACTTAGGCCTATCAATGTCTCTTATAGGCTAAGTTAACTTCTTATACAACTAGACTGTGTTAAGCCTATATTGGCCTAACCCAGTTGTTTAGTGATACACATACCGTACCTACACATCTTATCGTCCACTCAATTTTAGTCAACTAAGTACCGGTACTTTTAAAATTTATTCCTGGCATTATGAATTAAATGAGGCTAGCCTACTGGTATAATTTGGGGTTGCCATCACACCGGATTTCCCTAGAGATTACCCGGTTTTGAGGGTAAAAATATAAATCCGAGGGTTTTCCAAGAGACATTTAAAATTCCTCTTTTTGAAAGTTTTTCCCAAAAATTTGTTAAGTAATGCAAATTTTGTGTTCAAACCCCATCTGTGAAAAAATGTAGGTTATTTACGTTTGTAACTCGTCATGGAACGACTGCAAAAGCTAACTTAAATCCTGTCTCTCTGTAACTCTAACCTATATTATTTGTTACTCGGGCTTTATTTCGGTGGGAAATATTGTTAACTTTCACGTATATTCGCCGTTATCTAATGCTGAAAATCAGTAGGTAAAGCCTATATTGTTTTAGACTATATACGGTACATTTGAGTTTTTATTTTTTTGTATGGCTAATGATTTAAATCAAACAAAAAATAATAATGTTTTCCCTCAAAGTGTACTAATCAATAGATTAAATTACTTTATTACTATCGAGTGATCCAAAATGTCGCTGTATTGGATACATAGCAGTTTGGTTATTTGAATATTAAGGTTCATGTAATGATGTGTGTATTGATGTGATGAATGACAAATTTGATTTAAAGCTAACAACAAATCTTTTAATAACCAATGTAATATATATGTTTTAGTTCAAGCCAAAATTGTACTGTGTAAAAATCCTTTGTTTTAGCAGCTTCAATTGTGAAGAAGGTTTAAATTTATTGTTAATACATTTTCTATATATATATATATATATATATGTGTGTACCATAACTTTCATAAACAAAGTCTGATCATGATGAAATTTGGTATAAACCTGTTATGCAGCATCCATTTTCATGAGTGTGAAAACCAGCCAAATCCCACCATTTTAAAAGTGGAGTTTTCTACTTCAACAATTTTTTTTACTTTGTTCATATAATTTTTGTAGCCCAAATGTTAGTTTGCTCCATTTAATTCAACTGAAAAACAAACGATTTGGTATTTTGATCATCTACAACAATGGGTTACTGAAGTGAAAGTGCCAAACACAGTACGTGGTACAATGTTAGTCTTCCAATACCACTGACAGACTGATCTATCACGAAATCTCCATAACTAAAAGGCCTACAGAGATGAAATTTGCCATATATAGGTTCCTCTTGGCCCTAGGTTCTTGCTGAGAAACGGTATTACTAAATTCCCCCGTGTTTCACCCTGCTCGGTCCCAAAGTTCCCATGTATTCCTTATAGACATTCACTTTGGTTTGAGCTGACAGAATGCAGCATTTGAGAGGATATTTTTGAAAACAACTTGTTTCGACTGTGCTTTGTATTCTATATTTATTAAATAAAAGTAATTTTTCATTAAAGTTGGGCTAGAAGGGAGAAAGTGTGTGTCAGTTTTCTGATACTGTTTATTACCCCTAACTATCTTACCTACATAAATTCTCACCTTAAAACTTAAATCCCTTATGGGCTTCCGTCACCTCACACCTTCCTCCTCTACACTAACCTACGTTACATTTCCTGACTACCTACTCACAATCCTTACCTACTCTACATACACATACCCTCCCTCCAAACATGTTTTAACAGTTAGTGACAATGTTTCTGCTTTTTGCCCTACAGACGCTGTAAGAAGACGTCACAAGGAGGTCATAAATGATGAAAAAGGAGTATGAAAAGTTCGCTGCAACAAGCTACTCCGAGAATTCAAAAAAGGTAAAATTATTAATAATATAATTTTGCCAGTATTGGTGACTGACTAACTTTGCCATAAAAACTATGGACTACAGGGACATGACCATGGAAGCTTTAACGAGCAACTAGTATTTTTTTAGTAACAAATAACCATATAATGATTAGGGCTTGGCAAGATTCAAGATTTCCAGGCTCAAAGTAAACTTTTTGAGGAATTTGTTGGTACCTAAACATTTCTTGCACCCATGGGCAGTAAAAAGTATGCATAAGATTTTAATTTAAACTAGATGATTGTCACTGTCTCGCCCGTTAAACTAAAACATAGGATTAATTAATATGCAATGTTGACCCTATATCCTTATGTTTACAAATCATCCACACTTTACTACTTCTCCATGGATCACATTTTCCGTAGCTGATGTTTTATACCTTTTGGTTTTAAAGTTCTCTAAAAACAAACTTAAAATGTTTGTGTCGGCTGCTAGACTTTTTGAAAGGTAAAACCCAAATTAGTAAAACATGAAAACCCCTAAATTGTAATTTAGTCTGTAACATTATCTGATACACAAAATTATATTACTTTCAAAACTGCCTACACAGATTTCCCACACACAGATCACAGATTGGATTTTATGTCGTCTCAGAATCTTCCTAGGAAAAAACATCAGTTTCTATATCAAAATATTATTTAGGACTAATTTAAAATGATATCATATGATTCTCCCTCATAGAGGTTGATGTTTTCAGAAAACAAGTTTAAAGGCGGTTTCTTACAAACGTCTAAGTATACGTCTATATAAACAAATGTATACATTTTAAATCTTACACCTTTATTTTCTAAAAGTTTGAAATCTGAAGCTTGTTAAATCATTTTATGATTTAAATCTCTTTTGGATTGGATGTGCACTTAAAACAAGTTGTACGTAAGCAATAATTCAAGAATATTACAGGATTTAAAACCTGTAAATTTTGGTAAAACATTACAGACCTAGAATCGGCCTGAAATTTACAAGTAGGCCTACCGCTATTGTCCAAAGTCTCTGGAGAAATTTATATTGTTACATTTAAATATAAATTTAAAAATTAAAATTGTTTTAAATTAGATACACTCGGAACTGAGTTTCACGGTATTTTGTGGAATCCTTTAACATAGCCTATTACATTTGGTTGCAATTTTGTAACTAAGGTATATCTTTAATTACCGGACGTATCATCATTAATGTATAGTGTATACATTGCTCCCAATACTTATGGGATTTTGATCATTTAACCCCTAAAATGTCCTTGATGGTTTTTAGCGAATTTCCCCTACAGGGTAGAAGCTATTACCGTAGGTCTCATGGTAAGACTTAAGCCCGAGACCATGAAAACTTTTTGTTTTGAGGTCCCCAGATGCCAAAAACACTTCGTTCAAATTTATGTATATGCATGTATATGTATGCATGTGCTTATTGCAATGTATTATTACAATATTACCAAGTTTTTTTAATAAAAAATGGGAATGGTGTATATATATATATATATATATATATATATATATATATATAAATATATACCATTCCCATTTTATATATATATATATGTGTCCGTGAATGCGATAACTTGAGTAAAAAAAGTCCGATTTCGATTAAATTTGGCTCAAATGTGTAAAGTGACATTCATGACTTAAGTTCGAAAACCAGAAAAATCGGACCATGGGAAAGGGGGTTTATGGGGTTTCAAAATTTTCCAAAAATCAGTTTTTTGCACTTTTCAACCTGAAATTTCTAAAACACACAATTTTGGTTTTAACCATTTTATAGAGCTTAAAAAAAACAAATAATATAGTATTTTGAATCATGAACCTGGGTTAAGTGGTTGCGGAGAAAATCAAAACAAAACGTGTTCATAAAATCTCCCATGTTAATCTTATGGGAAAATGGTTTTTAGCTTTTCCTTAATTAATTTTACTTTAACTTCACATTTGCTTTTACCAATAAGTTTAGCTCTACAAAACAATCATTTTGGTGTTTAAATTGTGATTCTACGTCCAACCGTTGCCGAGATATTCAAAGTGCTAAACACAGTACGTTATCCAATGTTATCCTTATGGAGAATATTTAAAATTTGATATCTCGATTATTTATGAACGTATACTGATGAAACTTGGTATGTTGCTTCACCTAGTACTGGAAAATTGATATTTGAAAAAAAAAATTTTTGGTGATTATCCTCTTAGCAGCAAACCTGCATACTCATCCCTAACGTTATTCTTATGGAGAATACGTAAAGCTTTATATCTCCCAATCTCCCTTAATTATGAACATAAATCATTAAAACTTGGTATGTAGCTTCACCTGGTTGAGTTATATTGATAATTGCAAAAAAACATTTTAATCTTTCTCATTGCAGAAAACCTGCGTTCTCAGCCCTTATGGAGAATAAATAAAATGCTATATATCAGTTATTTATTTAAGTATTTTTATGAAACTTGGTAAGGCTTTATGTGGTAGTAAGAAATATATTCATGCATAGGAAATTCGCTGAGTACGCAGGTTTGCTGCGACGGGAGTATTGTAATTTGTTGTATGAACCATGTACCAAAAACTGGATAAGAGCGTGTTAACACAAAGGTCTAATAATTTTTTGCGGTTATTTAAAAATATTGGTTGTACGGTATGCATTGTGTTTTAATAACATTTTCTGACAATAACACTAGTTGCTTGTTTGTCATAAAACCCCTTTCAGGTTGAAGAAAATTATTTCCAAACTATAAACATTGAATCTATGAATGATTAGTTTGATGGTTTCGTAAAACCTTTGGGTTCAAGAATATTATTTTGTTTTCAGGGAAAAAAGACAGGAGGTTGCAGCCATTGGAGCCAGGGAGATTGAAGAAGACGGCTTGGAACAATGAAGTTTTAAATGTATTTTGATCATGATGTAAATAGTTAAATTGAAACAATATAAAACATAATATGTAAAGATTGTTGTTTATTCCTATCTTTGGTACCTATATTATTCCAATAGCCATTTTAACATTGGTTCACCAAGATTCACAAATTAACTTGTTAGTGAAGACTAATAGATCAATGGAGAAAATTAAACGTACATTGTATAGTTATTTTAATTATTATATATTTTCTATTAAATTTTACCTTCGCCTAAAAATATAATTAAAAACATTTTAATTTGGTATAACAAAATTTGGTATAATTGCAGTGGTTTTGGACAGGCACCTTTATATTTAAATGTAGTTTGTAGCAATTTGATAAGGATACTAAGGCCAATGTATTTCAGTCTACTAATGAATTAAAAAGGAAAACAATGTTATTAATCTGTTTAATAATGAAAGCTTGTAGTATAAATTAATACCATTTATAGTAACAACAATATTATGCAACTACATTTATAGTGACAACTTTATTTGTTTTCAATGAAGTTTTTGAGAATTTTGTTGAATACTAACAGACGTTTAGCCGATAGACCTAAGTATTTTTTTAAATTATCCAAGCAATCTATTATTTTAATAAAATTATCTATTAACCAAGCAATTTGTTTAGTAGAAGTCCAAAACCAGTTATTATTTCACAGGAAGTGAGTGTGATTATGAAACATTATATTAATCATTAGTAATTAAATAAGTGATTTATTTAACAGTTTATAGCAGTTGTTTTGGTTGGTAGATTTTATTTGTTGGTAAGAGCACAAAGTTGTGTTTGAGGATATTCCAGGTAGGTTCATGCACAGTAATTACAATATTACCAAGTTTTTTTTATAAAAAATGGGAAATTTTTTATTTTTCCTAAAAGTATACAAACTATTAATTCAGTTATTTCAACTAATATTAGCATATCCATTCAGCGAAGTACAATTTTGTGCACTAGTTGTGCAAAAATACTAATTATTATAGTATTCAGGTTTTCATTAAGGTATTACCGGTACACATAAACTTACCAGGAAAGTTTGCCAAAAGCTTACCAGGACAGTTTTCTAAAAGCTTACCAGGATAGTTTTCCACAAACATACCAGAAAGGCTTTCTCAATGTGTTTGTAAGAAAGCTTTCTGAAAGCTTAATTGAAAAGCTTTTGGAAAGTTTTGAAGGAGGGAACTAGAAAGCTTGCCTCAAACTTTTCACAAGTTTGGTTGCTTGCCACGGAAAACTTGTAGAAAGTGTTTAAGTGTGTCATAGCAAGTTTTGGGCAAGCTTGCCTCAAGTTATTTTTTCTACCTGGGTAACAAATCAAGCCGGATCAACGAGGGGAGTGTAAACACTCATGAACCCTGCAATAAGCTTTGTATTTTGTCTATTACAAAGGTAACTGTGCCCACACGGTTGTTGAATAATAGTGTAATGGCATAACGTCTTAGCCCACTTGAACAATCTGACACTTAAAGACTTAACCTGAGAGATAAGTATATGTACACGTCTTTATCCCGCGATCGATGTCCCTTTCATAGTGGTGGAACCCATTTTAGCCCCCTCTGCCCCTCATTTCATAAAGTAGAGAGGTTAAGTGCTAAATCCAGTGAAATTGTAATTGTAGGGATGTGAGGCAACCTTTAATTTAGGGGGGGCTAACAAAAGCCAATTTTGAGGGAAAGGTTCCCTCCAAGGAAAAACGGGGCTCTGGTGGGAATTTGCAGTTGGTTCCATCAAATTCCTCGTCCTAAATCAGTGACATATACAATCACTAGAACACTCCCAGAGCCCTTTTTGCAGTAGTGGGGGAAGGGTCGAGTTTAATAATAGGCTACATAAGCACGCACCTAGGGGCCCACACCACTCAAAACCATATACTAAAGCCACCACGCCACTCATACAAGCAAAAATAAAATCACCAACCTGGACCTGGACGGCGGCAAGGGCCTGCACCACATGTTGAGCCTTGGAGTCCACGGTGACCACAGCTCCTAAATCCGGCCCTGAGTAGGGGAGGAATAATTGTTGTTCTTTATTTTCGATACCACCACTTTAAGTACTTGCCTGAATAAAAATATTAAAATAGATTTTTTTTATTCATAATGTCACGTTTTATGTATTAAGACCAAAGGAAAGTATTAAATGCTATGTTATATTATTTGTTATGCCACGTTCTTATTTAAATAACAATTTCGCGAAAATCACTCCCATCTTCCAATCAAATAAAATTAAAAAGTGTACATTTTGAGGTTTTATTAAAAAATGAACTCTTAGGGTAATTTACCAAAAGTTTAGGGTAATTTCACCGCTCGTTTAGGGTAAAAGCTCATCTACATGGTGGCACAGTGTTGCCAGGTGTGGGGCACATGTTTTCCTGTGTTGGGAGGAAAAAGTGGGGAAATAAGTGGGTACATTTTTAATTTTGTCTTTAAATAAGATATTTTAATACATTTAGAAATATTTATTGTTCATAAAACGTTTTTATCCGATCAGGGCATTAATTATTAATGAACTTCATATTGGGAAGTCTTTGGTAAACCATAATTTTTGGTTCTGTCTGAAATAAAAACACTGTAAAGCACTGCAAGACTCGGTGCGGCACACGGGAGACATTTCAGGAGCCGTGTGACGTCATTAAAATGTGTCATCGGTGAGGTTCCCTTATCGCCCGCCGCTAGCGCCAAAATAGCTTTTACCGACATCTAAGTTATTCAAGATTGAAGATCATCATCATCATCTCATCATATGTTCAATATTTGTACTTGTAACCACATTCTTATCGCTGTGTGTCCTAAGTATTACCTCACCCGATTGTCAGCGCTCTGCGGGGCAGCAGTTGATACTTTTTCACTAATTTTACAATCAAAACAACAGCTAAGTTACTCATTACTGAAATCGACCCTTTTTAGCATTAACAGATTAACTTGGTACCACTTTTGCTTTTTGCACAGTCAAACACGTTACTTTTATCCTCAACGCTATCCCACCTAAAGGACAGTAATCCAACCTGGCCAGCAACCATATCTAGCTTAAACAACTTATAATTAATATAGCCCTAGTAAAATTATGTTCGGCAGGTTTTCCATAGTTATTAACATATTGCGTGATATGTTTCACTATTTATTCGTATTTTATAATTAAGTCAACCAATCGAGGACAACTTTTGTGTCCAATTAAGGAGAATCTTCTTAGTAGTAAAATTTAAATTTTCCAAATTGTGATCTCTTATTTATAGCTACAAGCAAACAATTAGCTTATTAAGAGAATAACCAAATGTTTTTACTCATTACGCCAAACTGAAGAGGAACTTGATTTATTCACATAGGCTATACTATGTTTGGCCTATATCTACTTAAAATTCTTTACAATTTGTGTGATTACATACAACAAATCAAATGAGTGAACCTAATCTACCACATTGAGTAAAAATAGAATTATAATGTTCCCAATTAATTGTAAGTAACTATTTATAAAATAACTATTTTCGAATAGGTTGAAACATTATGTAAATCTGCAGTAGCTTACAATTTTTAAAAATAGATATGCCTATATAATTTGTTTTCAACGCCCAAAGAAACACTTTTTGTTCTCATTTATTTGATGGACAAAATTATTATTAGTATGTAAATTCGTATGTAAGGCCAGTTACTGGGATATTGTTCAGGTTAATTTATGATAGTCAATACAAAACATTCCTTTAAGTCGATTTATAGGCTAAAGTTGTTAACATAACAGAGCGGACTACTCTTCAACTGACAGTTGAGTAGCAGACTAGCTACAGTACGTGTGATGTCATAGGGCTTCTGTTTTTGTGTTGATCGGTGACGTCGTACGGCTCCTGAAATGTCTCCCGTGTGCCGCACCGCTGCAAGACTATGTCTTGTATTTTACAGAACTCCTCGCCACTGCCTCTCTGATCAACTTTTTACCATTCGGGTTTCATGGTTTCATTTTGGTTTCCTCTGTACGATACAGAACCCCCATCACAACATTTTTAAGTTGCTACAAACAAATAATTGCACAGTTTATTAGTCCAGCAGTCACAATCAGTTCTTATAATCAAACCCAATTATAACTAACGCCTGTAAATAAAATAATAGAAGCTTAAAGTAAAAATTTGAAACATTAACAAGTCAACAGAATAGTGTTGAAAAAAGGCAGAGGCTACGTACACGTCCGACGTGAGCCGCTACTGTTCACGTCCGTTCCAAATTATGCACCGTACGTTACTTTTCCTGAGATTTTTAAAACAAATTGAGAGCCAGAAAACCTCTTAACCTAACCTAACGTAACCTAACCTAACGTAACATCACGTAACCTAACCTAACCCAACCTAACATAAGCGGTAGCGAAGTGAATTTGCCCTTACATTGGACGTGTATGCAGTCAATTCGTTGAAAAAACTGTAAATAAGTGGCAATAAGTGGATAACATTATTTGCAGGTTAGTAACTTTCCTTTTTAAATTTCCCATTCAGTTTAATAATTAATTTGTATATATTTAATATAGTATTAAATATTTTTTTGCGCGCGAACAAAGAAGTTCAGAATGAGTGGGGAAATTAGGGACAGAGTGGGGAATATTTGTAGATCTTAGTGGGGAAAGTTATTTTTCCACCTGACAACTTTTTGGTGGCATCACTGTTTACAGAAATCAAAATATAAAAAAATTAAATACCATAATACCATAACCTCAAACAATAAACACAATCAGCAGAAGAGAAGAAACTTAAGTTTATGTTTGTTAGTTTGTTGAGGTAAATATTACATATATTTAACTACCTTAATTTATATTTGGCCTGAGTAAATATTTCTTTAAAACTGTTTCATCATTCAAAATTCAACCATTTTGGAAAAAAAAACTTAAGCCATCAATATTTTATTCGAATACATTTGTTTGAAAATATTCATAGGTAAGATTTATCCTTTTTTTTAATGAAAATAAAATGTCAGTTAAAGCCTGCTTATCAGATGGGATAGGTATTTTTGATTAGGAACCAATGTATAGGCTATGTACATTATACAGTTATAGATTATGCTTACTTTTTATTACGAGTAAAAGTATGTTGTTTTGATTGTTTGTTATGATGATTTTTGATCACTGTCCATCAATAGCGTAATTTATAACTATCCTAACTGCTGCAGCATGCTGTTTTGTTATAATTCTGCTCAAAGCTAAATATTTCACTATTAAACCAGTCTAATATGTAATAGGGTAGCCAGTCCTGAAACTCAGCTAGGCCCACCCAAATTTTCACCTGGAATTGGAGCGCCTCACAAGCGCTTATAATTGTCGGCAGCGAAACTACAACCAATGCAGTGACACATAACTACGCAATTGAGAAACTGATTCACCAAAAGTAGTGACTCAGAATTAAGCCTATTTGCGCCGCCAACCACCAGGATCGCTGTACCTACTAACTTATAATAGTTTCAGCCTCCAACAATCGGGTTCGCTAATGATTTTATTTTCTGCTGCCAACCATATCGATCGCTAGTGAAAATGTCTACTCTACTAACTTAGTTAATTAGTCTGTGATTAAACCCTGCATGTTTTCTGCCACTCTAAACCTGTTAATAGTTTTTAGTTTTCAGTGTGCTCTTAGTTATAGTCGTAGGAATTGTAAACATTCACTATAGCCTAACTTATACCATATTTTCACATAGGGCCTAGGTATGTAATTTATTGAGTGTGCCACAGACCGGTTAACTCATTGAGAGTTGCACAACTGGTCAGTAGTTTTGGTTGTGTGCGGGAATCGAACCCACAAACATCGTATCACTACCTGGCCAAGGTCTTTCCACGATGTAGCCAACTCAGCTAACACGACCAAAGGCCTGGCGGCAATATTAAGGTTTTTCAGTCAGTCCGTGCCCCTAGCGGACAGAACCGTAGACGCCTGCGTCATTAGTTACATATTTTGCTACTAGAGTGCAGAACCAATCAATTCCCGTTATAGGATACTGCAAATAGAATAAAATTACTACCTCAATGGGTTAACTACTAATTCTCAAGTTGGAACTTTAACTTACTGCAGGAAAAAAGATTTAATTTCATTATCTAACCTATGATAAGCTAGGATGTTATTACTTAAAGTAAAAAAAATAATAAATTATATGAGATTTAGGGGCCGTGCATATATTACGCCACGCCTCCCCGGGGGGGGAGGGGGTGCAGCACATCGTGACAGACCGTGACACGGGGGAGGGAGGGGGTTAAGGGCTGAGTGACACATCACAAATAATGAAGTTGAAGCCTGCAAAATCGTCACAGTGACGAAATGCCGTATGCCACAATAATAATTAATAAGTGTGACGTGACAGGGGGGAGGGGGGAGTTATGAGCAGTGTGACAGAGCATGACGGGGGGGGTCAAAAAGGGCTGAATATAGCGTGACGTACTAATTTATGCATGGCTATCGCATAACTGATTGTCATCTGTATTTTAATAACTTTTTTGAATACCAGTGAAATGGTTTTGATTTAGATCATAATAACGTGTAAAATAAGTCGCTATCTAGTCTATTGTTCAGGTGCAGTAGAAAGATCATGATAAGTTATGTCTTAGGCTAGGTCTTTAAAGCTAAAAACATCAGGCTTGAATTTGTGAAGTCCAAGCCTGTTAACATATAGTTTTAGTGTGCCGTACAGGCCTTTTTGAGGTAGTTGGTGCCTGGTTGCGCAAGTGCAGTATCCCCCCCTCATGTGTATTGCCTTTCCCCTTCCATGTATCTTATTACAGTCAACTTAGGCTACCAATCTACATTTATTTATCACATGAAAACAAAAAACACAGAACTAAAAGAAACACAAACAGAAAAAAATGCTGCTGCTACTGCTTGCTGTTGTGGTGTGTTATTCATGTTTTTTTATTTACGTAATTCTGATCACCTTATTTATAATTCACTTGTTATTTAACCTCTTCACTACCGGCTGACACACGTACCGTGATACAGAGCTCCCTTACTGTCGGTAGGGAATGTGTTAACCCCTTCACTACTGGCGCACCATGATACAGAGGATCCTCACTGTCGGCAGGGAATGTGTTAAGTTAATCTACTGTACCGGTATATGTAATCTAGTCTTCATACAAAATGTAATGAATCATCTTTCAAATGCCATTGTTTGTTTGTTTGTTGTTGAATTATTTATGGTACTGTTTATTATGTATGATGAATTTGTATTGCATGCTAAAAAAAGCTCTGCTGTTGATGAAATAAATAAATAAAATCATATGTTATGAATATAGTTATTTTAGTACTGGTAATTATTTACAATTTTCTATTAATATTTTATTGACTGTAGCCTACTCAGCCATTGGAGGGGAATGTGGTGGGGGTATTCACCTACCTCACGCATACTACCTCCCCTATAAGCCTATGTTACCGTGAAAGGAGCTGTGTTTTTTCTTTCTTGGATAGAATAGACCTGAATTGTTTTTATTTCTTCATCCTCATGCATTTTTTGTCATCTTGCAGGAGAAAATGAGCCGATATTCAAGTGACTCAGACTCTTATGAGAGCAGCCGCAAAAGACGTGGAAAAAAAGGAAGGTAAGCTCACATTATTAATTGTTACTTAGCTTGCCCTACTGCATTAGGCCTAGCCTGTGTTCTACAATTGCCCATTAGTTGCAATTAGTTATTGCATTAACTTAGTTATACTAGTTTCTTGAGTTCATATTGCAACAAATACACAAGTATTTTACCCTATTCTCTACAAACGTACTTACTTTAGGGTTTCCTGTGCTCTTTTAAAAGATTTTATTATAGCATTAATGATGGTGAGTTGTTGGCGTAGCGATATGGCAACAAACTTTGGAATCATAGCAGCAGTCCTGATGTGGGTTCTGACCCTAGTTTCATCTTTAACATTTTATTATTACTCTCTTGCTTGTACTGTAGCGGCTCACCTCTTGCTTTGCAACATAGGAAAAAGAACCCGCCATCGTAGTTTTAAAAAATATATATCCAGCCCACCGGTAGGCCCTATCTGTTTTAAATCATCAATTACCAATTGAAATTAACCCTCAAGCACTCACATGCCGGTCAAAAAAACCGGGTTGGTACTTTTTTTCAATAAAACTTGAATTTGGCAGTATCCGCCATCACCGTACTTGTTTCCAGGAACGGCTTCACTCCCCGTATTTGTCCTATTTCTTTATTTGGTGCTATGCACGTTTCCGTAGAGAACTGGTAAATTTGACCGTGGGTGAGTTGTTGCGCAATTGAAAACCTTATAGTGCAAAAACTGATTTAGTGTTTTATATATTATTATATGTGTGATAAATGTTAAAATAATGTTATTACATAATTTAGATGGATAATGAACCAATCACTGGATCATTGGGATTAGTATTTTTTTTAAATTGCAGGCAGAGAGGAAATAGACGTCAGTGATAGTGAATAAATTTGTCCAGGACCAGAAACTGAGATGGTGGCATGTTATATTCATACAGTTTATATATGTTTTTGCATTTAGGCTTAGAAGTTACAAATTTTAAATTGTTCAAGATATATACACGTATATATTACATCTTTTTTAAGATTCATGATAATTTTATTTTTACTAAAGGCAATTTTTTAAATTTTTATTTATTTATTACTTTTTGTAATTGATTCACTAGTGTATTTTATAAAATGATTATGCTTTTGATTTCATATAGGTATATATTTGTATTCATACAAATCTTAATATGAAATGCTCAGATATACAATGTAATATAGGTACATAAACTAATTTTTGTATAAAAAATATATATTTAAATAAAATACAGCAGCTGTTTTCATTAACCCGGCCACAAAGACTGTGCGTGAGGGATCACGTTTTTAAATCAAAGTGAGTTATGGAGGGTTAATGCCAGGCTAGAACACCTTTTAATTACTAGTTATTTTAGGATACATCTTCATAAATCATTTACAATTTTTCTAAAAAAAAATCGCTTATTGAGCGGCACAACTTTAAATCTTAACAATCAGTTTGCCTGATTTTCTATGCGCTCATAACACGGTGATAAATAACCGAAAAAGTTAGTGTCATTAAGAACCCCCTTTAGGAAACTAGGCTTAAATGAAATACAGAACAAGTTTGTGAACAAAGCTCAACATATTCTTTGCCCTCATATGAAGATGGGACATCAGTCTGAAAGCTTCTAAACGTACTTATTTCTTCATTACCGGTACCTACTTAGTTTTGTCTTTGTTATACTGGTGTTTAGATACCGCATATAAAAAGAAATCAAATCAACATCCTTGCTGGATTCTGTGATTATTAAAGTACATTAGCACCGCCCCCATACAGACTGAGCTGCTGCCAATTCAATTTATTATTATTTTGTATTCTGTTTGTAAAACTTGTTATGCACGTGTTATGATGTGTTTTCCTGAATTCTTGTATTAAAACATTTTTATTTTCAATTCCAACTACCTAAGTATTTTTATCTATTGGTGAAGGAATACTCTTACTAAACTCAGCGTCATATCATTGCAAGCTTGGGTTTTACGTATATGTTGCGAATTTGTGTCAATTTGTTTACTTACGTTAGAGAAGCAAATTCAGTAAACAAATATTTTAGTACAGAGAGCAGAGATAACCCAAACGGCAACATTGCAAGGCAAGGGGGGTAAAGGGAAGTGGAAAGGTACTCGGCGTCAAAGCTTGCAATGATGTGACGCTGAGTTTAAAAATCACTTTAGGAAAGGATGAGTCGCAAGTTGTTTTGATGATTCATCTTGATCAGGGTAATGATACCATGTACGGTATAAAAGAAAATAATTTTTTATTTTTTTATTCAGGCCTTTGATGTAGGCTATGTTGTTTATTATTTACAAGCGGTGTACTTCTCAACTAACCAGTCAGCTTTAAGATCATAAATAAAATTATAAAGTTTGCTGAGTAAGTATTTAGTTAGTTAACCTTAGTTCTAAAATTTACATAGAATAAATTACAAGTCAGGTATATAAGTTCAAAATCAGTTTATGACATGAACATATTGCTCTAGTTAACTAATGAAACATGCTACTTTTACTGTTGTTCATTTTCAGGTCCAGGTCCAGCAGCCGTTCTTCATCAAGCAGTAAAACCAGAAAAGAAAAGAAATCTAAAGGAAAAAGAAAAAAGTCCCGATATTCTCGTTCTAGAAGCAGAGAGGCACACAAGTCCAAGTATGTTTTTAAACCCTAAAATCAATGTTAAGCTGTATCATTTAATTTTTAATTAGCTTGTGCACAGAAATCTCATACTCACAAAAATCCAGTTGTTTCAAAAATGCCACTATGATACCGTAGTCTCGATTTTCCAACCTAAACCGGCCGCACCAAGGTCGGATAACACGGAAAATAATAAAATCAATGTACAAATTTTGATTTTTTTCTAATCAGCGGTACCGGGTAATCGATCGTTTGATCTTGCACAGGAACGGTCGGAAAACACGGAAAATAATAAAAACCTGGTCGGAAAACTCAGAAACTAATAAAGACAGTGTAAACAATTTTGATTTTTTTTCTCTAGGAGCTCGAAAATTGATCGTTTCATCATGCACGGGGACATTCGGATAACACGGAAGGTCGGATAATCGAGATTCTACTGTAACAGTAAAATAATCATTCATAAGAATAATATTGGAACGTTAAAGACCCATGGAGTAAAGCTCTGAGGGGATTTTTTTAACGTGGATAGGTCCATCCATATGTACAACCTACATGGTTCATTCTTCCTGGAAAGTCAGGGAATTTGAAAAAGTTCAGGGAAAAAGTTGAAAAAACTCTGAAAGTCAGGGGAAATGCTTGATATTTTATATAATTCAGGGAAAGTTTTGGATTTAATCATAAACCCAAAGCAATAACTTGCTGAGTGAAAATCCAAACTTATTAATTATTGTTAAATCTGTTTTTATGGTGCAAGAAAGAGGAAGTGAACCATAACTGGTAAAGCATTCAATGTATTGGGCAACAACAAACTGTAAACATTAAAATAACGAATAAGCAGGAGAGCATTGGTTATAGGGAAGGTGGAGGCCCATATTTTTTTTAATATTACTTGTAAATAAAGGGCTTATTCCAAGTCAAGAAAGATGGAAAATTAACTTTCTTGGGTAAGGAAAGTCAGGGAGGGTGAACATTCTTAGTTATAGAAAGTCTGGAAAAATAATCCAACTTTTTTATTTATTTTAACTATTTCAGAAGTTCTCGTCGTCGCAGTTCCCCAGACAACACATCACGCAGTCAAAGGTCATCAAGGGACTCGTCAAGATCTCGGGACAGATATAAACGATCATACTCTCGGTCGTCATCTCGGAGCCGACGTAGATCAAGATCTCCTTCTTATAAATCAAGAAGTAAAAAATATCGTTCCAAATCCAAGTCCCCTTCTCGTTCAAGATCTAGCTCCAGATCTAAACACAGGTCAAGGAGGAGATCCAAATCTAGCAGTTCTGAAAGTTATCGCAGGAGGAGATCAAGTTCTTCTAGATCTGAGAAGATCACCAAGAAATCCAGGTCTCGCTCTAGCTCACTGCATAGTGAACGGAGTCAGAAGAAATGGCAGAAGAAAAATAGAAATGACAAAGATAAAACGTTCTTGCAGAAGAAGACAGTTTTCGATTTAGACAAAGTTCTAGGTGAGAGTTCAGCCTTATTGTATGTCAATATTATAATGGGAAATATAATCTAAGGAGGCCTAGTTAAGAATTCAGCCTTATGCCTATGGCAGTGTAATGGGAAACAATCTAACGAGGCTTATTACAAAATAGAGATATAATAGTTGTCTAGTGTAATGTAACATCCTTTATTACTAATAATACTTTTACTTTCTCCCCTTATACATAGTATATGGAGAAAGTATTGTTTTCGTCAAAATTTTCGAATTTGAGTTGTTAGTGGAAATATTCGTTTTGGTGATCCCTGAACCCAAAAAAGTGATTTTTACGTGATGTCTGTGTGTCTGTCTATCTCAACGTTAAGTTAAACAGGAAGTGTAAAACATTATTGTTTCATTCGCAATTTGTAATTTCATTTTGAAGCGATCTTTTACTGTGCAACTTGTTTGTCACAGCCATTTTGATTCCTTTGTAACCTTTTTGAGATTTTATTATTTCCAAATATTAATTACGCCTAATTTTGGTTCAATATCTAACTGTTGTACAAATTAATGTGCTACCATTGACTATACACCTGTAGTAGACGGTAAATGCAATGCTAAATTCGGTTAACCAAGAAACAGCACAATCTATTGAGTGCGGTCGGCACCAGGGGCTATCAAATGTGCTTCCCCCTAGTAGACATTAAGGGAACTACTTGGAATCGCATGGGCAGACGAACAGACAGAGTATGCTTGATTGACGCTGGTGAAAGACGGTTATGACGTCAACACCAATTTTATTACAAGTTGTTAACAGTTATTACAATATTATTTTTATTTCACACAACCTTTGTTATTACAGCCTTGAAGCCTTTGTTAAATCGTATATTAAAACTTACGATTTGCGAGGAAAGCGACACAGTTGTTTTGTTAGCAAAATGAGATTTCAAGAGCGCGCCAAACGGCATGAGTCAGAGTTACGTCCGCCATTGTGTGTGATGGTAGCGATTTCTATCCACTGCTGTCAGAACTATATGGAGAATCCC